>JAOANR010000005.1:50606450-50620393 GCA_030278955.1 Hygrophila difformis
TTATTTATTTATTTGTGATTTACTGATATATGGTTATAGGGTGGACTGGAATTATTAATGGTAGTGGGTAATTTGAAAGTTTAATATATTTATTTATTAATGTGAGGTGATGGGTAGGTTTGACGATTAATATTTAATTATTTTTAAAATAAAAATGAAATAAAAATATTGGAACAAGAAAAAAAAAAGAATGTATGACATAAATAATGACACAGAATGAGTATTATTTATTTTAATTACATAAAATAAAAAATAATTGAAAAAAACTAAAATAGGCCACCAGAAGTAGTCATTTCTACTTTTAGGCCATCGCGGCCTGAATTACAACCCAATGGCCTAAATTCAAGCCCGAAATCCTTCTAGTGGCCTATTTTCGTAAATCAAAATATCGTGGCCCAAAAGTGGAAATGACTTCTTCTGGTGGCCTATTTTAGTTATTACCTCGATGAAGTATTATAATTAATATTTTATATATTACTCCCTCCATCCCGCATCAGATGTCTTGTTTGACTTTTTAACACTGTTCATTGTTCAACTTTGACTCAATATTATTGTAAGTATATAATTGGAAAAAATAGTCAAGTTTGATATTGTTAGATTCGTTTAATTGTATAGTTCTCGAATATATATGTTAAATAATTTTTACTTTTATATATTTTGATATATTAACGATTAAAAAAGTGCATTGGATTGTGTACAGAAGTCAAACATAACATTTTAGTTGGGATAGAGGGAGTATATTTTATAAAGATTACCTAGCCCCCATTTTAAAATAATTACAAAAAGAGATAAGAAATCGTTTTAGTGGTTAAATTACTTGCTCCTAACCTTATGGTGAAGAGTTAGATTCCCACTCAACGTCCTAGCCCTCTATCTCTCCTCTTTATATATTTGTAATTTGTGTTGTATGGACTCTCAAGCATTTAGCTTCGCAAACTAAAAATAATTACCAAAGCCCATTAATTTGATGGCTTGATTGTATATTGGAAACTATCATGAAGCTTTATTGTTGATTATAGTTTATTGTTAAACAATTTATATGCGTGTTTTGATATATGATTTTATTGAAAATTATCTCAAATAATATGCCAACGACCCTTCCACCGGAAATAAATTAAAAGTTGGCTGTAAATGAATCCCTGATAGGGATCGGGGAAATAATAGTACCCGATGGGATCTCCGATAAGGCCCCCGACGAGGATCGTGCCGGTTTTGAGATTAAAAATGCTATAACGGTTTTGGGGACGAGATGCTACTCCCCGTCCCAAAACTGACTCACTGTCATTCGTAACATTTTCCTATCATGTATATGTTGTTCAGCAAAAAAAATTATAAAGTAAAAAATTACAAGCAAGTTCTAATTTCTTTGGTGAATTACTTAGTAATTATTCTTTTTTATACCCAAACTAATTTAAACTGTCTGTATATATACTTATTTTTTTAAAAAAAGAAATACACATCAACTATTTCAAAAATATCTGTTTATATACCTTTTTGTTCAGAAAAAATTACACAACTTTTGAATTTTAGAAAAAAATTATATTGTCTTCCAAGTTTTCATTAATTTTTTTTTTCATCGTTAAATTAACATGGACAAATATGCTCATATTTTTTCAATTTAACCTGAAATTTCGGTACCAACACGAAACCATAATCTTAAAATTTGACCCGAAATCTTTTTTCTTTATTTCTTTTTTTTTCTTTTTTTTATATGTACTCCAAATCTCCAATTCATGTATATTTTAATGGAAATCTAGAAATATGAAGTAGTTGTTTTTAGGATTCAAAAGTTGAAGTGCATTTTTTTCAGAAAAAAAAATTAGGTATATAAACAGACTAGTTTGTAGCTCAGGTATATATTTTTCAAAAAAAAAAGAAAATTAGTATATAAATGAACAATTTAAAATAATTGATGTATATTTTTTTACCAAAAAAAATAATTTAAGTATATAAATAGACACTTTGTAATAGTTTGAGTATAAAAAAAAGAATTACCTCAATACTTATACTTCCTCCGTCCCATGAATTGTGACTTGTTTTCCTCTTTGGGCTGTCCCACGAATTGTGGTCACATTCTATTTTTAGATAAATTTAATTAATATAAATATGATTAGAATCTTAATGATTTCTAAATCCTATTAAAACTAATTACTTTTACTATTCTACACAACTCATAATACACTTTTATTTTTCTACACAAAGTCCATTGCATTTCTTTAATCTCCATATTTTAAAATGGGAAATTATTGAAAAATCCCCCGTTGGGGTCCAAAGTACCTGCATAACCCCAGGAGGAATTATATTGTAAGAAAACCCCCCGGATGGGGAAAAATTAAAATAAAGGGAAAATAAAGTGGGTGGGCTGATATATTGTAATGATTAAGAGTGATAATGTACTTTGTATTCTCTCAAAGTTCTCCGATACTAGGTCACAACTCGAAAAGAATTGAAGGGGAAACGTCCGGCGGGTGCGTTATTTATCGATTCGGAGTGGGGGGTTCGTAGTTAAATCGGGGAAATTTGTATTGTAGAAGGGGGACGGCGTAGGGCAGTAGGAAGATCGAGCGCGAGGGTTCCGGTGGAGAAAGAACGGTGAGCGACGAAGCGGCGGCGGAGGTTGCAAGCGGCGGCGGAGGTGCGCGAGGGTTGGAATTGCGATAGAGAGTGAAAAGGGTAAGTAATTTACACTGCAATTTTGTTGATTCTGTAGGGTGGGGATGTTAGGGCAGCCGAGGGGTGCGGGATGCGGTAATGGGAGTGGAGTGTTTAGGAAATTTGCTTAACGTCTTTGAAACCCACTTTGTTTTGATCAATTGTTTAGCAAAAAAAACCGTTTTGGGTATTAGAATCTGTGGTATGGTGTTTATAACTTTTGGCGGGGATATATTAGTTACTGTGGGTTAGTATTAAATAGTATGCCGGAGCGAAAATGCTAATCCAATTGTTATGATTTCGAATACGTTGACATGAAATTGAGGACATTAATGTTAATTTGTAGCATTCGCAAGATTTATATAATTGGTAGGTTGAAGGGTGGATTGTTAAGTTTACTGGTTGAAGTATGTAGGAGCATTGATGTGTAGTAGAATTTGTGGTCTTGTGATGATGTGTAGCATAAATTGATGCAGGGAGTTTATTGCGGATGAGGCATTTTGCAGGGTGACCAGGAATGGGCAGAAAGTCTTATGAGAAGACTGGTGGGACAAAACCAAGGGAGAGATCGAAAGAGAAAGGAAGAAGTATGGAAGGGATGGTTGTGGATGGAAGATCGAAGGAGAAAGGGCAAAGTAGTGAGGGGAATTGTTTGGAGGATGGATCAAAGGTGAGAGGGCAGAGCAGCAAAGGGAAAAATAGCGAAGATGGAAAGAAGAAGAAAGCGGTGCGCAAAGAGAAGGGAAAAAGGGTTGTTAGGAAGAGTAAGGAAGGGGGGAGGCGGGGCTGACGACGAGGTGCTCTCCACAGTTTTTTAGGGCGATTATGGATGCAATTGTTGAGAGACTTACCGAAGAGCAGCTAGGTGCACTCAGGAGGACCCCTTTCTGGCATTTCATGCAATGCCCAACAGGTTACAACAGTTTAAGTTGGCTAGAAGCTTTGGTGAGGTGCTACGATGCAGAGGGTACGAGTTTCCTGATTGGAGAGGAATTGGAGCTGAAGTTTCCAGCAATGGAGTTCAGTTGCGTCGTGGCACTTCAGAAGGAGGGGCAGTATGTCCACCCAAAAATGGAAGAGAAGAGTAGGACAGTTGATAAGTATTTCGGGGGAAGAGTTGCCAATGTGAAGCGGAAAAAGATTATTTCATTGTTAAGGAAAATGTGTGGGGGCGAAGCTGCGGTGTTGGGCAGAGAGGACCCCGAGGATGCAGCAAGGATGTATATATTACTGGTTTTCAACTGCATATTGTTCCCGACCGCACACCAGTATGTGCCACCGTTTGTCATACACTACGTTGATGATCTCGAAAGAATAGGAAATTATGCTTGGGGAGCTGCGGCACACACATATCTGTTGGATTGCCTGAAGAAGTGCGCGAAAGGGAAGAAGTATGTAGATGGATGCGTTCTCGGGTTGACGGTAAGTTTGCTCACTATGGATTTTTGCATATTGTTAGTTACACAAAACTGCATGTTGTTTGTAATGAGAAACAAAAAGTGTGTTATGGATTTCAGAGTTGGTTTTTTGAGCGTGTTCCCCTGCTGGCGAAGCCTACTGGGAAGGCATGCGTACCACGTTTTGCAAGGTGGCGTAGCAGTCATCCAGGTCTTGTGGAATGCGTGGAGGCATTGAGGAAGATCAATGCGGACGATGTGCAGAAGTTTTATCCATTGGAAGAGGAGCTCACGTATTTAAGACCAGTGGTACATGAATTCGAGGTAAGCGGTGGAAATTTTGTACATAATGTGCTAAGATATCTAGATTACGATGATTTTGACATATATTTTTTTGATGTCATGACGTAGGAGGTAATTGTGGAGAGCAAACCAATGGAGAGACGTAGCGGAAGGGTGCCCGCGTCTGTGCCCGTGCGGGTCGTTGGTGCTCGAGGTGGTGAGGGCAAGCGGACAGGGAGGACACTTGGGGTTGAGCCCAATAAGTAGGGTAAGAGGCAGCGCATAGAGAGTTCGGACGCGCGGATGGGTGGGACGCGGGTTGACGAGAGTGCCAAGCGTCCAGACCAGGTAGGCAAAGAGCGTAGCAGTGGGGAAGCCGGGGAGCAGACTGGTGAGAGGGTAGGGGAGCACCTTGTTGAGAGTGAGTGGGAGCAGGTTGGTGAGATGGTAGGGGAGCAGACTGTGGAGAGGGAAGCTAGGGAGCAGGTTGGGGAGACGACAGGGGAGCAGACTTTTGAGAGTATAGGGCAGCGGCATGATGATCATATTGGGATCGGGGTGGATGAGTGCAAGGATCAAGAGCCGCGGAATGGAATTTCTGAGGAAAAATACGGAGTTAATGAGGTGGAAGAGGATGGCAACGAGACTGAAGCGGAGATGGATGAAGGTATATTTATATGTTCACAAAGAAAATTAGGAGTTAGGTGTACTAGTTAATAACGTTCAAGTTGGGAGAATGAATGGTAAAGAATGCTTCTTGCTATACTGTACTGTACTAGATATGTTATTTGATGTGTTATTGGTTTGTATAAACAGTGGAGGAGGAAAGAAGGACGAAGCGTAGGGCTGATGTTCGTGATGGGGATATTCCGAACGACACCAAAGAAGGGGAGCCGGACGGCGGGGATGAGAAAATGAATGAGGGCCATGATTCAGACTTAGGAGGTGGTACGGGGCAGCGGAGAGGTGAATCGCCTGTTGAAATGGCCATTGTCCCCTATGGGAACGAAGAGGTAGGTGAGGGGATCGGGAGCAATCCGGAGGTGGAATTCGATGAAGGACGTGAGGAAGATCAGGAATCCCCAACTCGCGTGGCAAACGAGACTTTTTCATCAATAGTTGAAAATGTTCGGAACCGGGGTGACCGCAAGCCGAAGCCAAAAGACCCGGATTTCATGACACCAGTGACAACCCCTAGGGAAGTGAAAAATCCGGGGGGGAAGGCAGGCGCACTTCATCATCCTGTGAGCTGAGTGTGATTGAATAAATAGCTTCATGGGTTTTAAGTTTTGTTCATGTGACTGCCTTCTGTAATGCATGTGCATTTGATTGTTGCTTAAAAAAGTCCTTACTGCATGATAGGTAAATATTACTGGATCCAAGTACGATGACGGCGAGAATGGAAATGAGGAGAAGCGCGAAAAAGCAGCTGTAAAAAAATATTGGACACAGCGGCGGTATTGTGGGTGCCAAATAATTGACGATGAGACGAGGTCCAGGATTGATCGTTTTCTTGAGCTAGGATTTAGGGGGTAATCTTTCAAAATAGTTGTGCCATTCAGTGTAATGGGAAAGAACTGGTCCCTTAATAACATCCATGTTATTTTGAAACAGGGCAATTGTTTGGTGTAGAGATCCACACAGGTTGAGAGTGTCTAGTTTCATGGATCTAATTTTCGATGCGGCACTGAATGATGAGGTCATTCATGCCTGGTTGGACATTATCACGACCAAGGGCTATATGAATTCACACAGTACATCTCATAGGATGGGTTTCATCAGTTGCTGGAGCATGGTATAATCATTTTATTGGTGCCAGTTTTAATAAGTGTACTCCTTATTTTATTACCAATGTCACCCGAGGGTTCTGCTACAAATTATTGGTTTTGTTCCAGTTGGCTATAATTGCAGGGGTATCGAGATACAAGAAGTTACCAATGCAGAATGAGGATTATGATGATTTCCTGGAGAAAGCACCAGTTTACTGTAGGACGGAGTTACTTCGGATGATACATGAAGGAGTGCAGGAGACCCGGTACTATGTTGTCCCGGTGCACGATGGGAAGTACGCACACTGGCATCTTCTAATCATTGATCTGAAAATGAAGCAGATATGGGCAAGGGACCCTTTCAAGGGGAGGCGTTCCAAAACCGGAATGGATCGAGTGGTAAGTTAAATGCTATATGTGCCAATATATTGTTCATGTTTACAGCCTAAGGTCAAATCAGTGTGATAATGGAGATGTTTACCCAATAAATTTCTCCAGGCAATGTTCTTCATCGGTTGGCTGCAGCGCAATTTATTTGAAGTAGATCCGACGGTCAGGCCTGTGGCGGGGTGCCGGCAGCAGGAACCCCAATCCAATGATTGTGGTGCGTTTGTATGTCTGTGGTGCGAGGCATATTTACGTGACGATGCTGACTTCTGGAAGTACGAAAGCTCTGTGGATATCAAGTCGTTTCGTGCCCGAATGGCAAAGACAATTCTGGAGGATTCAAATTATTTGCTTACAGGCTCTTAACTTGTAGCGTATCTTAAAAAAGCGTTGTGTGACTGGTTTTCCAATTGCTTTAGCCTGTGACTATTCGACATTAGTTTCTTGGTTTCCCGTGCGTTTTAAATTGTGCACAGGAACACTACCTGGAGCGGTCCGAGATATTTGAGAATGCCTTATCATATTTCTTCATGTTTATTTGAGAATACATTATCAAATTCTCAATATTCCAGGTTAATTGAGATTGCCATGTAGTTGAGCAAAGTTGTGCATTGATGAAAAAACAACAGGTTGTTCATTTTAGCCTCGACCAAATAATGAACCAAATGGCCCCATGTAGATAACAAACATTTCAGCTCATTTGTCAATACCCGATGAGGATAGCATTTAATAAGCAGTAGAGACAATTCTACGTGTCCCATTCAATATAAACTGAAGTGGAAAATGAGTGCCAAATACCATTAATGCATACATTACACTGCCCTACATTACATCATTTACAGTCAATACTTAAAAAGTGGTTTTTAATACCCACGCAGGATCACGGTGGACCACTTCCGACAATACCCAAAATGTACAGCATTTAATAACCTGAGGCATTTATGGAAAACATTCACATACCATAAACAGAACTGAATAGAATATAACAAGGTTCATTACTGCATAGATGCCACTGCCAACCATTGTCACATATATAGACGTTCATTACAAAAGCGGGATTCATTTTATCCCCAAACACTTCAAAACCAGTAGCCTGGACTACAATTCCAACCGTTTAAACAAAACGAAACCTTCAAAAGAGATCCAACCAGGTCTCGAACAATATTTCAAGACGGAACCATGATCAAGTAGAGCTTCCATTGTAAAACTTGGTTCCCGCCATTCGAAATCAACAAAGTGAAACCCATCTACAATTTCTTCATATCAATGTTTCAAGATTTTGTTTAAAATACTACTGGCCCCCTGGAAATGAAAAAACAAACGGTGGGCAGTGGAAACATCCATACATTTACTTACCAACGGGCTTGGCATCGGGCAACCACCGATTTCGTGAAGAAATCGAAGAACCCAACTCCGTCCGATTCATCATTCTTCAAGAACATGAACGTAACGGCGAGTATTGCCATGGGGATCAAGAAGCCCATGACCCCACAACCTGCCGGACGGCCACACCCACTCCGGAGTGCCCTAATTTCTCCCCGGAGCAACTCCAACTCGCGGTTACGGATGGAGTCCGTTGTCAACACATGGTTCACGGTGGCGGCGAGGGTTTGCTCGACCTGCTCGACGCGGCAAATGATAGCCGAAACTCCAGGTAGCAGTGCCGAAAGGGGCCGAGTCGCCGGAAGGGAACTCCATCGGTGGAAGAGAGCTGCGATTTTTAGTGTAAGGAGGCGGTGGAAGAGTGCTTGGTTGAGTGGAAATAAGGGTTTGTGAGGAGAATGGGGGTACACGGCCCCTATCTATAGGGGTGAGAAGATTTTTGGGTAAGTGGAAAGATCATCTGCATCAATTGTCCACTTTTGTACACTAATTGATGTGGGACTGACATGTGTCGTTATTTTTCCCTCAAAAGTGATTTTATCAGGCTGTGTTCCCTCTTAAGGTAGCTGTGTGAATCTAAATACCAAATCTTTCCTGCCAAGCATATAAGTTACCAGTGATGGTATCAGATTATGCACTCAGAATACACCCAATCTTTGCATGTATGTAGCGAATAATCACACCGTCCTAGTGTAATTGTTACACGCCACTCCGACACGCATGCCGATTGTAAATCTACACACTTTTATTGGACCTCATTTCGTAGGTGAATGACATAAGTTTCTTATTGAGTAGGTCTACAAGATTAGACGAAATTAACAAGATCTCAGTGGAGACATACGTACACCGAAATAATGCTATTGTACACTGTAATTACAATTATATAAATTGTAATTAGCCATAGTTACACCAAACTGGAGCTGTTATACAATCTATTAAGCACGTAGAACTCGAAATACGTACCAAGATTATAGAATGTACTTCCTCCGTTCCTTATTAATCGACACAGATTGACTTTTGTCACTGTTTATTGAGTAACTTTGACTCGACTTTTTAATACAATTATACTTCCTCCGTCTCGATATAATCGCATAGATTTAACATATCAAATTTTCATAATTTTTACTTGTATGGAATTGGAGTTATTACGAATTAAAAACGTGTATTGGATTGTGTGAAATGTGGGTCCGTGGCAATTAAAAAGGAACGGAGGAAGTACAAGATTGTGGTTCCAATAATAATAGCCTTGTTATGACAACCCACAACTCATGTCAAATTCACTTGGACAACTATAAATACTAGACTCACCCATACATACATTGAAATACATTTTCATTGAACTGGAATAAAACATATATACACCAAAATTATCTTAACATGCATCAGAAAAAACAAAGGAAGTACTATTACTATACAATATATGCAACATAATATTCTCGTGTAGTACTAGTTTACCAGTTCAAATATACCAAATATAAGACTCCGATTTTGTTCACCTCCCGAATCAACATGTTCGTAAGTTAGGCGGACGGCACTGCACCGTAACTTACCAATAGCATAATTAAATAACATATTGGATCAAAATCGGGTGGGTTACAATGCTTCGACTACTCACATCCAAGCAACACTCGCGGAACACATAGAATACTATGTCCTCAATACATGTGGCTATACCTCTAATCTCGTTATAGGACGTTCGATGTACATATAGGGTCCGACACGATTACAATTACTGACCCGTATCTAATGGTCCGACGAATCTATCGTCCTAAGCATTATGGGATACATATAGGACTTCAATTTTCTTCACATCACGATATAACGCATTCTTAAAGACCTAAATGCAATCACACATCTAAATGCTATCACACCTCTAAATTCAATCACACACTATAATTATTTCGCTATACATTGGAAATAACTTATGCATAATATCAGAGGACGTGTAACTAGTCCCCCATGTTTACTCATTATAGGTTTTTAGTCGAACGGTTTGCTTATCGTATTACAAGTATACTGAAATTTTTGTTTAACAAACCAAATTAATCCGTATTTGCAATTACCTGGTCTCTATATACACTGAAATTATTGTCAGAAACAATGGAAAGGTTTTAAAATATACTTTACATACTTATTTACATGAAATGAAACTCTAATTACATACACTGATTTCAGTTTCCGAAACAATAGACCATAGGAGATTTCACGTACTTATTTACATGCAATGAATCATCCACTATATACACTGAAATTAGTCTTCGAAACAATGAACACGAGGGGGAATATACTCTTTGAACTCGGTTACATGAAATGAAATAGTAAAATGATACACTTAAATCATTTCCAAACACAATGAACAACAATGAATTATATACCCAAGACACTACATGTTTTAAGTACTTATTTACATGCAATGAATCCCCCATTGTATACACTGAAATTTGTATCTCAAACAATGAACATGCGGGGAAATACACTCTTCTTGGTTGGTTACATGAAATGAATTAGACACTACATACACGTAAATCAATTTCGAACACAATGGACAACAATAAATAATATACCAGATGCACTTGATATCATACAACACAAAATTTATTAAAACTTCCACTAGCTGCAAATTGCCCAACATTCCAGGTTGTTCCATACAGCCTCATAGTACACGTCCCACAGAAGAATGCTTGCCAAAACAAGTTCCACAGCATCCAATAATACCAAAATACAACAATGTAGTTCACCCCATTACGAACTTCATCGTCCTCATACACAAAGTACTAAATCATGATTACAATCAAGTACCAAAATATGAGGCAATCAAAATTGGGGACCAAATTATAGTCTCATTTTATATAAGGTTATAATAGTCAAGCAGTTCCCAAAACACACCATCCCAAACGTCCTCAGTGCCTCAAAACACGTGAAGACTTGCATATTTTACGGTTATGGCATTGACCCCGACACAATCCACACCTCACCATCGGTATCGGCACCTGTGACAGGTATTCTCTTTTTCTTCCTCCGACCAGGTTGCGCCCGCACATCCGGTGCACGAATAAAATCTGGATCGTTACGGTTCTGCACTGCATCGCCATCACTAGGTATCGGGTACAATATCCCACTATAGGTTGTCCGATATGCCTGCACGCGATAGAAGGGATCACAAAAATCGTATACACTTCGGTGAATATGATCTAGGCAAGCACAGGCATGCTTGCATGGAAACCGATATAATTGCCAACATCCACAACTGCACGTGCGTTGTTCCACATCCACTGCCAGTGTCTTCTCCCCCTCAACGATCTCGAATATTGTACCTGAAGCACTAAAAACGCTAACTTCACGGGCTGCCAAATAATTCGTGCTCAATTTCTGCTCAAACTCTGGGCACAACGCTGTCTCCATCTTTGCCCCGGCCTCCCTTTTCTGATTAAACATGCCTATCGTCTTCAATCGAATGCTATTAACCATCCCTAGTGGAGGTAATGTCTTCGCTTCTTTCACCCATGAATTCCAACTCTCGGCAATGTTGTTATTCACAATACCCCAACGATTTCCCACAAACAACGCATTTGCCCATTTGCTTGGATCGCTGGCCATTAGGTATGGCCCCGCAGCTGGTAGTGCTTTCATTATATCGTTCATGTGCCCTTCGAACTCAGCATATGTCGCTGCGTACGCCGCCATGTTTAGCTTCTCAGTCCAATAGTTACTGTAGCTATAGTGATACTTCGTCATTACCTACAAACCATCAAAGCAGCACAATCATGATTGCGATCTAGCTTCATTAATTATATGACTCCGTAAATCAATGTCGTAACGTTTTACTTACCTTCGTTTTAAAGTTATCCACCAGATGGCGGATACAAATGACATGGTTATAACCCACAAAAGTATTCGGTATACCTTTCATCAATCCCGAATGCCGATCACTAAATAATGTATACCTACTCCACACCTCCTCCCCAGTACGCTTTTCAATTGTGAACTTCAACTTCTCACAGAACCATTCCCAGTTCTCGTCATTTTCTGAATCCACAACTGCCCTAAACCATCAAAACATTACTATATTGTTCTCGCAACTACGACATTTACAAAATGTTAATTAATAGGAATCTTACGTGCAAATGCAACACACAGCAACCCGTCGTTAGCATCTTTAGTTGTCGCAGCCAGTATATGCTCCTTCCATTTGGATTTTATATGTGTCCCATCGAAGAAAATCAAAGGTCTACACCCTGTCACGAAGCCGACAACACATGCTGCAAAGGCGATGAATAATCTGCGGAACTTCCCGGTTTATTCAAATGTCTCAAGGTCCGCCATGCTACCTACAATTTCAGCAGACGCACCAGATTCCATTTAAGAACATCATATACAACATTGTTCATATTTAGATAACACCAACCTGGGTTTGTTTCTTTCAGTACAGCACACCACCCTCTTAACTTGTCAAAGGAATCAAAGTCATCGTTGCTGCACCACCCTCTTAACTTGTCAAAGGAATCAAAGTCATCGCCGTGTATTTCTTGTAGAGCAATCTCCCTCCCATTCCACGCCTTCCGATACTTTATTACAATCCCAAACTCCCTCTGCAAGTCCTTCATCACATTGACCGGCCTAATTGTTGGGTCGAGTCGGAGCTTCTCCCTTATATAACCTGCTATCTAGTTCGCACCAGCCTTCGGATTGTCACGATCTTTTAGGCTATTCAACCCACATGTGTGGTTCAGGTTACATCTTCTAATGCCAAAACATCTGTCCACCTTATGATAAGAAGCATAGACACGCCACGAACACCCCATAACCGTACATACTGCTGTTATTCTATCCCCGTCATTTCTCTCGTACCGGAACGCACGCTTGTTCGCTATGCAATAGTTTTTTAGAATCGTTCTAAATTGATTTGCATCCTCGAATATCTGTCCCACACCCTTAATCGCACGACCCCATATCAAGGAACCTATAGGGGCATTTCTATTCGGCATTTCACCCTCTTCACTTCGACCTCCGTTTGCTACCCTGCCATCAGACATTAAAAAGGTAACATAACATCAATGCATGCATATTGCAACACTTTCATTATTATATCTAAGCAATTATGCAAATCACTAATGCAACATAATATTGCTCCTGCTGTTCTGTTTCAACACTTTTCATTCAACCATACCAACTTTTATAAACCCTAATGGCAGTTTCACATTTCAACAAAATTATACTTACATCTCACCGATAAACCGAACGCCATCAACGTCCTTACAATTTTAATCCCACAAAATAAAAACGCAAACTACAAATAAACTTGCAAATATGCCGTAACTCTTCTCAAATTTTATCTCAGCGAAATAGTTACCTTGTTTGATTCTGACCGCGCTCGACCCGTCGAGCTACAATTCTACACATTCCCTTCCCAACCAACCGATGCACTTCGAGCATATGTCTGACATCCTCGTCCGACCTTAACCCCACCGGTAACCTCTCGACGGGATGCTCGTAGTGCAATACTAAGCTCCTCACATCCATCCCTCTTTTGCTTGCTAAAACCTCAGTAATTTCAGTCACACCCATCCCATTCCGCACTGCCATCGACTCCATCACCACATCAACCTCACAAAATGCAAGAATGGATGGACCATCATCAAACTCCTCCTCATCGATTTCAACTATATTCTCACCCAAATGGGATCGATTATTTCCTACCTCCGATTTTGCACTCCGTTCTCTCTTTCGCCGATGACAACCACAGTCCTCTCGGTTGAGCACTCCCTCCTCCACTCTTGCCTGCTTAAGGCAGTACTTACATCATAACGTACGCTGCCTAAGCCAATGCCAAGAAGTTTCTTGGCAATTTCCCTTTCTTTGGAAAACCCCATTAGCCCCCTACTCATATGAGTTGTCCATGGGTAAAACAGTACTTTCCTATTGCTAATTTCACAAATACCTTTTCTTTTCGGTGGTGTACTGAATCGGAACTTCTATTTCATGTTATAGGGTACAAGTTGGTAAACTATTGCTATTGGTACTGTCCAATGATTTCATAGACATGGCTGGGTATTATAATAAAAACCTCATTTTA
>JAOANR010000005.1:50620893-51023080 GCA_030278955.1 Hygrophila difformis
AACTTTTTATTTATTGATTTTTTGAGCGAGTTTTGTGATTATTTATTTATTTATTATTATTATTTTAATATGCAAGGGCCCATTGATTCTCTATTAAATATTACACTGTTGTCCTTACGTGCATATGCAAGCAAATTACACAAGGGCAAACTGCACCACAGTTGATAATCCTCATTGCAGTAGCCAGTAGGGTAAGTAGGGCAATTGTGTTACTCAATTCTTGCTCTTAGAGCAGCTGACTTTTTTACTGTAGTCTACATTTTGTACTTAAGTAAACCTGTATTTGTTGTCGAGAGATATGCATGCGCATTTGCATATTTTTGTTTATCTTTTGTTTGGGTTATAAAATTTGTATGAAGTTATAACGTGATATCCTTTCATGAAACTTGGTATATGGTATGCTCACGAAATTTGACAAATGCTTATCTCTAATCACAAACCTGTTTGTTGAATGACCATGTTGCTGAAAAGCTCAAGGTTGATCGGGAAACTCATTATACACTTTTCACTAACTCTTCCAACTCAACTCCTCGCTTGCAGTCATTATTTCTAGCAATGCCTTGTATATGGCAATCGTTTGTAAGATTGGTGATGTAGGTGATTCTTAATGGAGCCTCTTGCTCCCAGTACAATGTTGAGTGAGTATCGAACCTAAAAAGAAGTTTAAGCTGATAGGCAGATACATGATTTTACATTTAAAATTAATTGCTCCCAACACTTTTTGGCGGATATTGGTTGGCGTGCTGACTTTCATATTGCTCTGCAAAATAATGCTCAAGTCAGCTGTGCTGTTTCCTCTTATTTGCTTAGCAATTTGTTGCTTCTAAAGTTTGCATCATTGCTTTTTTTCTCTCGTTATGATATTTTATATTTGCATCATTGCCTGTATGGGCATTGGCGCTCCCATTGTATATGAGGAGATTCATCTAATTCCATTCAAGAAAATACTTTTTTCTTAAAGAAGATAATGTTAAAAAATATTTTTATGCGACAGTTTGGCAAGGACAGAGCTACGGCTACATATGGGAGTACTACCTGTTGCCAATGTTCCTCCACCATATGCCCCTTGCTTCTTGTCTTCAGTGCGATTTGACCACTGTGGACACCGATTTGTGACTGGGTGCATTAGATGGAACTGTATGTACATGGCAACTTGAAGTTGGTGGAAGGAGTAATATATGTCCTACAGAATCTTCTGTCTGCTTTAACAATCATACAGCGTAAGTAATCATTCTAGTTCTAGTTCTAGTTAATGAAGATGCAGTAATTTGAATAAAATTCTTGGGAAAAACAATCAATCCTTGAAATTTCCCTCCTCCTTTCTTTTCTTTTGTGCTTTCTTGAATAATAGTGAGGCTATGTATAGACTTATTAAAATAATTTCATTAGCCGGTTACTGGGTCGATTCAGTTTTTGTGATGGTAGACAGTTCAGTTTCACCATGTACTTCTTTCTTTTCTCGGGATAGATGGCCTTTTTTTATGGTGCCTGATCAGTTGCAGATTCTTCTTTTACTTCGTTTCGTGAAACCAATTAATAAAGACATTTGTTTGGAATATTATGATTAGTAGGTTAGATGCCTTAATTTTTTACTTGACTTTGTAGTAAATTATAATGTTACAGGGATGTAACTTATGTCACGGCAAGTGGATCTATTGTTGCTGCTGCTGGATACAGCTCCAATGGAGTGAATGTTGTTGTATGGGACACACTTGCTCCTCCAACCACATCTAAAGCTTCAATAATGTGCCATGAAGGTTTGTCACCTCTTAAGTTATTTTAACTGTTCTCACTATAGTTGATAGTTGGATTTTGGCGACAAAGGAACATCTGTTGGATGTTCGGTTTGCAAGGAAAATGATAGAGAACAAAATTGAGTGGAATATAATGAGTTTTTTTTTTTTTTTTTTTTTTCTCGCCAAATTAGAAAAGACAATTTGATCATCATTATGGTTTAAATTAGTCAATTAACATTTTCTTTTTTGGAAATATGTAATAAACATCGTTATGCATATAAAAATAAATAAATTCATTGGAAATTACAAAAACCATGAAAATTCAGTATTTCTTTTGTTTTTCTTTTTTTAAATAATTTCTCCCATTCTGTAATAAATCCTTATTTCTTATACCATAGATTGTATATGAATCTTGCATTTCTTTTTCCCTACCTTTCTTATTTCTTTCAAACTCCTTAAACCAAACATACCCCATGCTTCTAGGATGCATGTTCGCCGTATCATCACGTCGTGTGAACTTGAAGGATGTGTAAAACCTCTCTATAGGAGTCTCTAACTTGAACTTGAATTGATTCTTACTTTGGCACGAGAAAACTGTTTTGAGTATGAGTGCAATAATGACACCTTCCTTTCTCAGTGGTAAGTGGAATTGTGATTTGGGTGTGATAAATTTCAGTTTGGATGAATCTATATAAAAAGGATTAGAGAAGGAATTTAGTATCACTAAGCAATCCAAATCAACCAAGCAATCAATTAACCATTTGTATTACATTTACTTATTAAGTTATTATTGGCATTTCTAGTTAACGCACATGCATTCTATAGATAGATAATTTTTTCAAAACTAATATGATCGTAATCTTCTAGGTGGTGCCCGTTCCCTTGCTGTTTTTGATAATGATATAGGCAGTGGTTCTATTTCTCCACTTATTCTAACTGGTGGAAAAGGGGGAGATATCGGACTTCATGACTTTAGGTACATAGCAACTGGAAGAACAAAGAAACACAAGCACTTGGACTCTGGGGAGCATAACATGAATGCTTCGTCTTCTGTTGATATGCGGAGCAAAACTGGGGACCAAAATAGAAACGGAATGCTGTGGTATATACCAAAGGCTCACGCAGGTATTGTGACAGATATATTACTTTATAACTTTTGAACATGAGCAAAATTTTTACTAACCTGTGTATTAATTGCCTGAAGGGAGTGTCACCAAAATTTGTACCATTCCAAATACCAGTTTTTTCTTGACGGGAAGCAAAGATGGGGATGTCAAACTGTGGGATGCAAAGCGGGCCAAGTTAGTGTTTCACTGGCCGAGATTGCATGAAAGGCAAACTTTTCTGCAACCCAGTTCTCGTGGATTTGGTGGAGTTTTCCGGGTAATCTCAAAGCTAACAATTTTAAGTGGAAAGGATTAAACAAGATGCTGGAATAAAATAGCATATAGCATATAGGGTTTCAATTGAGACTAAATTTCATCTTATGTTCTGCAGACAGCAGTTACCGACATTCAAGCTGTTTCTCATGGTTTCCTTACATGTGGTGGAGATGGTTTAGTGAAGTTCGTCAGGTTTCAAGATTTCCCCTCTGCGACAACAAATTAAGACCCAACAAATCCCGATTATCAATTTAGAATGCTATAATGGCATGCTTTTACACTCATAGATGAAATCATGAAGGTACTTGTATCTGCCAACTCTTTACTCCTCTGTCCCGGGAGGGAGGGAACCATGCTACTCTTTCAACATTATATTGGGGATAAGACCAAACCAGCCCTTGTTTGAGTATTCAACTTACAGAGGTCTTAAAGCAGAAAGTTAAGCCCCTACTAAAAAAATCTGGAATTTGCAGTGGCTTGTTCTATCTATGCCTCTGGCTGGCACAGAGCTGGTACGATGCTGATACTCTGATCTCTGTTGAGTTTTAAGGATTCAAAGGAAGGTTTTGCTTTTTGCTCCTGCCTGATGCATCATCAGTCGACAAAAATTGGAACGTGCAGTGAGTGTTGTATATTGCATGTGCAGCTTGAAATGAGATTTTGCACACGTGTATTTTATTACTCCCTCTGTCCCAACTAACTTGTCTTGTTTGACTTCTGTACACAATCCAATGCACTTTTTTAGCCGTCAATATCTCATAATATATACAACTAAAAATTATGGAAAATATATATTCTAAAACTATACTATTAGACGAATCTAACAAGACCCAACTTGAATATTTTTCTCCAAATATATTCTGCAATAACATGGAGTCAAAATTGAATAATGAACAGTGTCAAAAAGTCAAACCAGATAAGTTTGCTGGGACGGAGGGAGTATTATATTTTTTACAACCGAAAGGAATGTGCATGTGCAACGGCCAAGTAGCCGTTTGTCTTGGACTCTAGGGTAACATGGGCCTTGCAATTTTTCCATTCTAACCATTGCTTATGGTCAGTTCGGGACCAATGCTGCGAAAGATTTGTCTTCGTGATAGTTCATAGTTAAATTTAACATGCATTCATATTTGATTTTTATTTTTCAAAGATTGGGTTCGAGTTCGGGTTGACATGATAACAACTCAATAACCCACTGGTGACCTAATATATTTTTCATCGGAAATCTAGTCATTTATTTTATTTTATTTATTTATTTTTTTAAAAAAAACAAAACTTAGGCATTGGTTAATTTAGAATATAATAAAAACTCTTAACATGTAATTCTCGATGATGATGATGATGATGATGATGATGATGATGATGATAATAATAATAATAATAATAAGTGTTTCCTTTCAATTTTTATGTTAGTTAATGGAGTACTATAATATCTTCACACCAATCTTTTCTTTTTACTTTTTATCTTCCTCAAAAACTCAAGTGCATATTGAATTCTAAATTTAGATCTCAATTGATGCTAAATGTTTGTAATAAAAGTTTTTTATTTTTTGGATTATATTCGCTTTTATTCATGTTTTCCTGTTGTTTGAGTTTTAGAGTTTTATGGTAGATTGAGTTTCTGAGTTGAATTGAATTTTTGGAATAAATTTCATGTTTTAGATGAGTCCATATCTTGATTTATTTCATGTTGCATTCGGGTTTATTTCGGGTTTGTCGTGTTGAGTACTTCCCCCTTGGCCCTTGCACCCCTAGCTCAACCCATAACCCGATCTCAAATCCGAGATTGACATATTAGATATTGTAATATATAAATTGATTTTGCACCTTCAGTCGCAAGGTGTCGTGGTGTAGTTGGTTATCACGTCAGTCTAACACACTGAAGGTCTCCGGTTCGAGTCCGGGCGACGCCAATTTTTTTCTTTTTAAAATGTCTTCGTGCAAACGACGTCGTATAGATCCTCATCTTGTTCCCACCACCGTCCGTCCGTTCCCTTTTTTGTAAAAATGGAAACTTTGAACTGGACAGGAACAGCCAAATAATGGTACTGCCGTCCACCTAATACTATTACGATTTCCCAGCACATTCCTAAACGCATATTCCCTTATTTCTTCCACCGTACGAGCGTTGGCGGAGGATTCACCATGGACACCAGATCAGGCCGGCGCATAGCACGATCCAAGGCCGACCTCTCCACCTCGCTGCGCCGGGCTTGGTACCATTTAAGGCTGTCGGTTCGGGATCCCACTCGCGTGCGAACTTGGGACGCCATCGTGTTAACGGCCGCTAGCCCCGACCAGGCCGACCTATACAACTGGCAGCTCAGCCGCGCCAAGCGAATGGGTCGCATCGCCCCCTCCACAGTCACTCTCGCTGTGCCTGATCCCCACGGCCATCGCATCGGCTCCGGCGCCGCTACTCTTAATGCCATTTTTGCCCTTGCCCGACACATACACCATCTCTCGCTTACTGATTCCCCAGTACGTGTTGGAAGAATATCGACTAATTCAGTTTTTCATTTTGATATATGCATTCTATTTTTCTGATAGAAAAAGTTATAAAATTAAGATTTTTAGCGGAATTTTCATCCAGCTTTTTGATAATCATGTTGAACAACTTCCCAAAGTTGAATTTTTGTGATTCTCTTAAGATCCTGATTCTTGTAGCAGCTTGATTTGACAAAATTTGCATGTGCAATAAACTGTTAATTGACATCTGTAGCCGTGTTTAATTTTCTATATGATGATTGTTTGCTTAGGTCTTAGCCCCAGCCGTTAAATCATTTGGCCAAGATTCCTTTGGTAATCACTTGTTTGATTGTTTCAAATTCTGGTTTGTTATATAAAGCATCACGTTTGATGAGCAGGTATCAGGTCCAGGCAATGGCAACTCTTTTTCTCTCTCCCCTGAATGCTTGAATGGTGAAGTTCCACTTCAGCGGCTTGTAGAGTTAATCGGGAAAAGCCATATCTTACTGCTTCATGCTGGAGGTGACTCTAAGAGGGTTCCATGGGCTAATCCTATGGGAAAGGTTTTCCTTCCACTTCCATACATGGCAGCAGATGATCCAGATGGCCCAGTGCCCTTGCTCTTTGATCATATACTTGCTATTGCTTCTTGTGCCAGACAAGCTTTTCAGAATGAAGGTTACTTGTTCTGACCTGTTAGCTGTAGTAAACGTTGTCAGGGATGAAGATTGGCTTCGTTGTATGTGATGCAATCACCTGTTCCTTATAATTGCCTCAAGTTTTGACTGTAGTGCTTTCCACACTATGTTCGTTGTTAGGCTGGGTTTTGTTGATCACTTAATGAACCTATTCATTGGCAGGTGGGATATTCATTATGACCGGGGATGTTCTTCCTTGTTTTGACGCATTTAGCATGGTTCTTCCAGAGGATACAGCTACCATTGTTACTGTTCCTATAACTCTTGACATTGCTTCCAACCATGGTGTTATTGTAGCATCTAGATATAGGTCTCAAAATGATCATCGTTCGATCTTTTTAGTGGAGAATTTGCTTCAGAAACCTGGTGTGGAGGAGCTTGTTTCCCACAATGCAATCCTAGATGATGGCAGAACATTACTTGACACTGGAATTATAGCAGTCAAAGGTAAAGCTTGGGTGGATCTTGTCTCCCTTTCCTGTTCCAGCCAACCAATGATATCAAGACTTCTGCAAAGCAAGAAAGAGGCAAGCCATGCCACTTTTTTGTCATTTTATTTAGTACAGGGTTTCTCCAGTCTTGAGCTCCATTAACAGTTATTCATATATTATACCATTTGTAGATGAGTTTATATGAAGATCTGGTGGCAGCATGGGTTCCTACCAGGCATGAATGGTTGAAGCCACGCCCTATGGGTGAAGATCTTCTAGAGTCATTGGGGAAACATAAGATGTTCACCTATTGTGCATGTATGTTGAATGATGTCCAGCTATAATCATTATGTGAAGGGTTGTGTGGCTGCTCATGGCGGATGCTTTATATTATGCTGTCATTTAATATTTGTAGTTTCATTTTCGCCCCAATTAATTTACTGTCAAGTATTTCATAATTTATTTTTTTTAAATTTATATTTTGGTTCTATGTAGATGATCTTTTGTTCTTGCACTTTGGAACCTCAAGTGAAGTTTTGGATCACCTTAATGGTACCGGTTGTGAACTTGTTGGTAGGAGGCACCTCTGTTCAATTCCAGCAACTACCGTGTCTGATATTGCTGCCTCAGCGATAATTGTTTCTAGCAAGATAGCTCAAGGTGTCTCCATTGGTGAAGAGTCACTGGTGTATGATTCCCTAATTTCAACTGGCATCCAGATTGGTTCACAGTCGATAGTTGTTAGTGTACATGTGCCTGAGCCTGAAATCACAGTGTTTGGGAATTCATTCCACTTCATGCTTCCAGATCGGCATTGTCTCTGGGAGGTTCCCCTTGTGGAACGCACAGAAAGAGTTATTGTGTACTGTGGTCTCCACGATAACCCCAAAAATTCACTTTTGAATGATGGGACCTTTTGTGGGAAGCCCTGGAACAAAGTTTTAAGTGATTTAGGAATCCAATATACTGATATATGGGGTGCTAAGGAAAGCAAGGACAAATGCTTGTGGAATGCTAAAATATTCCCTGTTCTTCCTTATTCGAAGATGTTACAAGTGGCAACATGGCTTATGGGATTGTGTAATCAAGCTGATGGAAACCTCCTGCATTTGTGGAAAGCATCGAACAAGATCAGTCTGGAGGAGTTGCATAGATCAATTGACTTCTCAAAAATGTGGCTAGGCTCCACCAACCACCAAGCAGACCTCGCTGCAGGGATTGTTGCAGCTTGCCTTAATTTTGGGTTGCTCGGTCGTAATCTATCTCAACTGTGCCAAGAAATCTTGCAGAAAGAAGTCAATGGAGTTGAAATATGTAGAGAGTTTCTACCCCTTTGCACTAAACTTCAGGCACAAAATCCAAATATCCTTCCAAAAAGCAGGGTGTACCAAGTTCACCTTGATCTTTTGCGAGCGTGCAATCACGAACAGGCAGGTTCTGAAATTGAGCATAAAGTTTGGAATGCTGTTGCTAATGAAACTGCTATAGCAGTGAGATATGGCTTTAAAGGTAAAAGCAGTATAACACATTTTACTCTTGTTTTTTGAAGTATATTTTTGGTGTTGGATTATAGTTCATGTTTTAGAAATTTTTCTTTCTTGTTCTAGTATGTTGCCAACATTTTTCCGTTCGCCTAAAAATTTTCTTCTTTTGTTCCATACCAATAGCACATGAAAGCAGCTCAACTCTTGGGACTTTTGAGCAGTCCTTTCGCAGTAGGAAAGTGAAGGTGGAGCTACCTGTTCGGGTTGATTTTGTTGGTGGTTGGAGCGATACTCCTCCATGGAGCTTGGAACGATCTGGTTGTGTGTTGAACATGGCAATAACTTTGGGAGGTTCTCTTCCCGTTGGCACAATCATAGAAACGACCAAGGAGGCCGGGTTGCTGATTAATGATGATGCTGGAAATGAATTATGCATCGACCACAACACCTCCTCCATTGCGCCTCCTTTTGACAGCAGCGACCCATTCCGGCTAGTCAAATCTGCATTGTTTGTCACTGATATTATAAATGAGAGTTCTTTACAATCCACCGGCCTGCGGATAAGGACATGGGCCGATGTCCCCCGTGGCAGTGGCCTGGGGACGTCAAGCATCTTAGCTGCATCTGTCGTCAAAGCTCTTCTTCAAATCACCGACGGTGATGACAGTAATGAAAATATCACCAGACTCGTATTGGTCTTGGAACAAGTCATGGGCACTGGTGGTGGCTGGCAGGATCAAGTAGGCGGCCTCTACCCCGGCATTAAATTCACTTCCAGCTTCCCCGGTGTCCCATTGCGTCTTCAAGTCAATCCCCTGCTCCCATCGCCCCGACTCTTCAACGAGCTGCAGCAGCGGCTTCTTGTTGTATTTACCGGCCAGGTAACTAAACTCACAACAGCTTAACTTAATTCCTACGGTTTCCATTCCTCCCTCACACAACACAAAAAATTGTGAAGGTCCGTCTCGCCCATCAAGTGCTACAGAAAGTGGTAATCCGGTACCTCCAACGTGACAACCTCCTCATTTCGAGCATCAGACGCCTGGTCGAACTGGCTAAGATAGGCAGGGAAGCTTTGATGAACCGCGACATAGATGAACTCGGGGATGTAATGCTGGAGGCTTGGAGGCTGCACCAGGAGCTGGACCCCCACTGCAGCAACGAGTTCGTGGACAAGCTGTTTGCCTTCTCTGATCCATATTGCTGTGGGTACAAGCTTGTTGGCGCCGGTGGTGGGGGTTTTGCACTGTTGCTGGGTAAAACTGCTGAATCTGCCGATCAGCTCAGGCATCTGATCACTGAAAACACTGAATTTGATGTTGAGGTCTATGATTGGGAAATATATTTGTAAACTATGTATAGGTATACTAAGCTTATATTTTCTGCATTTCATATGTCACTGTTCTATTGTTGTTGTGTTTTGTCAATGTTTAATGATAAATTTATCCCCTTCCGTGACCAATCCTACATTTGTCTATCAGTCTATTTGCAGTTGTCATCTTTTTTCAGGTAAAGAAAATTAGTGGGACAGACGCACTTGTTAATTCGTTCTTTTAATTAAAATAAAAGAATAATTGATTAGGTAAAGCAGCAATCTGGATTACCATTTTTGAATGATAAGGCCTGTTCTCTAGACCTTATTTTTTCTGATCTGATGTGAATTTATAAGATCTGGTCTGGTATAATCTGAATTTGTCTGGTCTGGTCTGAATGTTTCTGGTCTGATCTGATTCCATCTGGTCTGATCTTATTTTCTATATATTATTATAATGATTTGATCTGATCTGGTCTGATATGATCTGGTCTGGTCTGATCTTATTTAATCTGGTCTGATTTTAATATTTCTTATCTGATCTGGTCTGATCTGATTTTTATAAAAAATAAGTAATAAGGCCTGAAAACAAGTCCTACATAACGGGGCCTTAGTACTCCCTCCGTTTCTGAAATATTGAAATATTTGGAAATTGGATACTGTTTATATATGCACTTTGTAAGTTTTATCATAGTTATACAAGTTAAAACATAGTTAAGTGGGATCTTGTTAGATTCGTCTTGTTGAGTAGTTTTTAAATATGGAACTTTTAGAATTTTTACTTGTACTGAACTTGAGTTATTAATGGTTTAAAATGTACATTGGACTATGTGCACTGTAGGTACGTTTCAATTTTTAGAAAATGGAGGAGTATTTAGAAAATGGAGGAGTATTGATTTAGAATTGGACCGCTTCAGCCTCATTCATTCGTGTTTCATACTTTCTGGCTTAGTTTATTAATATAATTTTTTTATTTTATTTTTATTTTATCATTTTCCTTGCTTATTGGCTAATAAATTTTCCTTTGGAAACGCATCATAAATTCTCGTATTGGACGTATTTCAACATTTTGAAAATTTTTATTGCTCAGTTGTAAAAGCTCTAGTGTCACTTTCATATCCTTTCATCGTTATCGGGAAAATGGAAAAGGAAAGAAATTAAATGAAATTATATAGAGTACTGCCATCAAAATTTTATTTCCCCTTACTTGTATTTAATTATTTATATGTAAATGTTGTCCTTAATTCATTCACTGTGGCCTTTGCTTTCGTCAAAGAGCAATTGTAAAATTGGGAATAAATAGTCGTGATACGACAAAAGTTTCTGATGAAACCGCCAAGATGACAACTGCCCAGCGACAGCGCTAACTCGAACAAAAGCATAAGAAAACTGTCCTCTTCTCTGCGCAAAAATCTTGCCCTCTTTTGGACCTCAACGCTCTAGATTTTCCATTTGCCCTAATCGAGTTGTTGGCTTGCTGTGTGCTTCCAGGATTCCGTAAGTATGTACTTGTGTTTGGATGATATGGCTGATTCTGAAATGGGGTTTTAAGTTCTGATATGGCTGATTCCGTGAGTATCTTGCCCTAATCGAATTCATTTCCTCTACTTTTATGGACTTGTGATTCAATTTGTGAAGTGTGAACCGAATGCTATCATTTGTTGTTGCTTAAATTAGTGTCCTTTTTTATCTTCTTTGTCCCGTAATGAAATTTGCAAAGCTTTGAGGTTCCTGTTCGATTGCTTTTTTTGGCTGCGATTTCAATTTGTTTATCTATTTTCTTGGCTGTCTTAGGGTTTTGAAGATTACCTTGTGATGATTGCGATTTACAGCTGTGAAAGATTTGATGTTGCTGCTGTAATTATGTACAAATTGTCTTCTGTTCTTTTCTTTTTTGGATATAGCATATAGCTAATGGGTAAATTGTGTTTTAATAGCTGCCAATACGCATTATGCTTGAATTAGTGGCAGCTTCCAATTTGCAATTACGGATTTCTATTATACTTGAGGAGATTATTTGGACTTTCAGATTGTTATTTGTTTATTTTCCTTCTTGTACAAGTGTCCATGCTTTGTTCTTGTATTAAACTTCCTTCTGTTTATGCCCTTTCTTCAGTTGATGCTTTATTTATTTTGTTTTTTATTTTTTATTTTATCTTCATTGCATTTGAAGTTTTTGCTGCTATAAGTCAGATTGTCTGTTTCTCAATTTTCAACATTT
Organism: Hygrophila difformis; assembly: GCA_030278955.1. NCBI lineage: Eukaryota > Viridiplantae > Streptophyta > Magnoliopsida > Lamiales > Acanthaceae > Hygrophila > Hygrophila difformis. Next base: position 50,632,627 of record JAOANR010000005.1, read on the forward strand.
TACCTCTTTTATACAAATTTCTCAAGTTTTGGCTACCATCTGTTTAGTTATGCATCTCTCATTTTCAGCATTCTGTGTTTCTTCTTTAAAATTGTCTACTTCTATACTTAAAACATTTGTGTTGGATGCTTAGATTTGCTGATGAATGGGGGACTAATGGCACTTGCTGAAGCTAGGGCGATTTGGCAGAGAACAGCAAACAGATGCTTGGTTCAAGAAGATGCAAAACGAGCGCCAAAATTAGCTTGTTGCTCGTCTGTGGCCCCTTCCACTAAACAGGTGGATACAGGACATGCTACTGCAGTTGGTGGACATGGCATTCCCAAAACAGGCCCTCTACTGAATCCTTCTCATTTTAATTTATGCCCCAAATCACAATGGTGGGTACAGATGCACCCAAACTATGGGTATCAGAAGGTGGATGACCAGTATAATTCAGTGGAAGGTCATATAGAAGCCTGCCAGGTGCAGGAATGTTTGGGAGACCTTTCAAAGAAAGAAAATGATGGTGGCTTCACTGACCAAACAACTTTTAACAATTCTTCCTGCAATAGTTGGTGTAAAGATTTCAGGGATGGTGGCCAAAAGGATTCTGGAGTAAAAGAGGAATACTTCAGTCAATTCTCTACTTCAAATTTCCAAGATCCTTTTAAGCAAGAATTTAAAGATGATTCTGAAGGGCTAAAGATTGAAGGTCTAGAAGGTTGGGAGGTTCTGAAGAAATCCAATGATGGTCTTGATCCAGGATCATCCTGGATAGGGGCTGAGAAAAATACTCCATGGTGGCGTACTGCTGATGCAGAGGAATTGGCTTTGTTGGTTGCTCAGAGTTCACTAAACTTTGTAGAGAATTGTGACCTTCCACACCCCCAAAATCCTCATGTCAGGAAGGACGTGGATGTTAATGTATGCTATTTTTGCCAAGTTGGAGTTTCCAGCTCAGTTCCAGATCCTAAGCTTGGGTATTCGAGTTACATGCCACGCAGACCGACTGCGGGAAGAGCCTGCCGAAAACATTGTGTGCCAGCTGAGGACCGGTTAACATATTTTTCGGAGAAACCATTAAGGTATGTATTGCTTCTGTGCTCATATGTGTCTAAACCTGCCATGTTCAGCAAATTCAGGTTGACATTCCAGCATTTTCATACCAGTGCTGTTTATTGATCCCGTTCGGGATGAAGGAATACTGGCAGGAGCATTATTATACTCTCCTGTATTCATGATTTCGTTGAAGTTAAATGCTAATCATTTCTCATGATGATTATTAGGATCACCAACTAGTAGTTTGGTAAAGCTTATGTAAATCTTGTGGTGTTGAAAGCAGGGATGTCCCAGCACCCGAAAGGACACCTGACATGAATACATTCGAGACGGATGCATCAACGGCTAAACTGCTGGAAGCTCTATGCCACTCGCAGACACGTGCAAGGGAAGCTGAGGGAGCAGCAAAGCGAGCTTGTACAGAGAAAGAACACATTATCAAGCTTGTACTCAAACAAGCATCTCAGCTCTTCGCCTACAAACAGTGGCTTCGACTTCTACAACTGGAGAATATGTACGTTCAACTCAATAAGGACAATAGTCAAACGCTATCCTTTGCACTGTCCATTCCGTTACCTTGGACACCTCACAGAACTTGGAAAATGCAGAAGAGCTGCCAAAAGTCATCTTCCAGCAGAACACAGGCGAAGCAATCTTGCCACAGTATTGGCAAGTATGCAGCTGTTTTTGCATTAGGATTGGGACTAGTTGGCACTGGATTCTTACTCGGATGGACCGTGGGGCAAATGCTGCCAACCTGGTGAAGTTTGTAGATTGCAGACCTGGAAATACTGTATCTTGAGAGTTTTGTAGATATCTATTTGTAATTTGACTTCACTTAGGAGTTGATCTGTCTGTCCCTGTACTCTAGGCTTCCCATTTTCTTGTACAAAACTTGTATGCATAGAATTTGTATTTTCTTGACTGCTTCTCGTGCAACTATTGTAGTTGTAATTGCATATTGCAATTTGCAGTCTCTGTGCTCTTCTATTATGAATGCTTTTGGGCCTTAAAAAATGGGCCATTTAAAAATTTGGTACTCTGGCGGCCTAATTAAAATATGGCCCAATAATAATATATTAGTCCGGCCCAGATGTTGGCTTGCTGCACGCCCAACCCGACTAAATAAGTCTTAATTGAAGCGTTCGGAGAACCACCAAAGGCAGAGAGAAGAGGAAAAATTAACGCAATCGGAAACGATGCCGGTGATGGGAAAGTTGAAGATGTTTGTATATCAAGAGCCCGTGGTGGCGGCTTCTTGCATCATCGGTGGCATTGGTATGTATTTCTACACTGTTCTCTTATGTATTTATGTGTGTAGATTTAATTGTTTCATCCATTGTGTTGGACGGTTTTGGCTGGATTCCGTTTTATGTTCAAGTTGTGGATGATTATCGGGAATGTGTTCTGTGGTGATCTCCAGTTAGGTTCTGGGTGAATTGGGCATCGTAAGAACTGATTTAATCGGTGTATGATATTGCGGAAAAGTAAAATTATTTTGGGCTGATCCATCCCTAATTTTTTCTGATGGAAATGAATAGGTTAATTAACTCATTTAGCAACTGAAAATGTCATATTTTTAGTTCAATTCTTTGGTTATTTGTTCCGTTACCTTCTGTCTGCTGAAGAATGAGAATGGATCATGTATTCATTCATTCTATCCTAATTTTTGTTTTCCAAATTGGATGATCCTGATGCTTCCTCTTAATGGAAGTACATAAACAAGATGGGGTTTTGGCCTCATATGAGTACTGGCGTTGTATATGGTGGTTATTAGTGCTATCTTTGTTTGACGTGTGAAAAGAGTGCAAAAGTATTCATCTGGTAAACATAGATCCGCCATTAAACCATGTAAAATGGGAGTTGCAGGACTCTTCCTTCCTGCGGTAGTGAGGCCTATGCTGGACTCATTGGATGCATCCAAGCAAGCCCCTCAGCCTGCATTAAGTGATGTAAGTGATCATTCCTTTACGATTCCAACATATAAAAGTGAAGTTTTCATTTTCCTGAAACCTTTTTTCTCATCTTTTGGTTAAATATCTTCTAAATGATCATCTGGTGATTCCATACCCAAAAAATAAAAAATAAATACTCTCTCTTATGATAATCATCTACGCTTGAAGTGTATCTTTATGCCTCAAAAGGATTGTATTGCCCCTAATTTTTATGAGATAAGATGCTCATTTATAAATTCTTTCACGGATGACTTTATATTTTCTGTATTGTAGTTGATTTTCCATGCCTTAACATATTGCATGATAATTGATAAATGAATTGCTGTTTTTATGTAATATCACATCACCTAAATCTCGTGCAGCCAATTACTTTTCATCTTAAATACGTACAACTGAATATTGAGTCAGATAACATTGTCATTCGCATTCCTTCTATGTCCTGTGACCCATCTTCTTTAGAGTCTCCTTTAAGTTCTCCAGAAATGAAGTACAGATGGGAACAAGTATGATGCAGTAGATCATAACCTAGATATATAATAAAGCCAATTTATTGGTCTTAAGGTCACTTAATGTGTCCTTGTGTCACTTGCTTCATGGCCCTACTTTTGCTGTTGGTTTGTATTTATCTTTGTTACCAATCTGTTGTGTTAGTGAGGTACTCATTTAAACCTTGGGTTAAGCATTGGGGGAATCTGTAGGAAAACTAAATTCCACCCAAGCAATGGGGGAATTTGTAGGAAAATTGAATTCCATATGATATTGGCTCGTGATGACTGATATCCTAATGGAAACTGGAAAGTTGGTTCCCTTAAGTATTCAATCGATAAGAATTATTGTAGCTCGAGGAGTTCGATTCGTGATCACCATTTTACATTTCCAATTATTTTGTCACTTCTTGTGGGCTACCCCTTATAACTTCATAGCAGGGAATTAACAGTGTCAGGATCTTGGTTCCACAACGTAATTTGGGTACTGCTTCCATGGTTTTCCTCAATTGTATGCTCGTCTCATCATGAGCGTTGATTGCACTCTCCTGTTTTCCCATTTGCAGGTGGTTGCGGGTACTACAGGCAAAAAAACTTGATTGAGAGGACACCGTCAGACAAATGCTTTACCCATTTTTACCATGTAGCTCAGAGAATAAATTTCTATAAGGCAGTTAGGGCCTACCTATGCAGAAGTATGGGAGAACTATGATGGTAATGTAAGAGTGTAAGTTCATGTCGAGATTGGAATTCAACTTATGCCATTGCCTTAATTTCTTGTTTAATACTTTAATCTCAACTAGCTGTGTAGGTTCAGAAATAATTTGGCAAACCCACTTTCCCTCAATCTTATCATGTGTTGTATTGTGTTTATTAATGAAAGCTGTTCTGTTATTGATTCTGGTTGGCAAATATTGATTGCTGTTGGTATTATTCTTTATGAGTTACAGTAACATGTTTTGACCATCAGGTTTACAAAAATATGCCCAAAACATAAAGGGGAGGAAAAGCTCCATAACCATATAATAATTCATATTCCGAACAACTTTTGAGTTACTACTCATTCATTCATTCAACAATAAGCATATATGAAACCCAAATCTAATGTACAATAGATGCAGCAAACTACATATTTATGCATCACAACACGCGCGCGCACTCCCTTCAGTCTTGCCCTTCTTTGCCCGACTTTCGGGCACTCTTCCAGTGCATAACATGCTTTAAACCTTGGTAGATAGTAGCCTGAAATTGCGACCAAAAACCAAAGGGTTAATTAGCTGAATAGCACAAAAAGCCACATCATTTACTATTACACAGCTCTGTGCCATCTTCAAAGTAGTTCATCTTCAGTTGCCTACTGATCAATAATTCTAACATACAAAACCACCGGTCCTATCCTATGCCATTAGGACCGGACCCCACTTGTTTGTGTTATACACAGTTAGTAGCTGGAATACCGATGACACGACCTACCTTTGATAAATTTTTGGGCCGACCTGCCAGCAGTGTTTTTGCTTTCCCTATTATTCAACAGCCAGATCATTATTGTAATCAAGGCCCCCAATAATGCTGTCATGTAGTAGTATTAGTTTTCCCAGCTGCACTATTTACTAAGGTTTTATCAATCACATGTCTGCATTAATTAGTGCAATATGGCCATAAGTATCATGAGGTTGATGGCTTTTGTTGTTTCTTTCTTACTTATCCTTTTTGAGGAAATACTACTACTTTGCTACATTGTCATTATCTAGGAAATAAGCGGTCAGAATTCATAGAGATACAGTTCATGAAAACAAATTGTATTCACTCATATAAAAAATTGAAAAACCAGTGTTAGCAGTAATTAACTGAATTAGAGCTCAAAAAAAAAAAAAAAATGTCAGCATAATCTTGACAAGTGCCTCAAAACTAATCACAACCAGATTTCAAGAAATAGTATCCTTCTTGTTAACGCTTTAGTAGCAATTCTAGATAAGGTCCGGTTGAAAGGCTCATATTTGTCTCATTCGGGGCACATGGCGTGTACAATTTTACGGTCTTCATAAACCTTAGTTTGCTCTTCTGAAGCAAAATATTTACCTTACAAAAAGAATATGCAGTACATGTAATTTGTAGAACACAAGTATAGGAATGTTAATCATAGTAGAACCAATTCAGTCATCATCTGCTCTAGGTCAATTTTATGAAAGCCTTGTTCGATGTCCTTTTTTCTTAAACATGAGTGCAAATGCAGTGTCCTATTTATACAAAAAAAACAAAAATGTCATATTCCCCAATGAAACTGTTCACTTAGTAATACCATTACCAATAATCATAGCAAGATAGAACCAAGAGATGAAAAGTAACTAGGCAAAAAGAAGTGAAGTAGCTGTTTAGAAAAGCTTTTTTTTTTACCAGTAAGTGAGAAGGCTTAGCAGCATTAGAGACACTGGAAAAGCTCCCATTCCTTCCTATACTCCCACCACCACCACCACCACTGCTTCTTCTCTTCACATTCTTGTCACTGTCACAGGTGGTGGTACCATTTGGTATTGAGGAAGGTGAGAACCTGCAGCTGCCCCCATCCACTACCTTCTTACCATTTTTAATTCTGCCAAAGAACCCTCTTCTCTTCTGCCCCTGCAGCCCTCCTCCTCCTCCTCCTCTTCTCATACTCCCAAACAGTGCTTCCTCCACACCAAAACTACTCCCATCAGGGCTGTAGCTGCTGACACTGCTGTCATAGGAATCCTGCCCCTCCCTGAACCATCTGAAGGAAGAAAACTTTGGCCTGCCCACATTACAAGGGCCATCAAGAACTGTGGTGGGAGAGGGAGAGGGAGTTGTTGTGATTTTGTTGCCAGGTGGGAGCTCCAGCTTGAAGGGCTGATCAGGTAGAGGAGGGATGAAGTGTTTGCTGCTGGTGGTGCTGCAACAGGATCTGGGTTTGCCTGGCTGTTCTTCCCATCTGAATGGGACTGAGACAGGGGTCTGTAGTGGAGGTGTTGATGGATGGTCAGGTGAGTGTTGTTGTTCTATGGAAGTGGCTAATGGTGGTATGTGTAATAGTGGAAGCAGCTTGAGTGCTGGGAAAGTTGGATCTCCCACATCCTCCTCCCCTTGTCCCATGTTTTGGTGTTTGTGTGTAAGAGTAGAGTGAAGGATAAGTGTGTATTTGTGAGTGTGGGGGGTTGTTTTAATAGGAGATTTGTTGGTGTTTAATGTGGGAATGTGGATGTAGGCTAGAGTGGGGGGTCCCATATATTATTGGTTTATGGCTGTTTGCAAGTACTACTATAATTGTGCCTTGGGCTTTAGTTGCAGCAGACTTTTGTGTAATGGTTGAAAAGTGTCTAAATATGACTTGAATGCAATTATTCACTCGAAAAATATGCTGTATAAAACTTAAAAAAAGAATGTAGGGTTAGTGTAATATCCTAGAAAGCTTTTCAGGGATTAAGAACAAAATGTCTTTGACAATAATTTGGTAATTTTTGGCTCTTGCGTCACCATCTACTACCCATACATGATGAGATTGTGGATGTTACAGAATCCCAAGTCATATAATAAAAGATTTGAACCAACAAAGAGATGGGATGTCATCTATCTTTTAGTTGGTCTTCTATCACTTCCAGAAGATTGTTTTGATTTTTGTTTCTTTTGAGGATAGTAATAGTAGTAATATGCTTCATATACAAAGAGATAAGATGAAAATTAAACCCACAATCCTGCCCTGAAATTTGCTTTGAAAAATGAATCTCATCTCAGACTTTCATTTGGTTTTCACTTTCCAAAAAAGTCAAAATTGGTAGTTCAATGTTGTCGCATACTATTTCGTGTATTACTTATCTTATGTGGTGGTGGTGGTAGTAGTAGTAGTAGTAAATGATATTTACTCTTAGCAATTTACAAAGTCATCTGTGGTTAGTCAAGAAACAGCAATTATTGTGAATAGAATTTCATTTGACTATCTTCCCTAATTGCAATAATTACAAACAATTATTAGATTAAAATTCCAAATAACCCCCTTAAATTTTGGACAATGACAAATTCCTCCTCATGGAAAATTATACTACAAAATTATCACTTGATTTTGATTATGTAGTGAAGTATCCATTTGGTTAAATATTTTTTTTTACCAAACATCCCTTGATATTTTTATTCGCACATCTGTAATCTTCAATTTTCGAGAATTTCACAGGTTCCATTTGTCTTTTTCCTACCAACATTTGAATCAATAGTAATTCCTGAACCACTTTTCTACACCACCGCTATCTTCCAGTTTTCTCGTTAATTTCACTTGGACGTCCCAATTTCTTTCATTTTCTTCTTCATTCCTTTATTGTACTACATATAAGCTAAAGCATTACTTCCCTTATTCTGATATTCAAAAATTCAAAGAAAATAATTCTATAATAATAAAGACAGCGCAACACCACCCAAATAGCTGTTGAGAAAGGAGAAAAGGATTGTTCAAAATCTGAAATCAAAATAAAGGGGAAACAGGATGTGTAGTATATGTGTGTGTAAGAATATTATAACTATCCCTTTACTTCATTTTCAAATTAAAGATTGTAACAAAATGCCTGCAATGCAAACTGCAAAGGGGATCATGGCAGTAAAGCATGTATGTTGATGTCTCTTCTGTCTCTTTTTCTTTCTTTAAATTTTGGTTTTCACACTTGGAACTTCTGTTGATTCATGGCTCATCCTTTTTTGGTCTTCATCAAATCTTTTTCTATTATTTTATTTTGAGAGAGAGAGAGAGATTGGGGGAATAAGTGAGTTTACACAATTCTAGGGGATATAGGACCCAAAAAAAGGTATTTCCAGGGGATGAATTAGTATTAAGTTGATTTGGACACTCTTTTTAAGAGATATAGGACCCAAAAAAGCTTTTTAGGGGATAATTAAGTAGACATGTTTGGTTGGTTGACCATCATTAGCAATAATTAGTGGACACAAGTCATGATTGTAATGGAACAGAAACCTTGAACTCCTCTATCATTTGGATTTGAACCAAAAAAAAAAAAATGAAAATCATAAAAATATGGATGATTTAATAATAGATTCCATACCCTACATTGGCATGATTATAAATTCAATCCGTTCATAAACAAATTGTAGGGAAAAAAGATAGTATGTCATATTTTAACATCATAAGTGCAAGACTAGAAGACTAGCCATCTACAAAGCCCACTAATAATATACTGTATTACTGTGTTTTATCTGAGGCTTTCTGAGGAAATTCAGAAATTTCCAATATGGTGTTACAATTTCACACACCGCAAGCTTAGGCCCAAAATAACAATAGACCAATTTTTCCAAACAAATGGGCCAAACACAGCTTTCAAGGCTATTGGATTAGCACATTCAAATTGGCCATATATACCCACCAATAATGTAAAGCCCATTTCATTAGAGTCATTGGCCATACCCATACCCCTTTTTAGGTAAATAACAGGGTATCCCATGCCACATTGGGACCAAGACTAATTCTTCGAGGATCTGCAAGGGCAATTAAGGGCGCCTCTCCCAAAGCAGTTTTTTGCATACACAAGACTCGAACTCGAGACTTTACTTAAGCGACTAGAGCCACATCCACTCAAGTCAACTGCTGTTGGTTACCCATACCCTTTTCTTATCCACTAAAAATCGGAAAAGCTCGAAAGTTTCACATACACGCGAGTAATTGGATGTTAAAAGTAACTTTTTTTGGAATATAGAGGAAGGAATGATTTAAAAAAAGAGTAACAATTTCATAGAAAACAAATGCATCACTTACTCAATACAGAAAATAAATACTCCGTACTTCATTTCCAAAATAAATAAGGTAAAACAGAATCCAAAATAACTCTTCAAAAAAAGTAAAAATAAAAAATAAATATTATTTGTATTTATCAATAGAAAATCACATTTATTCATTTTATATCAAGATAATATACTTATCTTTCTTTAGGAGTATATATTTAAAATCATATCAATATATAGCAGTAGTGGAGTTGTGGACTTCCCCTAGTGGTCAAGTTTCTCTTCTCTCAATCATAGGTTGGGAGTTCGATCCCCACCCGGTCCCCTATCCCCTCTCCTTTATTCCCTTTGTAATTTGTGTGGTTTGATTCCCACACACTTTTGCACACACATGAGTGTCACTATTTACCAAAAAAAATATATATAGCAACAGTAGTATCATTTTAATTTATATAGGAAAAAGAATAAGAATAACTCCACATACCCACATTTTTCTTTTATCATTACATTGGTCACACAAAAAAGCACCAAAAAAAACCAATGACCCAATACGGATTGAAAAGACCCCAACTCCAAGTGAAGAAAGCGTGTGCCAAATGCCATTTATTTGTTTGTTGGGTGGAAAATGGAAATAGGGAAATGGGGAAATTAAATGGGAACAAAGAATTAAATCAGAATAAAAAGAAGATCAACAGTCATTGTCAAAGGCTCAAAGCACAGAGAAATGCACATCTTTCCACACTCACTTCAATTCTCCTTTTTGAAGCAAAAACACTTAATGGCAACAGTCCCCCTAATCTCAACAAATACCAAACTCCATAATTAAATAAACAATTACTAAATACCAACAATATCTCCACTTTCCATGACACCATGTCATGCCATCCACACAGAGTTCATGATCCACCAAATATGGAAAATCTTCAAAACTCAAATGATGTGAGAATAGGAAATTTTCCATTCAAGAGCAATTTCAGCTCTATTCCACTAATTTGACTCTGTCGAATTTTTCCCACTTTAACAAAGTAATAAAGAGACCATAATTCATTCAACAAGTATTCTATAATAAGAGATTATTCCACATGTATAAAGTCTTCCCACTCAACAAACACCACCTCTAATAATTCCCACATACTTCTATTTTGGTGTTTCTTGGTGATGAACCACCAAAAGAAAGACAAACAAATGCAAACTTGAGACATAAAAATCTTTTGGGACCACCCTCCTCTTCCTATAGTGCCACATGCACATTTACTAATACAGTACTACTACCATATATACCCACCATTAGCCAGTCAAAAGTAGAAAAAAGGGTACATTATTGGTGCAGATCTAGCAAAACCAAGAATGAGTGAAAGAAAAAGGTAGCATGCTAATTTCTTTGATGCAGCCAATCTATATACACTTGAGGAAGATCATGCAATGAAAAATAAAAAATCTCAGTTAAAAATTCATATACTGACAGAATCAAACCAATTGTCCACACAAAAGTGTGTCAGCAAAGGACAAGCATGCGCTTACATTGTAACATAAACTAATCATTGGTACCAATCAAGTGAAATCCCAAGTAGGCCAGCATGGTTGAGCGGTTTAAGATCCTCAGACCACTGCAAGGCATACGACTACCTAACGAGACCAACCACAATCACGCTATTTACAGCTTCGGAGAGTGAGTAATTGTTTTACCTAATTTCTTCATGACTAAGGGGCTTTCAACGCCAATTGATTTGCTCCTGTTTTAGAAGAAGTTCCCAAAACCGGTCACCCTGTTGCTACCAATTGTATACCCGAATCTAGAAGATCTTTTAAGTAAAGAGAAAGATAGATAAGAGGATATACACATTTTTATACTTCGAGCTTTTGTTCGGATTCAAAGCTTGAGGTCACGCCTTTACTGTCTGGTGATGATAGAGGAAGCTTGCTTCTGGGATTCATTTTCTTAACTTCCTCGCTAGAGTATATGCATATCTTTCGAGCTATCTTACAGAATTCCCTGCAAATGTATAAGAGGACAATGAATTGTTCATGACTGAGGTAACAAAAATAAGAATGAATATTATCCAAAATCGAAGACTTCTTACAGCCATGGATCGTCACCGACTAGCATCATGTCCCCCTCGTTGTCAGTGTAGACTACTTCCCATTTGTTCCTCAGTCGAAGTTCACCCTTGATTTCGAACATATTCTCCAGCTCAGTGATAAGGTCATCATAGCCAACAAAAGCAGTCAAGTCCACACCACGGCCAACAGCGATCCCTTGCATTTGAACCTTTCAAACAGGAAAGTAGAAAGCTTCAGATATGACTATTAAATAAGATTGCAGAAGATCCTCGACTAAAAGGACAACATACCTTGATCCTAGTTCTAGAAGATGGAGTGCAACTCTGCTTGACTGGCATGTCATTTGGAGAAGCCTCAGACTGGGTGTTCTTCTCTTTTGAAGGGACTATACATTGTGTTCCATCGAGGTCAGATCTCTTGAGAGGAGAATCAAATTTTGGAGTGGTGTTCTTGCAAGAAAAGTGGGCTTCTTTCAAAGGCGGAAGAAGTTTATTTGAATTGTTCCTCAAATCAATGCCAAATAATCTGCAGGCAGATGCATTTTCAAAGTTCTTCATCTCTTCAGGTTGATCGACATAACTGCTCGCCCTCGATGAAGCAGGAGACTGATGATCGGGAGCTGCAGACAGAGCTTGCAGCTTCTTATGGTCTTCTTTAGGTTCTCGAAAAAATCTTAGAGAACCGTTCACCTGTGACACAGATGGCCACACTCCAGAGTGATGTGACATTGGATAGGGGAGGCTGCTGCTCAGATCCTTCTGTTTTGGGGGCCAAAACACTTGTTTTTCACTTCTCTGAACATCATTACCAGTGGTTAAGTGGCTCACATCAACTGATGCAGCTGACGTTGGATAGCAGAGTGAAGATGTCGCAGAAACCATAGTAGTTTCTAGATTGAAAATTGGCTCAGTAAAAACACATAGCAATTGCCATCAGTTTAATCTGAAGTACAAGGATATCAAAATGTTCATACCAATAATTGGAAGATCGAGTGGCCGGGGTCTTTTGATTTTCATTGCTGGCTGTTGTAAATCCACAGAAGAAGCTACAAAGGGTTCTATTTCCCAAGGTGAGACTCTGTCAGGCCGCAGAATGGTTGCTGGTTCATCCCATTGAACCTGATAAGAGAAATGACCCAAAATCATACAGTTAAAAATGTCAGTATTGTATGAGCTGATTCATCCAAATTGTAGCTAACCTTAAGCGACCGCCATGTAGATTTAGGCCACTGTGATGAGAAATCACCGATGCCCACAATAGTGCCTGTGAACCTGAGAAGTAATTTAATAAGTTAATAAAAGAATCATAAGATGGAAGGTTAAAGCGACATGAGAACAGCAGATAGAACACCTTCTCTCGGGATAATCTTCTCCTTCAAATCTCATTTTGAACCGCATACCAACCGAAAATCCTTGTTGCATAGAGTCTAAATACTTGTTCAGACCAATTATGAATTGGCTTGTCCTGATTAATCATGCATACAAGAAAAGATGAATATTTTGCAAAGACCGACCCGGTGATGAACTAGAAGTAGGGAAGAAAGAGCAAGATACCTTGGCTTGTAGTACACTAGAAACCGTGTTTGGGTCATAATAGCATGTGATGCTGAAGCAAGTACTCCCAGGTGCATGCTCTGGCTGGAAATGACAGAAGGCGGCATCGAGCTCTGTTGCCTACCAAGACGGCGAACCCCAACACGTAATTCACCATTTTCATCCCTGCATACCCGAGTTAAGAACAAACAAATAAATAAACACTTACCGCAAGAATGTACATAATGTGGGGGTGAAAGAAATTAAGTTAAACAGTACCTCAAGAAAACAAAAGAATCACCGGCAACTAATCTCTTTGAGGTCACAAATGTACTCCACCCAGTTGTAAGCAAGTGCCTCCTAGGTTGACCTGATCACAAGATATCTAACCACTGAGCTACATGGGATTGAAGACAGCTATATACCAAGATCTATAATAACGTGCTCATTGTATGAGCTTGAATACCTTTCTTCTTCACACTCCAAAATAAACAATAAAGAAGAATAAATCCCAAACTTATGCATATCATTACCTCTGAATATGTGCTTGAATCGCCACTCATAACCATGCAGATCTTTTGCGACCAAATCCTGCGTTGGCGTTGCCTGGCTCATATCCTAGGAATATCCGAATAATAGTAAGTACAGTATTACAAGTCAGCAATAAGCTTTGAATGATACCACGGATTAGCTTCAAACAATAACAAGAGTAGAGGAAGGCAGAGTAACTTAGTTGTTAGGAAAGTAGTAGAAAATGAGCAATTTTATGCAAACGCAAAAAAAAAAAAAAAAAAAAAAATGCTCTTATAAAATTCAGTAGATTCAGTAGTATGTCCTTTATTCCCTCCACTTTATAGCCAACTTAGGTGGGGCGTGTGCAAACAATTATCAACTCACCAATGGAGGCAGGCATTCATTGGCGTGCTTCCTAAGGACAGAGAAACCTCCATGCGTGCTTGTATCGGACGCCGTCAAAATCTTACTGAAAGAATGAACATTTCGCTTTGGTCGAGAAGGCAAAGTGGGATCCAGACTAGTGGGCTCAGTTTGCTGCAGAAATGTTTGTTCATTTCAAGCACAAAAAAGAAATATCAGTAGCTGTATCCTGTATAACTCGTATCTTGTATTAAAGTATTCATTATCAACCCAATATTGTAAGGATTGACATAGTATATAATTGCAACCATAACCAAGTTGCAGCTTAGTGCTTACTTCTGGTTCTGGATGTAAAGTGATCTGAGCATAAACTTCATCCGTCTCCGGTTCAGCCTACCAATACAGACCAAATTTCAAACATAAAAAGTATTGCAGACATATAAAAATTTAAACTTTGAAGATAGAATAAAAAATAAACAATACCCGTAAATGGATGTTCGAGACTCGACAAAGGATCTTTGGAGGCAAATTGAAGAGGGGGATTTGTTGATTGAGTTCCTGATTTATTGATGCCTCAAGCTGCAAATTAAAAAGGCAGTAAATAAAATCACCAATCTTGGCAAAAAGGGGAGGAACTCTGGAACGATTGTATGGTAGCATGGCTTGCTTACTTGCTCCATGTGCCCCTGAGGAAAGTAATAAACTCTTTCGCCATTACGAGGAATATCTACCAAAGGCCCTGCACATGCCTTCCACAGCTCTGTGTACAGATCATCCCTCTCTGCACCTACCAAAAAACGTCGAGATCAAGGCCACGATTTACAATTAATTAGCATATATGAATTGATTCCCAAGAGCCCGGTGGGAGGGGGAGTTTAATACAAGGGAAATAGTACATGGCAGCGAGCAAAAGCACTTGGATTTATTACTCTTGACAAAGACTCAACTTTTTAACAGTAAACTAGATGCAACACGACGCCTACAAATAGCGCTTATTCTTATATCCCTTTCTCATTCTTATATCCGTTTCTCACTGAAATCGAAATTTGAGTGAAGATTATTTGCATGCTACAGGAAATTAACCTTTCATGTACAAGACTCAATAAACTTTTATGTCCGCAGACAAGAAAATCAGGGCTCAATATGCAGAGAAAGCAGAAACGGCAGATACAGATATGCCACCTCAGCTCCCAAGGGGGACTAAAGATACAAATGAATGAAAACCAAAAGAGGGGAATTCTGAGAAACAGAAAACCCAGAAAAAAGAAGGCATGATTAAGGAAACCTGAATCAAGAGAAGCTCCTCCTGCGCCTGAGAGCTCCTCCGCATGAGCCATTCAAAGCTTGGATAAACCCTGAAAAAGAAAAATTAAAAGCAGAGGGTGGTAGAGGGCAGAAATTAAGGGTTGGATAGGAATCAAGAAAGCAATAAAGGTGGAGTTTTCAGTTAAGAAGAGGAGGGTGAGGCAGAAGCAGCTTCATGAGGCTGGTGGTTCTGCTTCTGCGGCCCTTTTCCCCCATAAAATAGAGAAGAGTGAAAGAACAGTCAAGAATTGGAATAGAGAGGGGGAAATTGAATGGGGTGAGAGTGGGGGTTGAAAAGGGGAGAAAGGGTGTGAGAAATGGTGTGCGAGTGTAAATGTGTTGTTGTTGCAATGGCCAATGGGGTGGAAGTAGGAGAATGAGACAGTCTGTAGACTATAGAAAGAAAGGGAGAGGGGGTAGGGGGTAGGGGGGGTGATGGCTCCCCTTACATACTGATTTACTACTGGTGTTTGAATAATGATGATTATCCTACTAGTATTATTATTTGTAATTTCTCTCACTTTTCAGTTAGAATACCGCTGTTGGGGAAATGAGTTCTACGCAGTAAACCAGTGGCACTGCAAGCAACCCCTCCCATCACCCAACCCCACATTTACTCCCAACAAATTATTCTCTCTCTCTCGCACAACATACACCCCTGTGTCTCGGTCTCACTTGTGACTCGTCCATGTCCATCCTTCCAAAATACCCTCCCATACCCTATTTATTTTTTAAAAAATACTAGTACTATTTTCTCCGTTTCATACAAGATTAATTTTTCCTTTTTCAATTTTGACCTAATTTTAGTATTAGTATACAATTATAAAAAAAAAAAAATTGAGGTTTTTTTTTAATTCGTTTAATAGCATAATTTTAGAATATATATAATGTAGGAAAATTTTTAGAAAATGAATAAAAGAAGGGATAAAACTTCTTGTTGTAGTACTTTTTATTCACCGGTCTTATACTAATTACATAAATAAATCTAAGGGTGTCAATTTCAAGTTTCGGGTCGTGTCGTGTCGGGTTGATCATGTTATATATATTTCAGGTCGGATTTTGGGTCGACCTGATTTCGAAAAAAATTCAAAATGACCAAACCCAAACTTGAAATTTTTCCGCGCCGTTCGGGTTCGGTTTTTCGGGTTGTATGCCAAAATTGACACAATTTCAAGTTTTCGGTCGTGTTCGTGTCAGGTTGAGCAGGTGGTATAATATTTCAAGACGGGTATCGGGTCGACCTGATTTGAAAAAAATCCAAAATAACTAAACTCAAACCTGAAATGTTTCATGCCGGTCGGATTCGTGTCCAAATTCAGTATGTTATACTTTCACAAGATAAATACTTCATAACAATAAAATAAATCTCAAATAACATTCAGCCATAATCAACCAAATCTTTAACTTATTGAAATATTATTATATGCTAATAGTTTTATTTTTTTTTAAGATTCTCTATATTATTAATTCCAATATATATTTTATATAACTTTACTTTGATATAATTTTAATATAATAATCATTAAATAGATGCATTAGATTATATATCCAAATGATACGTTCCATTAGAGCCTAAAAGTTTTAGTTTTTCATTCAAAAGAATTAATCATGTACAAAGAAGCTAAGCACAGGGTATTATATAACTATAACTAGTTTGATTAAGGGTGAGTTTGAATTGACTTTTGTTAAAAGCAAAAAATCATAAATAAATAAATTGAAATACAGAAACAAACTATACATCTTGTTTGAATTTTTATTTACTAGTACAATAGTATAATAAATAGAGTACTATAGGAACGCTTGGAATAGGCGAATAGCAAATTGAATTTCGCGCGGAATTTAAATGAAATAATTATGGGTGAATGCCTGTAATAGTGAGAAGACGACATGGGATTTTATGCAATAAAGAGCAGTTCCTTCGAGTTCCAGATCTTTACGTTGACTTACTTTTTTCGTGTACTATTGTCCTCCTCTTACCTCTACACTCTACACAAAAAACAACTAAACTACATTTACTGCCATTTTTTCTATTTACTCCGTCATAAATACTACTTCCTCTATTTTTTAAAGATTATTACGGTATCACCCAGTACGCAGTCCAATGCACATTTTAAATCATTAATAACTTAAGTTCGGTACATGTAAAAATTATAAAAATTTGATAGTATTTAAAGACTATAAGACGAGACGAAACAATATCTCACTTGGCTATATTTTAATTTGTATAACCATCATAAAACTTTAATTCAAAATATATGAGTTAACAGTAGCTATTTTTCAAACGTAGCTAACAAAAAAAAAACGGAGGAATACATTACTAGTATTTTACTAATATTTGATTTTTTGTTTTTAATGAATTACTATAATTTATATATTAGTTATATATTATTATTTTCTATTTCAAAGCTAATTGATTCTAAAAGGAAAAGTTTATATATATATCATAAAAAATATGTGTATGTTGTAAGTGTTTTTTCTTTTTCTTTTTCTTTTGCTATCCCAAAAAAAAAGTGTTTTTTCTTTTACTGAATTAATTGGTAAAGTGGTAATTGATGATGAACTGTAGTTCTTTACCAATTATTGGTTGGTACAAATATATAAATATATAAATTTTAAAAAATACTATTTTTATTATGTTAGATAATAGGTAAGCTTTAATTTATTCGTGTTATGAAATAAAATAAATTGATTTCACAAACATTATTAAAAAAAATAAAAAAAAGAATCATTTTAGCATTTAAAATTGACCACCGAAATTCATTATGTATTAAAAATTTACCGACCCAATTCGAAAGCAAATTGAAATATTTTAGTAGTGAAATGTAGTAAGGGCTGTGTTTTTAAGTCCTACACGTTTCCATCATTGCATAACCGATTCAATTACTCGTAATAATTGTTAACCGTAGAATTTTGTAGAGGAAGAAAATCTCTTTGGATTGAACAAAGGTTGAAGGAATTACAAAGTTGAAGAAAGGAAATTACAATGAATTAACGAAAGCTGTAAGCAATGGAATTACAGAAAGCGATAAATGAATCTAAAGAAAGCAATAAATTGCAGAAAGCGATAAAAAGTAAACTGAAAGCTAAAAAGAAAGTAATGAATCTCGATTTGAGAGTTGTGTTGAAGATGTCCGCGCTGTCGCATTGCCTTCCGTATTTATAGAAGGTCTTCAACCTTTCAAGTCAGGCTGCATAACTCCCCAATAGGCCGTGATTTTAACTGCCGTTGATTATTTCGGGGAACCGCCACTCGTGATCTGCCTTTCCCGCTCGACAACTCCTTGGCTCAAATGTAGACTGCGCATCCACTTAGAAAGTTGGGCGGGTATGAATTGGACTTAACTGAATGGGTTCAAATAAATGTTGGGTCAACAATAATTAAGCTAAATATTATATAGTAGTACATTACTATTTGCGATAATTAACTAATTATCTGCAAAATTCTAGTCCAAAGTGGCACAAGACTTACCAGTCTTTTAGGTCATCAGTAACCACCAGTATACATCAATTCAAATTTCAGAGTGGGGGTGCTTAATTACGACTCCAATTTCACTCTTCCATTCGGATCATGATAACTAACATTATTTTCTATTATTTGGAATTTAATTTTAAGTATGAAACGAGTACATGGATAATCTATATATCCACACATTATTGAAACTTCACATAAAAAGTTGTAGTTAGATGAAGGCATAATCACATTTTAATTGACACATACATTTTTTCAAAAAAAATAATTAAAAGAAAACTGTATATATAAATATATTAGTATTATAAGTATTATAAATATTATTCATAAGTCGTCCTTAAAAGCTTTAATTTGAAGGAGGGTTTAGGGTTAATTAGGATACTAATAATGATACTAATTTCCTGTATGTTCTTTCTAACTTGACTAATCCATTATCCATTCCAATTTAAATATATGTGTACTTATATGTATCATCGGGAATCTCTATAACCTGTATAAGTAGCAAGTACACATAGAGAATGGAGATTGTCTGAGAATTGATGCACCGCTAGCAGATACAAATAACAATTTATGGTCATACAATATGTTATTGCTAGCGGATCCACAAACTCCTATACAACTATCCATAATCAAGGATATGGTATAAATATCAGACTAGCTTCCAATAATAATCATCCGAAAAAAAATGCCATTACAAAAAAAGTTCCACAGAAATAAAAGAAATTCAAATAATGTGCATTAAATGAATGGTTTTGACTTTTACCTGTTGACTTTAACACAATTTAATAAGTACATATTTTAATAATTAATATTTTAAAATATATATAAATAAAAATTATAAATACTTAATATTTTAGAATGATGTGAATAAACCAATCTAATATTTGACTATATTTATTTTATATAATTATAATAAAAATTCAAATCAAAATTACTTAATAAATACTCCCTCCGTTCCTTTTTAGTTGTCTATTTTAGCTCAATTTCAATAATCAAGATTTGTATTAATTAACACATAAATTTATATTTTTATCCTTCAACTAAACTCATTCTTAATAAATGTCAACAAATAGCATTTATGTAAAGTGAAGGGCAATATAGTAAAAACATTGTATAACTACCTATAACTACCTAAAAATGATAACTATTTTAGAATACTTTTTACTCTCTTAAAAGACAACTAAAAATGAACGGAGGGAGTAGTATCAAATATGCAAGTGATGGACATCTATATAATATATAAAAATAATATCCCTTATGAACAGTAACCTACTCTTATCAACAGTAACCTATTAATTATCTCTCACAAAAATCCCCTTATGAATAGTAACCTACCTATTTCCTCAACATTCACTTTCTACACGCAATCCAATATACATTTCTAATGATCAATAACTCATCAATAACTCAAAATGTGTATAAGAAATAAAAAATTTATATTTTAAAACTACATGATAATACGAATCTAACGAGATCCCACTTGACTATAATTTTTTTCTTATATAGATGTTGTATAAGCATTAGTCAAAGTTGAATAATAAACTGTAGCAAAAATCAATCTATTTTCACTATAAAAATGAAGGAATTATTAAAAAAAAAACATAATGCAGTTTCAAAATATAGGAGTACCAAATTCGAGCAAAATTCACATTAGATAATTTAATTTCATTAATTATTATAGATAAAGTATACTACCGAATAAAGGATGTAACAAAAACTATATGGATTGATATTAATTATATTTATTCTTTAAATATAATTTCAATATTTGTTATTATTCTTAACTAATACATTATTAATTGAAATTATAAATAAAGAATACTGTAAATTATTAATAACTACTTATAGATTGATATTATATTTATTAAGAAATAGCAAATATTTGTATTAGATAAATTAACTAAATTGGATAAATTGCAATACGACAATAAGTTGATGAAACTATAGTAATTTTTAATTTGTCAATGGATTCATTTAGAAGAGTATTTCTCATATTTTTCTAATTTAATTTGGAAATATCTACATCTTTATGAAATTTCTAATATCTCAACGCTTTAGGGTGAATCAATATCAACAACCAATTATCGAGTACAATACGATTTCACGTACTTTCTTTGTCAATGTATGACATTAGAATCGTGAGTAGAAATGTTTTTATCTTTTTTTTTTAATTTCTTTGTCCTTTCAACTATTGTTTGTAGTATAAGTATTTATTAAGATACTAAATTGTAACATATAAATATTGGTAATTACATATATTGGTTCATTTCTATGCAATGTATAGATGTATTCATGTAATGCTTAAAATAGTTTAAGGAGGTTGGGGAATATATTCAACATAATAAAATTGAACAATCTTATTTGTTAAATTGAATAATTTTATTCATATTGTCCATAATTTCCGTCATTGCACGGGAGAAATACTAGTATTGAAAAACAACGAAGGGGTTTAGGGTCCCAAACCAATGCACACCTACCTGTAATAATTGTATACAGTATAGAATAAAGTACTACTCCTATGTTTTGATTTTCTGGTAAGATCGAGGAAGTTACGGTGCACCAAGCTGTAATAATTGCTTAGGCTCTAATATTGAAAATTTTCTCTCGAATTGATTACCAGTGCTCTTGAATGAATATCGAGTTGTAAAAAGAAGTGATTTGGACACGTTTATCCGATCCTCCATTATTTATTCCATCACAACCAAAATAAATACTACTAAATGACAAAGTAAATTTCCCTCGCCATGCACATTTCGATAAAAACATGGATCTGATCTACTCCCTCCGTCTCTTTTTAGTTGTCTTTCTAGCAAATATTACACAAATCAAGAAATATAATTATTACCACATAATCTTCCATTTCTACCCCCTCTCACTTACCAAGAAATGTACTTGGGGTGGAGAGAGAATGAACATCATTGGGGGAGGAGTAAAGGGGTAGTATTGGAAAACTTTCATAGAAATACCAAAAATAATAATTATTGCGAAATACTTTTTCATCTCTAAAAAAAACTAGTAAGTACTTAGTATTTTGGAACGGAGGAGTACTATTTTCCTTGACGATAGTAATATTTTGAACTAGTGAAATTAAAAGGGTGAAATAATTTGTTATTACTGACATAATAAATAAATATATATGGGGATCAACAATGATGTGATGATTATTGAGTATCTAACTACTAGTACGAGTATGTTGTTAGGTTTCCCCTGGCCTCTCTATCCATCTATTTGATAATTTTTTATATGGGAAAAACCTTAATGCTGTTTGTTTGCTATTTTAATTTGTCTTGTTTTTAGATAGACCACTTCCTTCCACTTTGGGGGGTTTTTGTTGTTGTCACTTTCATTATTATGCAATGCAACTTTTTATTTTTATTACAATTAAATAAACTAATATGCGCCACACGCACATACATATATACGATTCATATTATATATACACAAAAAGACACTCACATAGGCATATTCAATACATATATAATTACCGGCGGCTCAACATTTTTTGGAACCATTTGATCGTAATGACAAAAAAAAAAAAATAAAAAATAAAAAATGGCTGTAATAAATTCATCATTATAATATAACGATAATACGGTTGAGAAAAAAAAATATATAGCTATGTAATAAAAAATAAAATACTTTATAGGCATCAATAAGATGATGATTGGCAACCTTGAGTGAGAGACTCTAGCTATGAGGTCATTCCATTTCATTTTTGTTTTCTAATTTTTGTTGGTATAGTATTTCTTTTTTAAAAATAAAAATAAAAAAATTCATCCATGCAACTAGATAATACATACTAATAATGGGTACTACTGGATTCAAGATTTTAATTTAAGTGATTAAAATCTAATACCATTCAAATCAATTTATATATATATATATATATATTGATAATTAATACACTATCACGATAATTAAAATAAAGTAGGGTTTTTTGTCCTAATTATATATAGCCCATTCAGACCATATCATATACAACCAATGACACTTAGCTTTACAAACAATAGTAATATTCTTATGGTATTTAAAACATCACTTTATAAAGCGTGAGTGTGACCAATCGTTGCTGAGGAGACAACTTAGAAATGCACAAATTGACACATTATTTTTAATTTAAATAAGCACACGGATGGGAATAATAATAATAATAATAATGTTGGGACAAATTAATATAAATATTAATGTATTTATAGGTTTGGTGGAATCCAAATCACTGTCCTAAGTTTCTCCTTATATTAAGCTAACATGTTTCACTAATATTGGACAACCATACACATCTTTTCCCCAATTGCAATCAACCCCTCTAACTTTTTTAGTACATCACCCCACCCCCCATGCACCCTTTAATTTATTGGACATTTATAATAATAATTTTTTTAAACTAAATTAAATTACGTCCTTCATCGATTACTATATATACAGTATTCACACATATATGTATTGTGTGCATAATAATTGTAAAATGAGGGAGATAAGATTCCACAATTGGTTCTTGTGTTAATTAAGCTACTACATTGACCATTTCCAAAGATTAATATTCTACTTTGCATGATAAGAATATCCTTCATAATTAATCCCACTTACAATTCATTATTATTATATAAATCATCAAATTTACCTTTTACTAGTATTTACCACACCTTGCTTCAAAAATTATAATAATGATATCACTATGTGAAGGGAATGAGAATTTGATCAACAATGTTGTTTATCTAGGCTCGAAGAGGTCTTGAACAAATAATTGAATATAATAAGTGAGAAAGATCATGGACAATCATAGCATGATTATTATATTGAATAATTTAATAATTAAAAGATTTATATATATTCCTATAATATAATCACATTGTGTTTAAATAGAATAAACAATTCCATAAATTTCCACCTTTTTTGATAATGTTGAAAATGACTCTTTGGCCATCTTGAGGTTTAAAAAATGTGATCATAATTAAAGTTGAGCCCATCTCCCACAGATTACAGATCCCTTCTATCTTTAAACTGTAGATTCCATTTGGATTACCAGATTTTGTGCCCCCTCATTTAATTTTGTTTAAGGAAAAAGGATTTTATACCACTAACAGGTCAAAATTATTCTTATAGATTCCAATTCTCCAATATCAAAAGAATTTTAATTAATTACTTATCATTCCATTTCGTAATTCACTCTTCTTATCTTTGTTTACTCAGATTAATTTCTCACCATGTTTTCGCAACCAAAATCACTAGTTACATTTTTTTCAAATACAAAACTAATTAAAGTTTCATATATGAGTGGTCAAAAGTATGATTCACTTTCATTGATCAACTCAATTTATTAAAGCAGTTAAAACATTTTGATTTGCTTAAACCAAATTTTATTGTTGCACTAATGATAATGAAAAGGGAATAAAATTTAAGCTTTTTTTTTTCCCTCCCCTCATTCTTTTTTTGTTTAAAAAGAAAAGGGAAAAGTATAATGAATTTGTTCCTATAACCCAACCACCATTTCCCATTCCCACATGAGTTTATTGGCACAAAATGAAGGTGATTATTAAATTAAACCCAATTGGGGGCAAGTGAATGTTAGGACTTAGGAAGAACCCTAGCGAGGGGTAATTAAAAAATAAATAAAAACGATAAAACAGAACCTATGCATATAGCATCACTTTGGCATTATTTATTTGTACAATTATTGGAGACTTTCACTTTGGCTGTCTGTCTGAAAAGTATCTTCTTCTTCATCTGTGGTCCTAATCATCATTTGTCTGAAATTCCATGATGCCAAAATATCATTGGAAATGCAACAAAATTTCTCCAAGGTAGCTACTCCACACTAGTAAACACCAAACACCAATTGAATGAATTAGAAAATTTATTAGTATATCATAAAAGGAGTAGTAGCACTAATTAGTACTCCAAAATTAGTGTTTGTTTGGAGAATGGATTCCAATAAATAAAATATACTCCCTCCGTTTAGAAAAGATAGCTACATTGGTAAAATTGACAATATTCACCTAAACACTTTGATTTGAAGTTTTATCATAGTTATACAAGTTAAAATATAGCCAAGTGAGATCTTGTTAGATTCGTCTCATATCGTAGTTTTTAAATATCGAATTTTTAGAATTTTTACTCCTACCGAATTTGAGTTATTAATGGTTTAAAATATACATTGGACTGCGTGCTGGGTCGGTCTGTAGCTATTTTTAAAAAACGGAGGGAGTACTAAAATACTGCAGTAGTACTAAGTATAAATGTTTATTTTATTTATATATTGGGTGATAGGTATTAAGTCGCTTAATTCCGTACAAATTGACCAACTTTTTTTATTTTATTTATTATTATTATTATTATCAGGGCAGGCTCCCCCCTACCCTACTCACTGGATTTTACTCATCAATGAAATGGGGAATCTTGCACAACTCAGATCTGCCCATTCATCTTTATTGTATTATTATTATTATTATTATTATTATTATTATTATTATTACTCCCTCCATCCCGCGAAGTTTGACACATTTTTTTTGGGCACGGTAATTTAGTTGGTGGAGTTTAGCAGTTAAAGTGGTGTGAGTGTTTGTATTTAATATTCTAATAGATTTTGATACTGTTTATTACTTCATCCGTTCCTTTTTATTTGACACGGTAGGAGTTTTGTTATTGTTCATTGAGTAACTTTGATTCGACTTTTTAATACAGTTATATAGGATAAAAAATAGTCAAGTGAGATCTTGTTAGATTCGTCTAATCGCATAGATTTAGAATATCAAAGTTTCATAATTTTTATTTGTACGCAATTTGAGTTATTGATGATTAAAAATATATACTGAATTGCGTGAAATGTGGGTCCATGGCAATTAAAAAGAAACGGAAAAGTATTTAACTTTGACTTAATGTTATCATAATGATATAATTAGAGAAAAATAATCAAGTGTGGTCTTGTTAGAATCGTCTAATCGTGTAGTTTTAGAATATATATTTTATACAATTTTTATCTGTACCAATTTTGAAATATTAAGAATTAAAGAAATACAAGGGACTTTGTGTAGAAAAGTAAAATTGCATTGGAATTTGTGCAGAATATTAAAAGTGATTACTTTTAATGGAATTTGATAATAATTAAAATTCTAATCGAACTTAACTTATCTAAAAATGGAAAGGTGTCAAACTTCATGGAACACCCAAAAAAAAGGAATAGGTGTCAATCTTCATGAGACGGAGGGAGTACTATATTACTAGTATTGATTAGTAAAGCATAGGGGGCTCGACTTATTACTTTTGGTTCATTCGCAAAATGATGCTAATTTTAACACCCAAATACTTATTGGTATTCTTCTCCCTGAAGGGATGGTGTTTTAAAAATTCTGTGGGTCAGAAAATAGGCAGTACAAAATACCTATACAGTACTTCGTACTTCCTCCATATTAAAAAAATATTAATATTCTTTATTTTCACGCAATTCAATACATATTTTTAAATAGTAATATCTCAAATTCTATAAAATAAAAAATTATAAAACTTTAATATTATAAAACTACGTGATTAGACGAATCTAATAGGATCGCACTTGACTATGTTTTACTTATGTATCTATGTTAAAAAGTCGAATCAAAGTTACTTAATGAATAGTGTTTACTATGCAAACGTACGTTAATATTTTTTTAAAACCGGAGGGAGTATTTAACTTGCCACAGGAGACAAGTGGAGGTTTGGATTCTGAATTTTCATTCAATTTTATTTGACCAACTCTTTGTTGGAACTAGCTAGTGTATTTTGTTTTGTTTTTTTTTGTTTTTTTTGTTTTTTTTTTCCTATTTTTGGATTATTAGACATGCCATCACTTATTACCTCTCAAAATCTTTAAGAGCAAGAAATTTAAAAGATAATTTTGCAACTGCTACAGATTTGTTACGCACGCAACTTTAGCTTTGCTCTATATTTTGTTAGAAATACCCTTCCCATCGGAGCCGAAATTAGACGCTCTAAAACTCATCCTCATTAAAAATTTATAACATGGCCATCCACCAATAAAATAATAATAATACTAATAATAATAATATTTTTGTAAGTAGTATTTATTATCCCTCCATTTTAAAAAATTGAAACGGACCCACAGTTCACGCAGTCCAAGATATATTTTAAATCATTAATAACTCAAATTCGGTACCTAATCCAAAATACCAACATGGATTTAATAAACATAGACGATCAAGTAAAAATTTTAAAAATTGGATATTTCAAAACTACTTGACGAGATGAATCTAACAAGATCCCACTTGGCTACATTTTAACTTGTATAACTATGATAAAATTTTAAATCAAATTACAAGTGTGAATAGTACCAAATTTCCCAACGTTTCAATTTATCGAATACGGAGTAAGTACTAAGTTATGTGAACATGAGATGATGACATATATTTTGAATTCAAGGAGAATAAAACAAACCAAAGTAAAGTAGCTTTTTCAGGTCATGTAGAAACATGAGCACAACTTAGTTACAACTGAAATTTAATAAACACAAAAGTTACCCATCATCTCTATTAATAAAATACTACAAAGGAACGTTACGCATGTGTGTCATTGGCATGATGTTAGCATGTGAGGGGAAAAAAGAAAAAAAAAAAAACGGCAAGAAATAAAACCCATAAATCAAGAAAAGGAGTAGGAACAGAGGCAACCTCACAAGCCTAATCAAATGTTGGAACTTGGAAGCACAGGATTATAATTCTCGGGCAACTTTAGAGCACACTTTTACTTTCCCCCAAACAATTAATGCAATAAGAAACTAAGAATCTGCAATTATTTTTTATACACATACAAAAGCACCCACCTATTTTACAACTTTACATTCAACAATATATATTATAACCATGTATGTCTCTATGAAATAATGAAAACCCCATATTCGCAAGATTGAGTTAAGCACATGATGACACCCAAAGTTAATAAATGCATCTTTGATTTTGTTTCGAAAACCCACAAGGCTTTTATAGTACTACATAACTGAAGTTCAACCCATTCCCACATAAATAGATAAACCGAAACTCACATACACTGATGATACACACAGTTAATGATGGGGTTAGGATCCCACAAATATGACTCAATTTGTGGTATATCTCACTCGTGCTGATCAATCCTTCAGTGGTACAAAGCCAAGTTCTTGAAAATGCATTCCTATTAATAATTCTATTAGTTTGGAATAATGACAGTTTCAAAACTGCCAAAACAAGGCAAAAGTATTTGGCATGTACTTACATTACAAGGAACGGTATTAAATAGAACCTCTCTGCCTTCGTGGTTTGTTGAGGTCGTTTCCTATAGCTGAACCATAGACTGAAATCAGAAATCTCGTGTTGAAGAAACCAAGGGAAAGACATCATTGGATTGACGAATGATCTTCCATCACAAGAAATGATTGACAAAAATAAAGAGCGCAATAATCCTCAGCACCAATGATATAAAGACTGAAAGACAAGTAGCCGCAACAAAAAGTACTGTCTGCACACCGAGACCTCAGAAAAGGATTCTTAACCAGCCTCAATCACTCCACAAAATGGCACAAACATATATTACGTAGCTGTTGTGAATGCAACTTGAAACAAAACCAGCAGGCATTGTCCCAAAACCAAAAATCATGTGATATGACTACATTTGCATCAAGTGGGACTAAATGCAACCACATGAACCAGAACATATGAAAATTTACGAAAAGACATTGCCTTATCTGACCAGTTGCCAGGACACAAGAACAACAGACACGGAAAATGACCATACTCATGAAACCCCAAACTGACAACATTTTGTTTCCAATCATAGACACCACTCCTGCACAAAAACAACAATGGCAGAATGAGATAGGGAAATAAAGAGATATGATGGAGTTACTGTCAATTTTTTTCTGATTGAACTAGAAAGTTGTTAGATAAGAATGAATTATTGTCAACAAATGGCTATTTAAACCAGAAACAAGAATGGGTAAAGAAGATGGTCATAGTGATTATTCAACAGAAAACTCATGGATACCTCCATAGCACCCCTTTAATTTCTTTGCATAAGCCATTGAATTTTACTAAGCAACCGTAAACTATTTCCAGCATTAAAATGTAAAATTAGCGCTCAAAGCTATATTTGGTAACAGAAAGCACCAACTGGTGCAAGGATAAAACTTACAATGAGATAGCCTCCACCTCAAACTATTGTGAGGTTGTATGAGTTGCAAAGCTGCAATAATGCAGTTTGATTGGCTGCTTCAAGATTTCCATTGATGATTGGTGGGATAGTTCCAGGTGAGCGAGCAGAAAGATTTGCTAAGCAGGTAACCAAATAGTGTTTTGGATCCTTAATTTCTGGAAGGGGATCTTCCTCTCTCCTCCCTGCATTGTATAAATGAACAAATGTTGCATTGTAACCAACAGTTTCACCAAAATCAGGAATCTCGGGCTCATCTTCCACTCTGTCCTCCTCAGGCCGTGAAATAAGGGTCACAATGCTATCAAGCATTTTCCCCCAGAGATTTGCGTCTGCTGGTGGCAAAGATTCAGATATGAGTCTTGTTGAAGCCACAGCTGTTAACTTGAGCTCCACTGAACCTGTGATCAGTTTGAGATTAGGTACCCAAAACTGCTCCAATATTGTGCGAAAAACATCAGGTTGAACAGCATTCATAGATCCAGCAAGTTGTTCTGGACCATGCCTCACAAGAAAAAGCGACATAAATATAACAAGAGACTTGATGAACTTCACAGTTCTGTTGTTCTGCAGCCGTTTGAATAAAGCAACCCAGATGTGGCTGATGTAAGGAGTAATTACATCATAACCTAGGTTCTCAATCACAGTGTTGAGCACAAAAAACCCTTGTTCATCAGTACTGGGAGATGAGACTAGGGTGTTGAAAATTCCAAGCACATTAGCCAATCGACCCTGCTGATTGAGCTCATGAGGTGCCTTTCTAAGGAAAGCCTGCAGCAATCGGACAAGGGCAGGAACATTTGCTGACTTTTTCCATGACTCGGGCAAAAGGAGAATTGTGAAAATCTCCATATAAGTTTCCGGTAATGGAGTTCGATTCAAGTCTACGAGCTGAGCCAGCAGCTGGAATGCATAGGGGAAGAACTCACTGATATCTCTTACCAAGATATTCTGGACGCTGGGCAGGAGCCTTGTTTCAAATTCCGAAATGATTGACGGATCCCGCTCACAAGCCCGCTTGATTAATAGAGCCACAGACTCAAACAGATAGTGGTTAAAGACAGGATTTTTTGGGTTTTCGCAGACCCTATTCAGAATAGTGGTCAGACCATGGATGCATGGTAAAGCAACCTCACGTGAAACATTAGCAACTCCAAGAACCCGCATGATGCACTTCATCACATACTGATTCTCTTCAGATTCTGGCTTCTGCAAGGCAGTAAACAGGTTGTTCATTAATGGAAGCAGAAATGGACTGATATCAGCAGCCGAGTATCTCGCCATTCCCCCATCTTTCACCATAAAAAGCTTCTCAATACAGCTGGCAGCATATGAATGGACCACATTTGACTCAGAGACGAGGAAGCGAACCACATCAGGAAGCAATGCTAATCCAACAGCTTTGGAGATCTGATTCCTGAACATGGTGAAGAACTTCAGAGCTCCAGCTTTTAACATAGGATACCCGTCTACATCTTGACTTCGCAGTTCTGGCACAATAACAGACCCAAAGAAGCTTTCAACATCAACAAGATCAGTTGAAACAGAACTGCCACCAGCTTTCTTTGTGGCAAGAGAGACAACCAAATAAATAGCGCAGTCCTTGTGCTTCCAATTCACAGTTGGATTCTGTGCAAATGATGCCAGAAGACTCTGCACCTGAGAGGAAACATTCTCAGTAACCTTGTCCTTATAGTTCACAGCAATTCCTTTAAGAAGTTCACAAGCAATCCTCCTCCGAGTGTCAAGGTCACTGCCTTCCATATCTCTTCTAATGAATTCAACGTAATTCATCTCAAAAAGCTCCTCGTCCTCATCCCTTAACATCACATTAGGAATCACAATGCTCTGGCAAATCTGTTTCAAGATATCATCCCTTGCAAACAAAATATGATGAACACTTGTACTAACCGTGGTCAAAAACTTAATTGCGGTTACAGTCAGCCTCTCCCTATTAGAAGAATTTGAGGCTTCTACCAAGAGTACCCACACTGCCTCAACAAACCCACTCAGATATTTCTGAAATATCTCTTCCTCTTTCTCCATATACAGGTTAATATTTTCACAAACAGCAGCGCGCAGCTCATCCACCAAAGCAAGCCCATCATTCCCACTACCTTCTAAAGAAGGATATTTCGCTGACAAATATTTCTTGAACTCAATCATCCATTCATCCATGTGATCCTCAAAAAACTCAGGCAACTCCATAAAGTTTAGTGAATAGAAGATCCTACAACACAATCTTTGTGACTCTATATATCCTCTTAAAACACCAGGATTTGCAGCCCCAGAAGCCACAACCTGGTCTATAAACCCTGCAGTCCGTTTAAACACATCCAGCAATGGCTTTGCAAAGTTATCAAGACAATACTTTAAATCAAGCAACAACTCATTTGTCTTAAACTGGTACCTAAATTTCTTAAACAAAGAGTTGATTGTAGCTAAAACCCCGTTCACCGAAACATAATCATTTTCCTGACTCAATTTATCCAAAGTCACCACTAATTCCGGCAACAAAGTTGGCCAAGCTTTGGGAAAATCATGCTTCCCAATAATGGTCAGAGCCTCACTAAGCTGAGCTTGAATTTTTGGCGAGGCATTAACCATCAAACTAACAATCAAAGCTTTAATCTGCTCCTTCTCCTGGTCCGGCACCACTACTTTTGCTGGGTCGTCGGGCTTCTGGGCCCAATGGATTTTAAGATGATTTTTGAAGTTAACCGCGGCCGATTGACGGGTCTGCTCATCCACGGAGGGCTCCGCCACGAGGCGGAGAACAGCAAGACCGTAATTTGGACGATCGGAAGCCTCGGCCAGAGCCGCCTCGGCCCTACGGCGGGGCTCGGGAAGTGGGGATAGGGTACTGAGGAAGCATTGGGAAAGAAATTGTAGGGTTTCCTGATTCCACTCCATTACTGCACACAGTATACGAGTTACGGCGGGGGATTGAAATGCTAGGGTTTCAACTAAAATTTCGAATTCAGCACGAAATTCAAAGGAAAAATGAAAAAATAAAAAAATAATAAAAATAAAAAAAAAGGACGGAATCGAGATTTCAATAAACAGTAGAAGCAAATGCAGAGAGCGAAGAACAGTACCTGAGAGCGAGGGAGAAATCGATGGAACGCAGACACTGTCGAATTTGAAAAGGGCAGAGCCGAAGTAAGGAGGGATTACTGATTGGTGAGAAAGATCCTCCTCGTATATATATATGGGTATGCCGAGATCAAAGGAGGACTTTCTGATGGGCCTTTTCAGTCTAAGCATTGTAGTAATTTGCAATGCAGCATGCTATCGGGCTACAGATTAAACACAGAGCTTATTAATTAGTTGTTACTTGTCAGGACACCAGAGTGAGCCCAATTTATTTACCTGGGCCATTTTACGTGGGCCCATGAAAATAATCTACACTAGTACTAGTACTGTACTTATTTTTTTGGTGAGCGAGCCCATTTGAATTTAACAGCAGAGCTTCTTCAGGCCTAAAAGTAGCATCAACATACCCTGAGCCTGAGCTTAAACAATCTTCCATGTCCAAATTCAGCAATTCTTTATAGTGGATTTCCTAACAGTTTATGGAAAAATGCCTCACTTCTATCAGAATTCACAACTGGTAGAGCAGTAATCTATATTCTATACCACGACTACCACTACTACTCCTCCCGACTCATTTCAGATGTTTTATTTGAAAATTTTATGCTGTTCATCATGTATATTTAACATAAACTTTTAAAGTAGTTATATATAAAAAAATATTTAATTAAGTGATTTTTTTATTTCATTTTTTCAATAGTCTTAGAATATAGATTTTTTAAATTTTACTTATTTACATTTTAAATACTATTAATTTTTAAACAAAGCATTGAATTGTGTGACCAACAAAATTTAGATATTTCAAATTGACCATATGAAGTACTATTTTGTTTGTTATAGTTTTTTTTGGCAGATATTTCAAAATTTTGTTATAGTTCAAATAATCTAATAAATTCGTACAAATAAAATTAACTTCAATTTTTATTATATCCACGATTAATTTTAATGACTGAGCACATTTCAAATCCACCTATTACAAATTACAATTTGAATGATCTTACGGTGAAGTTTATAATATATTAAACCGATCTTATGAATAGTATCATCAAAATTTATTTTTAAATGTTTTTATTGAATAGTCCACATAAGTTAGGAAATTGGTGGTGGATCCCATAACATATAAATTACAAAAGAAATAAATGAACAGTAGGGGGTCGGATGGGAAATCAAATCATGAACCTATAATTTGAAAATTAAGGGACTTTATCACAAAGATAAATCATCATCCACAGTTTTATAAATATTATTGAACCTTTATGAGAAAAATAATTACTCCCTCTGTCCCATTTAAGATGTCTTGTTTCATTTTTGCACATAATCCAATGCACTTTTTAAATCGTTAATATCTCAAAATATATACAATAAAAAATTATGTAAAATATATATTATAAAACTATTTGATTATACGATTCTAACAAGATCCAACTCGACTATTTTTTCAAACATATACTTGAAATAATATTGAGTCAAAGTTAAACAATAAACAGTATCAAAAAGTTAAATCAGACATCTTGCCTGGGACGGAGGGAGTATATAGTAATGCAGTTTTATTGTTTTTTTGGTTGGTTGTGAAACTGATGTTACACTCAAAATCGTCGGGAAGAAAATGCGATATTTCCGTTTATAATATCTCCCGACAGAAATGAGTTAATGGTCGTTTTGCATGTAGTTTTTGAAAGCTTTTGGTATTTTTTTTATCTCAAAATATAAGCCTCGTTCTGTACGCTAGTTTTTCAGAGCTTTTGGAAGCTTATTTTTAAAAGCTACTTCTTGTAGCGTTAAAAATAAACTAGCAATCTTTTTATGTCCAATTATAATTTTAACCCAATAACTAACACACCACCCAATAATCTACATAATATTTTATCCTTTTATGTCATTTCATACATTTTTTTACAGCTGCAGCTAGTTGTACAGAATACTTAAATAGAACTGACAGCTACTTATAGCTATAGCTTTGCATGCAGAACATACCCTAAATACCCCGGAATCCCTAACCAAATATCCCCGTATTACTCCCCGTTCCATTAATTTTGTTTATCTTTTCTTTTTTGATCGTCCCAATAATAATGATCATGTTTTTTTTTTTTTTTTTTTTGAAGAAAGGGAGGGCCATAGCCTTTTATTCATAAACTTGATGCAAATTATACATTCCAATATTGTCTAACCGTAAAACATCAAGAATACATTCGGGAGGCCTACTAAGATGTTCAACACCAAACATGGGGGAAAGTCGACGAAGTAGAGCATCAGCCGCGGAATTACCACTTCTAGGAATGGATCGAATGGATATGTCCCAATCCCATGTAAGCATATCTTGGATCTGCACAACAGTCCGGATATGGGGTCCAGATCTTCCAGAATTGTTGAGGAGAATATCAACAGCATCCTTATTATCAACTTCAACCATGATCTTACGGATACCTTTATCCCAAGCATATTGTAGGCAAAGAAGAATGCCCCATGTCTCAACTAGTGTGGCATGCGTCTCCCCTCCTTTGGCGATAACACCTCCAATCCATGTGCCAGCAGCATCTCTAAGTATACCTCCTGCTTTACAAGTCTCACCAGTAATGCATCCATCACAATTAGCCTTGATCCAACCCATCTCAGGTTTCTCCCATCGAATATTGCGACTATGCCATGAGCTGACACCTTTGGTACTGAGATCTCTTTTGCCGTCCAAGAAAACCTTCGTTTTTCGCCTAATACTCCAGTGAAGATTGTTCCAGGAAATGGCCTCCTCACCATAGCGCACCTGACAACGTGCTTTCCATAAAGACCAAATGCCAATGCCAAAAATAGTGGCAGCAGTTTCACCAACCAAATCATTTTGATGCGAAAGGATCCAAATATCCATGGGATCCGTCCAGAAAGTAGAGGAGCTACCGAATCCCAAAGAGCGCCAAACTATCTTTGAGGAGGTACAATCTCTAAGTGCATGGATCCCTGATTCATCAATACCACAAAAATGACATGCTGGAGAGGAGGATATGTGTCTATGAAAGCATTCCAACGCAGTTAAGAGTCTGTTATGCATGGCCAACCAAAGGAAAATTCTGACACGCTGGGAAGATGGCCATCGCCATACAATCTGCCATCGACGATCTTCAGCAGGGGGATTACGCCAGATTTCGAAATCAGCCAAAGCACTGGAAATGGTGAAGTTGCCTCTTGGAGTCAGCCGCCAAAATGGTGAATCATTAGGAGAATCCGCACCAGGAGGTTGGATAGTCATTATCAGGGTTTTGATCGCAGGGGGAATAAAGGGCTCAAACTCAGTTAGAGACCAGCTGCCATTGAAAGCAAGGGATGCCACCTTTCTGTCAATCTCCGTAGGTGGGATGACTGAGTTAGCGCAGTCCTGCAAAGAAAATTCAGAATTAAGCCACCTATCGGTCCAAAAGTAGATTTCCTTACCATTACCCAAGTGCCAGCCAACACGCTTATAGAGATCGTCCCAAACTGAAAGAATGTCTTTAGC
Organism: Hygrophila difformis; assembly: GCA_030278955.1. Lineage (NCBI taxonomy): Eukaryota > Viridiplantae > Streptophyta > Magnoliopsida > Lamiales > Acanthaceae > Hygrophila > Hygrophila difformis. The sequence continues at coordinate 50,667,831 of JAOANR010000005.1, forward strand.
TGCATAAGAAAGTGTTTGGTAGTGATGTTTAAAATTGCGATTTTTCCAGCCATGCCGAATCTTCATGAGCCTAGACCAAGGTTTATCATTTGTTAAAAGAGTCCAACCACTCTTCATGAGAAAACATTTATTAAGATCATGAGTTCGTCGAATTCCCAATCCTCCTCTAGAAGTATTGAGAGTGATGTTATCCCAGGCCAAAAGATGAACTCTCTTACGGCTAGAAGTGGAACCCCATATAAAATCCCTCGTAATTCTATCCATCTCATTAGTGATCGATTTAGGGAGACGGAAGACTTGCATAGCATAGGCTCCAATTGTGTTGAGGACAGACTTTGCTAGTGTCACTCGACCTGCAAAACTAAGGTAACGATTAGACCAATTCCCCAATTTATGATGGAGCTTATCAATTAAGAAGGAAAAAGTAGCAGGCTTCCTTATGCCCATTAAAATAGGAGTGCCAAGATAGGTGCCAATGTTATCAGTAGGCTGAAGTTGAAACGCATTAGAAAGCTGAAGTCTGGTATTTCGATCAACAACTTTGCCAAAGATAATTTTAGATTTACTAAGGTTAATGGACAAACCAGATCTTTCAAAAAAAGAATTCAAGATGGAATTAATAAGATTAGCTTGAGAGGGAAGAGCTTTAGCAAACAACAATATATCATCTGCAAAAAATAAAAAAGGAATATTAAAACTTCCCTTATTCCAACTCAAAGCTTTCCAGTTGCCCTCCTTAACAGCCTTATTAATCTGGCAGCTAAGACGCTCAAGGCAAAGAATGAAGATATAGGGAGAGATAGGATCTCCTTGACGGATACCACGAGTAGGATAGAAAACTGATGAAAGTTGACCATTCCAAAGCACCTGAAAAGAAGAAGAACGAATACAAAGCATGACAAAATTAGAGAAACGGGGAGGGAAGCCTACTGACAGAAGAGTCTCTTGAATAAACTCCCAATTCAACTTGTCATAGGCTTTTTCTAAATCCAATTTGAGGGCCATGAAACCAGGGTGAGCTTTGGACTTTTCTAGGAAGTGGGAAATTTCTTGAGCCAACAAAATATTATCATGAATAGCCCGTCCTTTGACAAAGCTGGCTTGTCCTTCACTAATGAGATTTGGCATGATTAGAGACAATCTGTTAGCCATGACTTTAGTCATAATTTTGTAAAGTACGTTGCATAGGCTAATTGGACGAAATTGAGTGACGGATCTTGGATTGGAGACTTTGGGAATGAGAGCAAGGTGTGTATGATTAATATCATCAAAGCTCCTGGTACCCATGAAGCATTAGGAAATGAAGAGATGAATAGAGTTACCAATAATGCTCCAATTGTGTTGATAAAAATAGGCTTGGAATCCATCGGGCCCGGGTGCTTTGAGCGGAGCCATATCCTGGACTGCCTTGTGAATTTCTTCAAGAGAAGGCACGTCATCGAGAAAAGACAACTCCTGCCCATTAAGACGCTGCATGCCAGGAGAAAGTTCGGAAAGAGAGTTATGCCTGGGAGTGAAGTCAGTATAAAGCTTAGTAAAGAAATCTGTCACCATAGAACGTATGTTCTCTTCACCATGATGCACCAAACCATTAGAATCCTCGAGAAGAATAATACGTTTCTTATTAGTGCGATTTTTAACGAAGCTATGATAAAACTTAGAATTCCTATCGCCTGCATGATCCCAATTCCTTATGCTTCTCTGAATCCAGGTTGTTTCCTCAAGAGCTAGGATTTTATCAAGCTCCAAGGATAGTTGGTTATGAAGTCTGTGTAGAAAAAGGTCCTCCTCCCACCTGGAATTTCTTTCAATACCAAGAATCCTTGCCCTGAGTCTGCTCTTTCTGCGCCTAAGAAGTAGAGATTGATCCTTATGCCAAACAGACAGACGCCTCTGAAGAGTGGAAAGTTTAGAATGAGCTGAACCAGACTGATTCCAAACCGAGTTCAAGATATTATGGAACATGGGATTATTCTGCCAGGCCACTTGGAAGCGGAAAGTGTGAGTTTGAGTAGGGTTACTGAGGACATTCCCGGCTGCAATACTGAGAAAAAGAGGAGCATGATCTGAATGCAAACGAGGAAGGACTTCAACGGTGCTAGAAGGGTAAGTATTGATCCATTCTTTATTGGCCAGAATCCTGTCAAGCCGGCGCCTGATCATTCCTCTCGCCCATGTGTACTGGCTACCAAAAACTCGAAGATCATTCAACTCAGAGCTGTCAATCCAGTCCCTAAGTTCCAAAGTAGAAAGGAGAGAACAGTGACCTCCACGAGCTTCACTCAGGCTGGCTATACAATTGAGATCTCCCCCCACTAACCATGGTGCATTCCTGTTGAAATTGATCCTAGAAAGTTGAGGCCATAACCATGATCTACTAAATTTGTTTGGGGCCGCATAGACCATAGTGATGAAGACAAGGGACGAATCCGATTGCACCCGCATATCAACATACTGTGAATGACACTCGACAATATCAACATGGATTTTATCATTCCACAAGATCCAGATGCCACCAGCAAAGCCAGCCGCTTCAACCCTGAAGGAATGAGAAAATTGACACCTCCGGATAAATCGATCAGCACGGAGGCCACTAATACGTGGTTCAAAAATGGTGAAAAGATCAATCTTCCTGGTAAAAGCAAGATCTCTAACCTCCCGTCGTAAGGAGTCCGATCCAGCACCCTGTACGTTCCAACAACATATATTGAAATTCATAAGTAAATTGAATGAAGAAAAAGAACATAAGAAAGAATAACAGCAAAGGAAAGAGAGGAATTAATGAGAGGAAGGAGGCGGCATGCTTGCAGCCCTTCCTCGATCAGGAGGTTCCGACGTGTCCATTGGATCAGAAGCCGTGATCTGCAATGGGTCTGGAGGACGACCAGTTTTAGAGAATAACGGATCACGAAACCTTCGGCTGGATCGGGTGGAAGGATCTTCAACCGAGACCACAGTGTGACTATCAGAGGGGAGTGAGGAAGGTGAGGGTCTGGAAACAGCGCCTGATGGTTGAAGCGTCCCATGGACAACAGACGACACCAAGTTGGGATTAGGGCAAGGGTTAGGGTTTGGGATGATGAATGTAGGATGGCGAGTGGGAGGGATAATAGGAATGGGTTTGGGTATCTGAGGAGGATGGACAGGTCGATGGAATTGACGAGGTGGAGAGGAGGACGATCTAATGATCTGCTCAGAAGGGATTGGATCCTGATTCCGAGGGGATAAAGGTTCCTGCTCAGGTACATCATTGAGAGAGGAGAAGCGATTTCCTCTGGAATTTTGGGGAGGGGGATCCAATGGGTCTGAAAGCCTATTAGGGGGGCGGCGACGAGGTTTAGCTATCATCCACGGCCCAAAAGAATGCTCCTCCGTTGGCAAGGATGGCGATTCTTGCTCAAGGTTGATGGGAACTGCCGGAGTGGATTTCTTGGATACAAGTTCCGGACAATTGTCACGAGAATGGCCGAATCTCCCACAGTGAAAGCATATGATTCTCAGATTTTCATATTCCACACGACTTTATCCGTATTAAAATCAATACTCAAGACCTCACCTATATCAGAACCATCATCATAAAGAATCTTTCTATTATAAAGAAAAATGGGGAGATGGGGAACTCGGACCCAAGCCACACAGGAAGTAATTTGGTGAGTAAGGGGGTTAAACTTTTCATGCCATCTTTCTACATGCATATAATTTCCCAGTAACATCCACGGCCCTCCGGTGATGGCAGCTATGGCGTCGTCCTCCTGTTGAAATTTAACAATGAAAAAGCCATTGTCAAGATCGATCAATGGAACGTTGGAGGAAGCTGGCCAGAGCTTCTCTAGTCTGGACTTCAGGACATTGTAAGAGATACTCCGCCCGATAATTTTGATGATCACAGCATTCCTCCATTGTCGAATCAAACTTTCTTTAGAAGCCTTGGAGAGGATGAATTTGGGGATGCCATTCTCAACAACTCTGGTGATGTCAGATTCATTTCCTATCATGAGATCGGATTCTTTATCCAAGACGACGTGAAGAAAGCCGGCCTCTCGTCGAGCATTTCGTTGTGCAATCTCACTATAGGAAGGCCTCGCTCGTTTAGTACCTCTGAGATCGGGTGGTTCTGGCGGAAGCCCGCCATGATCCTCCATGGAAGAATCAGTAGACATGTGGAACTGGTGATCGGAATCTTGGAAGGATGGAAAATCTTGGAGCTATTACTTCAACACATTAATTCAATTTAAAACTATCCCCTTGTCGTATAGTTTTTTTGATCATGTTTTATTTTAAGAAAAGTAAATTAATACTTCCTTCATTTTTGTATAATTGAAATATTTGTATAGTTATTACTATTAATTGAGTAACTTTGATTCATTTTTTAACAAATTTATATAAGATAAACATAGTCAAGTGAGATTTTATTGGATTCCTCTAATCGTGTAGTTTTAGAATATCAAATTTTTAGAGTATTTATTTTTACACAATGTGAAATATTAAGCATAAAAATATATATTGAATTGCGTGAGATGCAGGAATGTTACAACTTTTTAAAAAATAAATGGAGTACAAGCATCATTGATTAAAATCTTAATTGCTCCACACATCTCATTAAAATTTAATTTGATTAAAAATCAAATATAACCATTATAAATTAAATAAAAATTAATAAAATTTATTAACACCACTTTAACTAGTTTTATCAAAAAAAAAACATCACTTTAACTACTAAATATCACCTCTAAATTTCTCTGTCAAAGAGGCCAAAATTAACGGGTTGGAAGGAGTAATTTTTAAAGGGAAAAATGGTGGAAAAAAAAAAAATAAAATAAAAGACGAACACGCCGGAAACGTTAAAGTAACAAAAACCGCAGTTAAAAACGTTAAAATAAATTGAATGCGGTTCACGTGCTGCAATCACGTCCTTCACGCTTTCCATTCACGTGCTTGTCACGAGCTCCGTCATGTCCCAATGTGAAACGTGTGACCTATCCTCACACACGTGTCAAATCCTCGACACGCGTCGCACATGCTAGCTGTATCACCGCCTTGTGGCCGCATCTGGATCGTACGATCAAGTATCAACTATTTCTTTTTTCTGTTTTTTTTTTCACTTTATTCTCTTCTAAATCAAATACTATGTCTAGGGATGTCAACTTTACCCGTAGGGTCGGGTAACCCGTCGGGTAATCAGGTAGGGTAGAGATAATTAGGTAATCGGGTAGGGTATTACTCGAAACCGAAATAAATCATATCGGGTGCAGGTAGGGTATGAATTTCATATATTACCCGATTACCCTACCCGATTACCCGATTAAATATATATATATTTATTTATCTATATATACTTATATATATTTAATTTATATTATATATTGAGATATATTTATATGTTTGTTTATTTATTTATTTATTTTTATATTTCAAATTATTAACCTTTGAGATTTGGCAGTAAAAAGATTTATGAATTTTTTACTGAATATTCTTAAATATTACAGTATTTATTTATGTTGCTTTAGCGGTTTCTTTTAAATATTCTTTTAAATTTTGTTCTCGTGCAATAATGAAGGTTTTATTTATTTTTTATGGTGAAAAATAAGTTTTTTCTTTATTAAAGTTGGGTCGGGTAGAGTCGGTACGGTTAACTATGTAATATTTAAGATTTTGGGTACCCGTTTACCCGCGGATAATCCGCATACCCGAAGGGTATTACCCGAATCCTACCCGATATTTAATTTTATGGTAATAGGGTAGGGTAAGGGTATGATAATTATATTTCGGGTAGTGAGTGGAGGTGACCTACCCGTACCATACCCTACCCGTTTACATCCCTAACTATGCCGCGGAGATGATAATAGTAATTTATCTTTTTAAAACAGAAATATTTTAATTAAGATAATTTCTTTAATTAATAAACAAGAGCAATTATTTTAGTCTCTTTTTTTTTTAAAAGGAAAAAAAAAAAACTCGGTGTATTTTATCGGGGCAAAGAAACCACTTAAACTCGATTACTCGAATCCAAAATTTTATTTCAAACTGTTGAAGTTTTTTAATAACTCAAGTCCACTGGTAATAAACTCACTATTTGGTTATGGGTTATAAGGACTAGTATACTTCTTGTAACGCTCATTTGCATAATAATATGATAAAAATTACTATTAAGCTCGTGTTAAATGTGATCGAGTACTATAGATCGATTCATCAACCTACATTGAACTAATCCTCAAATAATAAATCCATTAAATAATGGCCAATTTCCTTACTTTCAATAAGTTTGTAGTAATTCAATGTGTCCATCATATGGGGCATTTAGTCTTAGAGTAGTGGGACCCAGCATTTAGTTTTTGAAACATCATCATCGAAAAAAGAGAGATTTTGGGATTTAAAAATGATACTCTCTCCTCCCCATTTAACTTGTCCTGTTTCACTTTTGCACACAATCCAATGCATTTTTTTATCTGTTAATATCTCAAAATATACACAATGAAAAATTATACAAAATATATATTATAAAACTACGTGATCATACGATTCTAACAAGACCCATCTCGACTATTTTTTATTAAATATATACTTGCAATTAAATTGAGTCAAAGCTGAATAATGAATAGTGTAAAAAAGTCAAACATGACAAGTGTAGTAGGACGGAGGGAGTAGTATTAATTTAAACCCAGCATTTTGTATTTAAAAAGAAGAGAAAAGAAAAAGAAAAAAGAAGAAGAAAGAATGAATTTTAAATGAAAACAAAGAAAGGGGAAATCTCCGGTTTAGTTGTTTAGCTTTATTTATTTATAATTTTTCTTCACCAGGCTTACGAATATTATTTTTTTATATAAAAAATTAATTCATTTAATTTAAGAGTTAGAATATAGTCTATATCAACAGAAAGTACTAAAAATTATACTTTGGACTTTAATGGCTCATTTAAAAAAATATTAAAAATTATATATATTTATTTAATTTAAATTCAAAGGGCGAAATAGTTGTTAATTTTAATGTACCCAAAATGGAAAATGCCGTTGGATTTCAATATATATAATTTATTGCTTAACACCTATACAAACTAGAAAAATGAGTGGTAGAAGCTTATGTGATACAAATTATAATGGACAAATGGAAGAAATAAGGGGTCGAATTTGGAATCAAACCCTAACATAAAGGTTTGTAAGTTAGAGAACTTGACGACTTGGACAACCATTTCTTCCTCAAAATTTCAATAATTTGATTGTTGCATTTGTCTTTAACGAATCATTTTTTTAGGTAAATACCAGGGTATCCCCATGCCACATTGGGCCCAAGACTAATCCCTCGAGGATCTGCAAGGGCAATTAAGGGCGCCTCTCCCAAAACAGTTTTTTGCATACACAAGGCTCGAACCCGAGACATTGCTTAAGCGACTATAGCCCCATCCACTCAAGCCAACTGCTGTTGTTGTCTTTAACGAATCATTATGCTTATTTCAGTTTCCTAATGAAGATTCATTGATAATAATGCAATATTATCATGTGATTAAATAGTGTGTGTTTTATTTTGTATGAGTAATTAAATAGTGTATGCTGTTTTGTTTGTTAAGTATCATTATTCATTAATAAAGCAATTAAATCAATAACATGATGTAAAAATAACTGTTTCAATCAAGCGAAAAAAAGGACCACTTCTAGCAAAAAATAAGAAAATAAAATTCAACTATTTGTAGCATATTCGTCATATTAATGAGATTTGCAAATTTTGGGAAACATTCTTTTCCTCCATCTCAAAAAAAGGCATCAGAAATAAATGAACAAATAAATAAAAATACATTTCGAATATAAATTTTTTTTTTAAAAAAATAACAAAAACACTTGCACAAGAAAGGCAAGAGTGAAGCTAAGCACGTTCTCGGATCACGACACCGAATACATCCAAACTGTTCGTTTAACAACCTACAGAACACCAACGGCTCAGATCTACCCGGTTCTTTACTCCACGGAGTGGGTAAATAGTACCCTATAGATAAGCGTATGACCCACTTTTTACCGAGCAGAGGATTGGAAAAGCAAACAGAAACACAAGAATGTTGCCGACTGCCTCACATACCTCGCTCTTTCCATGTTAACCTAACCATGGTTACTTTTTCACCACTCTGAAAACCCACAAACCCAAATTTCATACACATGCAGCAATTTGGGCAGCAGAATTTTTGAGAGGAACACAAAAAAAAATACACCCAATACTTGTTTATTTTTTATTTTTTAAAATATACACTACAACAGAAGGGGCTGAAGAATTTTACTTCGAGCTGCTATTGATAATTTCTTCAATTTAGTTTCGATTCTCAATTGATTCTGAGTTTCTTGGGAGAGTGGGAAGACTTACCGGTGAGTAATTTCCTTGCAATCGCTGTTCTTTTCCGTTTCTATGCTTTTTTTTTTCCTCCCCTTTTAATATACATTAAATTGGGTTCGTGCATGTCTGTGTAGATTTGGGAAATTTGAGATCTGGATATCTCAAATTACGCCGATAGAGGGATTGGATTTTTTGTGGGGAAGCTGAGATTGGTTGCCGATGGATTGATTTTGTGGGTGTTGTTGAATTAGGAGGGATTGGGATTTTCGCGTTTGTTCGTTATTTCTGGTTTCTGGATTTCTTGTTTTGGATATTCAAATTTCTGGCCGTACTTGTTTTGGGGGGGTGAAATTAGGAATTGGTATGGGTGTAATTGGTTGGGAAAATGAGGATAAAGCCATGGCGGCGAGGGTTTTGGGGGCTAGGGCTTTTGATTACTTGATATCGAGTTCGATTTCTGCTGAATGTTCTTTGATGGCTATGGGGAATGACGAGAATTTGCAGAACAAGCTCTCAGATCTTGTCGAGCAACCAAATTCCGCCAAATTCAGTTGGAATTACGCGATTTTCTGGCAGCTTTCGCGGTCAAAATCGGGTGAATTGGTCCTGGGATGGGGGGATGGGTGTTGCCGGGAGCCTCGCGAGGACGAGGAATCCGAAATTGCTCGAATTTTCAAGATGAGAGCTGAGGATGAATCCGAGCAAAGGGTGAGGAAGAAGGTTCTTCAGAAACTGCATACTTCATTCGGTGGAACGGAAGAGGATAGCTATGCTTTTGGATTGGATAAGGTTACGGATGTCGAGATGTTTTTCCTTGCGTCGATGTACTTTTCCTTCCCCAGGGGCGCAGGAGGCCCCGGTAGTTGCTTCGGATCCAGCAAGCATGTCTGGATCGCCGATGCTTTGAAGTCGTCCGTGGATTATTGTGTTCGATCTTTCCTTGCAAAGTCAGCTGGGATACAGACAATTGTTTTAATCCCAACTGATGTCGGCGTTGTTGAATTAGGTTCGGTCAGATGTATCCCTGAAAGTTCAGACCTTTTGAAGATGATCGGATCTTCCTTCTCATCATTTTCGACCCTTCTCAGGGCGAAACAAGCATCTGCAAATGACAAAAAAGATATGAATGGTCCTCCTCCTGCTCCTGCTCCCGATTTGGGAATTAGCAACCGAATGGAACCCGCTGTTCCCAAAATATTCGGGCAGGATTTGAGTTCAGGCCGGGTGCAAATTGGGGACAAAGTTGGTGTTAGGAAAGTCGAAGACAGGCTGCCGTGGGATGCGACTGCTGCTGGGAATAACAACAGGTTGCCGCCATTCACAAATTCCCGAAATGGTTTTCACGGTTCGGCCTGGACGCAGTACGGTCATGTAAAGCCGGGGAACCCGACAGATATGTTCGTTTCTCAATCGCCGAAACAGAATGTGTCCGAACGTTCGAATGGCTCCAGGGAGGACTTCTTGCTCAACAACAAATTCCCGCACCAAAAATCTTCACAAATTCAGATTGATTTCTCCGGAGCAACCTCAAGGCCCATCATCTCCAATTCCCGGAATGTTGAGTCGGAGCATTCAGATTTGGAGGCTTCGTGCAAGGACGAACCCACTGGGGTGATAGAAGACACTAGGCCCAGGAAGCGTGGTCGGAAACCTGCCAATGGACGGGAAGAGCCTCTCAATCACGTGGAGGCGGAAAGGCTGAGGCGAGAGAAGCTGAACCAGCGATTCTACGCTCTTCGTGCAGTTGTACCAAATATATCGAAAATGGACAAAGCTTCTCTCCTCGGAGATGCCATTGCTTACATAACCGAGCTCCAGAAGAAGCTGAAGGACATGGAATCAGAAAAGGCAAGGCTTGGAAGCGTATCAAGGGAAGCATCAGTCTCAGAAGCTGATCCGAGCGCAGAAACAACGCAGGACCAATCAGCAAGCGTCGACATTGAAGCTGCCCATGACCACCTCACCGTGAGGGTTACCTGCCCGTTAGACGCCCACCCTGCATCGAGAGTGATCCGTGCAATCAAGGACGCGGAGGCAACCATCGTGGACGCGAAAATGGCCGCAGGCAGCGACAGAGTGTTCCACACATTCGTCGTGAAGTCTTTGGGACCAAATCCACTAACCAAGGAGAAGCTGGTCGAAGCGTTTTCCTGTCCAACAGTCAACTCCCAAGACATTTCGTCACTCAGGTAATCAATCAACTAAGCGCAGAAAAAAAACTGCGGCGTTGGAGGGGAATTGAAGCTTTTACAGAGTATTTATTTATTACTCATGGTAGAAGAATTTAGGGACAGATATATCGACTAGGAGGTTAGCGAATTTGGTGGACATGTTTATAGTATACAAGTTATGCATTGAGTTCGAATTTCATCGAGTTTATAGACTTGATCGATGGATCCTCGTTTTGTTCGTACATTCCTTGGTATGTAGCTCCTACAATATATGGATCTTATGATTTATTATTAATTATGCAAGATGCAATTTAGAAATCGGTTTTTGTTTGTTTGTTTGTTTGTTTTTTTTTCCCATTATAAACTTGGTTTTTGGACTTCTGGTGTTTTTGGGAAGATGAATGAAAGAATGTTGGGCTTTCTTGGGGAAGAGTCGCTGTTTTGTGAAACGCGATTTTGTAATGTGAAAAAAAAAAGTACGGAAAAAAGTAAAGTAAAGAAATGATGATGTATAAGGAATCTTCATCTGGAAAACGTGTGGGAAAATAGGGCACAAGTCAAACGCACTGTTAACACGTGTGGGACACCGTTTTGCTTTTTAATTAATTGAGGTTTCTTGACTATGTTGTCTTTTTTTTCTTAGACATATTGGTTGACTATCGTGTAAGCGTTCATATTGCTTCCCTTTTTTTCAATTTTTTCCTTAATTTAATCCACTTTTCTTGGCTATTTTAGGCACAGTTTCAATTGCTGGTGATTATTCAGGGTCTCGGGGAACACCAATGTAGCAAAGTTTTGGCAATTACTCCATTAAATTTAAATAATTTTATACATATAGGTACCCTTTTAGTTATTGCTGAAATACTGGAGCTTTATATCGGTTAAATGTTTAGTTTTCAATTTTTAACATTGGAATTAAAATTCTGATGAACCGTTATTTGTTCCAAATGACTTTTGCCCAAATGTATAAAAGTATTAAAGTAGGGTCTTAATAAGTACTATCACTCATCATTTAATCACCAGATTGTTATTTTATTTGTTATAAAAAATTTAAGATAAATGTTGGTACTAATTATTCATCACTTGCTATTCATTTCTTTCTTTCTTCTTTCTTTTTACTGATCGTTTTAAAAGGAAAAAAAAAAGAAAAGAAAAAAAGGTCGCACTCGTGAAATGTTGGATAAGAATGAATGATTGATTATTATAGGGAATTGAGTCTAAGAATTTTGAGCAAATGAATGTATCTGTAAGCTAAATAAGTTGCAAAAGAAAAATGAAAAAAATGTGTGAATTTGGATACAGTATTGATGAATGGATTGGATTGGGGGTGACTGGTGGGTGTGTGTGTGTGTGTGTGTGTACTAATGGATATGTAAAAACGCGTGTGGGGGATTTGATGCCATTTATGTATCTTTCAGACTTTATTCCTGACTGAGACGTATTGCAACTTACAAGTACGCATTATGCAATATACGTAGTAATTTTATTTTTCTAGAAAACAAAAGAAGAAGTAATAATAAGAATAATTAATTAAATATATAGTATATTCGAAAATCGAAAAGCATGTTGCCCAAATAGTCCATTGTATTCATTCATACTAATAATTGCTACAAGTTCATGCAAATAGGCAAATAGGCAATGCATCCTTTTCCCAATATATTAGTAGTAGTATTATTTTGTAGTAGTATTTATTTAATGTGCAGCTTGTTTCGTTGTCGATAAGCATAAAAATAAATCAAAAATATAATCGTGGAAAAATTACAAAATAGACACACAAACATGTGATCGACAGGAAGCTGCTTCCACAACGCAACTTTGCTTTCTTTCTTTAATAGCCTTTAATTTGGCTAACAACTTAATTGGATATATATATCTCTTCCACTCCCATAATTAATTAATTGTTACTCCAAACCTAAGCTGCAGCTACTAACTTATTTTGTACGTATATTTTTTTTTTTAGAAAAAAAGATAAACATTTGGCACATGACAAAAGTGTGTGGGAGCCCAAACCATACAAATTACAAATGGAATAAAGGAGAGGGATACGGGGCCAGAGAACCCCAAATCTATGGTTGGAAGGCAAAGAGATGACTACGGGATCAAGTCCCATTCCCTATAATTAAATACAAAATATAAGTAAATATAGATAAATAACTAAAGATCATATTTTGAAAACATTGTTTAAACACTTTGCCAAATTAGTTTGATGGAGTTCAATTTAAAAGTTCATACTAAGCAAATAATTTGGACAAGTGAAAATTATTGAAGATTACTGATCCAGTTGGACAGTAGTAGTTGTAACGTAGACATTCTTTAACTAATAAAATATCTCAAACAAAATTAGACAGTAGTTAAGTAATTCCAGAGTATTATGAAAGCCTATCGATTTCCAAACTCTTTTTTTTTTTTTTTTTTACTAAACTCTGTCGAACTGGTTTTATGAATTCTGGAATTAATATTTGAATACTTGCAGATTAGTTTGAACTAGTGAATTATTGAATTTGAATTAGAAAAAAGAACTTTAATAAGAATACTTAATAATACAGCATAATAATATTTTTTAAAATTAGAAAAAAGAGCTTCAGAAATGAGTGTATTAGTTATATCATACGTATAAAACATAATATTAGACAGTTATCTTTCCATAATATTATAAATTAGGATTGAGGGTTGGATTGGAACTAATAAAAAGAAAATGCCAAATCTCTTATCCTTGCTCAAGCCATGTTCGTTTATTTTTCTAAGTTTTTTCAAAAGCCACGACCCGAATATGACTTAAGGGTAATTATATTTTTCTATTAAAAAAAAGAAAGTTATTCAAAAAATTGAGTATTTGACTTTCCATTTGTAATGGTTAACACGTGTAAATTAAATTTAATAGCAATAAACATTAACATTATGTATTACAAATAAGTATTTTAAAATAATTTTTTTAAAAAAATAATTCGATATACTTTAAAAAGAAAATGAAATGAAATAGTAATTTTAAAATACTACTCCCTCCATCCCACGAATTGTGGCTCGTATTTCTCTTTTGGTTGTCCCACGAATTGTGGCCACTTTCCCTTTTTAGATAAATTTAATTAATATAAATATGATTAGAATCTTAATGATTTCTAAATCCCATTAAAAGTAATCACTTCTAGTCTTCTACTATTCTGCACAACTCCCAATACACTTTTATTTTTCTACACAAAGTCCATTGCATTTCTTTAATTCTTCATATTTTAAAATTGGTACAAATAAAAATTATATAAACTATATATTCTAAATCTAGACGTCTAGACGATTCTAACAAGACCACACTTGAATATTTTTCTCTAATTAAATCATTACAATAATATTTTGTTAAAGTTAAACAATAAAGAAAATCAAAATTCATTAAAATTTTAAATACAAATACCCACATTACTTTAACCACTAAACCTCACCACACCCCACCACATAAATTACCGTGCCCAAAAGAAACGAGCCACAATTCACGGAACGGAGGGAGTATTACAAATAGTAGTAATTTTTTAAAAATTTGTTTCTTTTCTTGTCTTTTGCTCTTTTCATATCATCCTTAGTGTTGCTTTCTTTTTGTTTCCTTCTTTTGTATTTTCGTATGGTTGTTGTGTTTTCTCCGGACATTGAATTGGCTTACCCAAAAAAAATGAAATAGTAATTAATAATAAATCAATAATTTTCTTATAATTAATAAACAATATAATACATTAATTAATTAGAAAAATTAATAAATTAAAATTAATTGTTACAATTAATTTAATAATAATAATATTCTTGTTATTAATAATTAATAATGATAATTATTTCTATACTATTTTTATTTTATAATAATAAAAATTTTAAGTATAAAAAAATAACAGATCATACCAGACCTGACCAGATTAGATCAGACCAAACCAGATCTTATAAAATTTAGATTATAATGCATTATTTCAGGCGAAAAGAACATGACCTTTACAATAACATCTGAACCCACTGATCAATAAATTTAAGGGTAATTATTATTTATATTACAGTTTTTTGAAAAAAGAAAAAGCTATTTGAGATTGTTCATTTATGTTTAATTTTTGCGTCATGACATTCTTTGTGAAAGAAAATAAAAAATGTAATATTAAATTCAATATTCAAACATTTGGTAGTATTTATGGACATGTAAGATTCCCATTTCAATTTTAATTAATATTTTAGAGCTTTTAGGTGAAAGTATGATTATAACAAAAAAATATTTACAATTATCATAAATATTTATATTTTATTTATACTAAATATATTTTATAACATTTTAAACTACACAATTATTTATAAAAATTTATCCCAAATTTTATATGTATTTTCAGTTGATATTGAATTATTTATTTACACATTTATTTATCATATTATGTTTAAGTGATAAAATTGAGCAAAAACAATTTTTAAATATGTAAAATAACAACAACATGATAAATTAAATTAATAATTTTTCTGCTCAAAATAATTATACGAATTGATAGTTTAAATTCTAAATAATTAAGTTTTATATTAAAAAAATGAATATTAATTATTTTGAATTGACAAAAAATACTTAAGAATTTATTATATAAATAGATATTTAAAAGTTTTTTTTGCGGAAAGATATTTAAAAGTTCTTATAATAAGCACGTTTTTTGAATGACATATGTAAACATGATATCATAAAATTATTGTAATTGTTTATACTACTATGAAAATTCTATTACTCCACATCCCACTTCTTATTTGACTTTTTTATATTGCTTATTATTCAACGTTGATCAATATTATTATAAATATATATTTGGAAAAAATAATGGAGTTCGATTTTATTAGATTCGTCTAATCATATAATTTTAAATATATATTTTTTTATAATTTTTACTTGTATATTTGGTTAGATATTAACTATTAAAAATATATATTAAATTATGTACATAAGTGAAACATTACATCTTAATTTTATTTTTTTTTACTTAACAACCCATGCAGCCTAGGGAAAGAGATGATGAGAGTCCATACAACACAAATTAGAAAGGGACAAAGGGAAGGGATATGGGAAAAAGTGGAAAATTGAACTTCTAACTTAAAGGTTAGGAGCCAGGAGACTTACCGCTAGGCCAAATCCTCGTTCCAAACACAACATCTTAGTTGGGACAACGGTAGAATTAACCATGCTTTAAATACATGTAAAAAAAATAGTGTGACACTTTTTTTTGGTAAATATTACACATATGTGTTGATAAAGTTGAACGGTGTGAAACTTGAAAAGAATACTAGTACTAATTATTCAAAAAGTGTGAAATTTCTCTGACGCACAGTCCACGGAAATACCAGAAAAAAATAAAATAAACATAGTTGTATAGTAGTACTATTAGAATTACACACAATTTTATCGTATACTACTTGGGAACCATTATTATCAATAATTCTGTTTGTTTCATAAATAAATACCAGTGGCTGTAGCGTACGATAAGCCACGCCACCAAACCTTATGTTTTGGCAATTAGCTGGGAAGGGCCATCAGAAACATACTTAAATTGCACCAGTTTCAACAAACCTTTTTTTTTTTTTTTTTTTTTTTTTTAAAAAAAAATATTATTATTATTTCAGGTTGCAGTTTTATACGCATTTCATTATTCACAGATAGACTAGAAAACTGTATCAACTAGGATGTTAAGTGATTACTAAATTTTAATTAATAATCAATCAATAATTAGATGGGTTTTGGAATATTCGAAAGCCATTCCATCCCGTGTCTGGGCCAAATCACGATTCATCTCAGTCCTTACATTTGGGGGGAGTGAGGTACTGAGGTCAGATCATACACCTACCTAACTATATATTCAATTATTTCTTATAAGCAATTATAAAATTAATATAACATGCATTGCTGCTAATTATGCACCATAGTGTACTGTACAGTTCTATATTTAAATTTACCAAAAACTGTACCTTAATTATACAGTGCTAATAATGCCACGATCCCTGCAAACAATAATGATATTCAGTACATAGATTTATGAATTAATATCAATAATAGCCCCTCAGGGAATTGTGTATCTTAAACTCTTCATAATCAAGCCAATAAATTAATTTCAGAACTTCTTTTTGGAAATTTCGGACAAATACTGCAACACATAAATGGCCATAGTAATGTCTGACAAGACCTCAAACCATGAACGCTTGAAAACAGACAACTTCAGGAGTTGCTAATAGTGGTTTCTCTGTCCTCAATAGGTGTAATGTCATGAAAATTAAACTATCCCCCCACTGAAATGACATCCCCATGCAAAATATGGTAGCATATGATGAAAGAGGAAGTTGACTCACCAAAGCACTTGCAGGGGATCCATTAAGGTGATAAAAGAGAAGAGCAGCTGAACAAAAGGATAGATGATTTACTGTGTGTTTGAAGCTACTTCAACAAAGATTTTGTCACCTGTATTTGGAGACACAATTCCATCATTGTCACTTCTCTCTTTGGTGTCAAACTTCTTATTACGGCAGTCCTTGCTTATGTGCCCCGCTTGGCGACAACTATAGCAAACTTTAATCTTTTCCTTTTTTCTGAGCACAGGCCTGCAGTCAACCTTCGGCTCACTTAAATGACCATTATTATGTTCCCTGTTGTTCCTGTTACGGTAGTCTTCTTCAGCCTGAAGACGATGCATTAGCATGTTGAATGGGACAAACTCCTCGTGCATCAATTGGACGCGGAATTCCTTCCAGGAAGGAGGGAGCTTGGAGATTATGACACTTACATGGAAGTTTTCATCTATCCAAATTCCAGATGCAGTAATAGAATTAGCAATCCTGTTAAGTTCGAGAACCTGGCCCACAATCGACGCTCCATCCACAAACTGAAAATGAACATACTTGTTGATTTGTGACCTTTTGGTTCCAAAATCATCATTGTATGTTAAACTGAGTTCTTCCCATAGCTCCCTTGCAGATTGAACCTTCTGTGAATACAACTGAAAGAGACTGTCGGATAGAGAATTCAAAATGTTGTGGCGGCACAGGTAATCAACATCAATCCACCTTTGAACTTTAACCTTTTTATCGAAACTAACTTCTTTGTTAGAAGACGTGCTAGGGCGTGGCTCATTTAGCACGTATGCAATGTCCAACTGATTAAGGAAAAGCTCCATTTGATGTCTCCAAGAATGATAGTTCTTTCCATCAAAACGAGCAGTTTGTATAGGAATCAGCCTTTTGGGATGCAAATTTCCTTTAGTAGGAATTGTGGGGCCTGCAAATGGAACATCAGCTTCAGTTACTTTGTTCCCAGCAGAGGCCGGTTGCATGGGATAAACTATTTTAGCGGTGCCATGCATTTGTCCTGGAGCATCAAACGTGGGTATTGGTAATGAAATTTGAGCTTCAGATTCATATCTCTCAGCTGGAGCATTTTCCTGAGATTCCGAAGAAGGAACTGATCCAGAAGCCCATGCTTCTTCATCTTTTCTCTCAACAATAATATGCTCTAGAGAGGGCAACGCATTTGCTGACAATGTTGCGTTGGATTCAGTTTGTTGCCTCTTGATAGGGCGAAATGTTCTAAGTGAAGGAGAAGCGCCTTCTTTTATAGGGGCATGCGCTGAGGCTGAATCTAACACTGCGCTTGTTATTTCTGATTCACCTTCTGTATGCTTCCTCTTGACAGGAGAGCGAACAACATCTTCCAAGTTAGAAATCATGGCCCCAGCTAGGCTTTGCTCAGCAACAGAATCTGCCACTGAATTCTTCAGATGTGCTGCTTTACATGGCTTCGCAGCAGCTTCAGATCTACAGCTCAGAATATACAGTTGACTAAGAATGTGTTTCCAAACATAAAGTAAACCAGGAAGTTTCTAATTAATCTCAGATCTCGACTTGCTGAATGAGTATTGGTTTTGAAAAGTTATTCATGGGAATAAAAGAGACGAGGGAATACTCACCCCAACCGTGACTCTAATTTTACAATGGCTTCCTCTATAGAAGAAAAACTATTCCTGAAGGACGACCACTGTGCAGTTGACAAAGTTATTCCCGCATTTGGAGCTGAGTCCATAACATGCAGGGAGTCATGTCAATATAAAGTTTGCAATGTTAACCACAAGAGGAAAATAAATTCCAATAAGAGATGCTGTGCTTCATGCAAAAAAAAAGAAAAAAAGAAAAAAAAATCCAAAAGCAAGGGCATCTGAATATATAATTTCAAGCAACTTATCTTCTATAAAATGGGAATAAGATAATAACAAGTTAACAAAATTATCAGCATAATAAATAATGAATTAACCATGACGTAAGAACTTCAAATCCAACCTAAATACGGTCAGATTCACTAGGCCCAAAATCAATAATATGTAACACTAAGCACTTGAAAAACTTCTTGCACAAGATGTGGCTATTGATATTATTTAACCCAGATGATGTTGTCAATCTCAATCATGATGTGGATCGAGTTATATATAGCTTGAAAATCTAACATACACAACAAGCACAAGATTAACTCCTGAAAGGTTAGACACTTATTTACTAGAAGCTGAGGCAATTGAAATATATCCAGAAGAAACAAAACGCAGTTCATCCAATGAGAGCTGCCAATAAAGAACATCACCTCTATGAGGAACTATTTTCCCATCCTTTGAGACAAAATCCCCGATTGACACAAGAGTAGCCCCCTGGTGCTCATGAACCGTCACCCACCTCCTATTTGTTAACTGGAAATAACAGGGAAAAGACTAGACTTGTTAAACAAAAGAACAAATGACTTCCCAACAGAGACTAGGTATACTATTTGCGCTTGTCTTGGAATTCTTTTCAATGTCCTCCAACAATTCACACCAAACTCAAATCCATTTTACAGTAAATATCACATGAATTAATCTCCAACCATTTTACTGAACTTAAACCTAAAAAATATTCTTCATATATTCTTTCTCATACAAACTTTCATACAAACTTTTATATCTTTTCAATCAATGGAGGGATGAGGTTGCTGCAAAAAGGGAATGCGTTCGTGAATAGTGGAATCGCAAATTTGCATCTTTACTGTTCCAAAAGATGACAAAAACCTAAAATGCAATTGGTTTTAAGGGATCGTTGGAGAAAAAACCCTAGTGTATTTTTTGTTTTACAATGCCATTGGAGATGCTCTAACAAAACAAGCAATTATAATTCCCCAATCCTCTTCGATTCATAGGGATTTTATTTTTTTCACTCTCTTATCATGGACATAAAAAATACATTGCCCACAAAGAGAAACACATCACAGACTTCGTCCCAATCCAAAAACATTCATGCTACCATTCACTATATGCATTGCATCTCCGATTCTCCGTCATTGGCTAGATACATTTCACATAAAACACAAAACAAAATTTTTTCCATTGGGGGTACTTTTCTCCATACAGACAGCTGAATGCATTTTATTGTGCAAGAAAGACCGGGACAAATGCCAAGCAACACAGAACCAAATTAAAATTCAATTTCCCTCTATCTCAATATGCAACCTCCATGAATCCAATAAAAGAAACTGTCCGCATATGCAACCATAACAATTTTAACAAACTACTCAAAAAATTGACGAGATGGGGACTTTCCAAACTGCTGATTAAATGAAAACGAGAAAAACATTCAACTGACCTTACAAACAACACTGCCAGCGTAACTCCCTTGCACAACAACGCCTCCACTTTCCAGAAGATGCTGCTGCTGCTTGCAACGACGTTCTGCATTCGACACAATCTTCCCGCCGCCATCGCAATCCTTCGCGGGCGACGTGGTTCCGAGGATAGAGGCGGCATTCGACAGCAAAAAGGAATCAATAATCTGTTGCACGAACCGGCGTTGCGCCAAGCCGGAGAGCTCGACTCCCAGCGTCTCCGCCGCTGCGGCAAGAACGGTCGATGCGGTGGCCGTCTCCAAGTCCGATGCTTTCAGAATCTGCAAAACTGTTCCCTCAATTCTCTGCCGCTCGGAGGGATTTGTCAAATCCTCATCTTCCATCACTTGTTCCCTCCCGCCGCGATTGTGCAAAAATTCACAAAGAAAATAGAAAATACTCAAAACGAGAATATAGCAAATTAGGGAAACTCGAAGCAGGGAAAAACAAAAATCCGACAGGTGATTAAGGAAAACGAAAGCAAAACGAAGGAGGTTCCACCGAGATTTGAACTCGGGTTACTGGATTCAGAGTCCAATGTCCTGACCACTAGACCATGGAACCATCTTGCAATTAATCTTTGATCTAATAATTATATACTATAATAAAAATGTATATATTATTTTCAACTCAAAGTCCCTCGAAATTTGGCCACTTTCCATTTTTAGATAAATTAAAATAATACTCCCTCCGTTTTTAAATAACTTTACCCTTTGCATAGTTGATACTATTCATTGAGTAACTTTGATTTAACTTTTAGCATAGTTATCTAAGATAAATTATAGTCAAGTGAGATATTGTTAGATTCGTCTAATCGCGTACTTTTAGAATATCAAATTTTTATAATTTATATTTATATGTAATTTGAGTTATTAATAATTAAAAATGCGTATTGGATTGCGTGAAAAACAGGAATGGTGAAGTTAAAAAAGAACGGAGGGAGTACAAGTTTAATTAAAATTTTAATTATTATCAAATCACATTAAAAGTATTCACTTTTACTATTATGCACAAATTTCAATGTATTTTTACTTTTCTACACAAAATTCCTAGTATTTCTTTAATTTTTAATATTTTAAAATTGGTACGAATAAAAATTATATAAAATATATATTATGAAGTTAAACACAAAATACCTATACCACTTTAACTATTAAACCCCACTACCTAAATTACCGTGCCTAAAAGAAAGTTTCCGCATTTCGCGGGACGTAGGGAGTAGTAATTCTCTGCAACGTTGCTAACAAGCAATTGTGATGTGAGGCCTGCATGATTTGGTTTTCTTACTTTTGCAGTTTTGCTATTGAGAAGTCAAGGACTCAATGCTTGAATTTACCCCATTTGTGTGAGTGTTTTCATTCCATTTTGCAAATTACATTATTTTTCTTAATTTTACTCGTTACTCATCTAAAATCATTCGTCTGCGATACCGATATTTTATTATTGCGAATTGTTTCTAACAATTATGTGCCGATTTATTTAATTTAAATATATTACTCCATCCATCCCGCCAAATATGTCTTGTTTGACTTTTTGACACTGTTTATCGTTTATCTTTGACTAAATTTTATTGTAAGTATTCGATATTTGAAAAAAATAAATAGTCGAGTTGGATCTTGTTAAAATCGTATAATCATGTAGTTTTATAATATACTTCATATTTTACATAATTTCCCATTGTACATAAAAAGTGCATTGAATTGTGTGCAGAAGTCAAATAAAAAATTAAATGGGACAGAGGGGTATGATGTAATACTATTAAACAACTGGGACAAACTCACAAATCACAATCGACCACGGGTCAAACAACTAACTTGTACCATTTGGATGCACTTTCAGAACATATAATATCACACTTAGTTGTTTAATTGTTTTCAAGAATATGACAAATTGGTTACACATTTCTAACTCTTCTTTCAATTCCAATAAATCTTTCAGTTCTTTGGATTTTCTTTTAACGCCCTATTTGATAATCAAACTCCAAAATACAGATAATGTAAGAAATGAAAATAATTGAACTAATAAGTTGTATACTGAGGAGAAAAAACTGGCAATAAGCTGGAGGAAGATGAGACTGATTTCAAGTCATCATACCCCTTGTGTCTGGGATGACACATATGCTACAGCCTACAATGGCAGGGACAAAGGGTTGTGATCCTTAAAGAGAACACCCTCCTTATTGAGAAGGCATAGATCATAATATCGGCTTTGTACCGGCCTACCCAGAATTATATATTTAATTTAATTACAATAGTTTTAGATTTGCAAAATTTTATAGAATTTGTTTTAATGTTACAAGCTCTATTTGTGTTTTTAACCGAATAATCCCAACAGGTTCAATTTCTAAATTAAAGTAAAACATGTTAGGTGTTTTGTAAGTCTAGGTCTCTTCATCATTTCCAAACGGTTCATTTGGCGCCTTAAAGAAGTCATGCAAGAAATATGTATACTTCTCATGGGAGGAGGATGGAGAGTGTAGGGGTGCAAAGACTGTGGGTTTTCTACTATTTCTTGCTTTCACTTATCTCTAACCTAACCCTACTTTTCACATTACTATAAACTTTAGGATGTCGAAGTTCAAATTCCCACACCCTTCTTACAAAACGTAATAGTATATCTTTAATCCTCCAATGCCTTCTTCTTTATTCGAATCATTGATTTCCATCTACGCAGTATACCTCCTCGTCTTTTACTTCATCATCCTTAGGATTATAAGCTCCTGTCTGATTAAAAAATACAGAGGAAGCCCCGGTACATTACTCCCTCCCGGCCCACCAAAATGGCCCATTTTCGGCAACCTACTCCAATTGGGCCCACTCCCTCACCGAGACTTCGCAAGCCTATCAGAAAAATATGGGCCTATAGTCTATATGCAATTGGGCCGGGTTCACGCTATCACAACCAACGATCCAGATGTAATTCGCGAAATCCTACGGCAACAAGACGACGTCTTCGCCTCCCGGCCACGAACCCTAGCCGCCGAGCGCCTCGCCTATGGTTGCGGCGACGTCGCGCTGGCACCGTTGGGACCGAAATGGAAGCGCCTACGACGTATCTGTATGGAGCATCTGTTGACCATCAAGCGTTTGGAATCATTCGCGCGCCACCGTGCTGAGGAGGCGGATCACTTGGTGAGAGACGTGTGCGGTAGGGTTGGGAGAGGGGAGACGATCAATTTGCGGGAAGTTTTGGGGGCATTTTCAATGAATAACGTCACAAGGATGTTGTTAGGGAAGCAGTATTTTGGTGTGGAGTCGGCAGGGCCGCAGGAGGCGAAGGAATTTATGGAGATCACGCATGAATTGTTCTGGCTGTTGGGAGTGATCTATGTCGGCGATTATTTGCCAGTTTGGAGATGGGTGGATCCGTTTGGGTGCGAGAGGAGGATGAAGGAAGTGGAGAAGAGAGTGGATGAATTTCATAGTAGGATAATAGAAGAGCATAAGAAGAGAAGGGAAATTGCCGATGAAGACATGGATTTTGTTGATGTCTTGCTATCGTTACCTGGTGAAAACGGACAATCCAATATGGAGGACGTCGAAATCAAAGCCCTAATTCAGGATATGATCGCGGCGGCCACAGATACCTCTGCCGTTACCAATGAATGGGCGATGGCGGAGGTTATCAGAAACCCTTACGTCCTGAAAAAGATTCAGCACGAACTCGACACCGTCGTCGGTCCAACGCGTATGGTTGAGGAATCGGACCTGGCGCAACTAAATTACCTCCGCTGCGTCGTGCGCGAAACTTTCCGAATGCACCCAGCGGGGCCATTTTTGATCCCACACGAGTCTGTCCGGGCGACCAGAATCAACGGCTACTATATACCGGAGGGGACACGTGTCTTCATCAATACTCATGCCCTAGGTCGGAACACCGGGATTTGGGATGACGTGGAGGCGTTCAAGCCGGAGAGGCATTTGTTGGCCGATGGCGGGCGAGTGGAAATCAGCCACGGTGCCGATTTCAAGATACTTCCGTTCAGCGCGGGGAAGCGCAAATGCCCCGGCGCCCCGCTGGGCGTGACGCTGGTGCTCATGGCTTTGGCTCGACTTTTCCATGCTTTTGATTGGGCACCGCCTGATGGGCTTGGGCCTGAAGCTATTGACACAGCTGAGGTCTACGGAATGACTATGCCTAAAGCCCAACCTTTGATTGCTGTCGCCAGGCCCAGATTAGAGGCCCATCTGTATAATTTCTCGTCATAGGGCTTGGGCTGACTTTTTTATGACTCTGGCTATCCCTGTTTGATTCAAGTTTCAATAAAACTATATTGCATTACATTGTGACCTTCACCAAGCGATCTCTGTGCAATAGTACATCCTAAAAGCACAGGCATCATCGTCATCAGAAATTGAAGTCCAATTAACCTACTTGAAGTGGGTCATTTCGTACCGGAGAAGCACATTACTGACATGAGTCCTATTCTAGTTTGACTTCCCCGCAGTCCCAACTCCCATGATTGGCCGAAATGATTTGGCGAATATCGGTCGAGATGCTCCGGTCGCCGTCCTTAATTTTTTTTCGTCTTTAAATCTGTGATTATCGATTGAATACTGGATGTTCTCAAAAATCGTGTATCCATCTCAGATTGGCAACGTTGCGGGTTGTGTAAGGCAGAATTTTGCTTAGTGGACGCCATGTGTTTGAGAAATTGCCTCAAAGAGCAAAAAAACACCAAAATGAGTATTTACCGATAAAAGTGTTTACGTCTGATTTTCAGTTTGATTTAGCCGAGCAAGTGATGTTTCTCCGTCGATTTACTGCCATACTCAAGCCTGTGGCGGAAATTAGGTTTTCCAGCAGTTACAGCGGCCATGATTTTACCA
The DNA here is from genome assembly GCA_030278955.1 of Hygrophila difformis. Lineage (NCBI taxonomy): Eukaryota > Viridiplantae > Streptophyta > Magnoliopsida > Lamiales > Acanthaceae > Hygrophila > Hygrophila difformis. Next base: position 50,692,793 of record JAOANR010000005.1, read on the forward strand.
AACAAATCGCTGAGCTAAACCAGGTAGCAATTATCTCCATTTTCTGGTGTTTCTTTTGTGAAATGTGGATATTGTTGCTGTCTTAATTTGAGCTGAATATATTGACTAGATAATTGGGGAACCTAATATGTTCACTTGATCTTATACATGTCCTTTTCCCTTCTTTATCTGGTGCTGTTTGTTCGTGTGGAATTGAATATCATTTGATACTGTTAAAAGATGTTCTAAGGAAAATAGCAGTATCACTTAGAAACTGCACATTGGAAAGAATTTTAGAAAGATATTAGATATAAAGATATAAACTTTATGGTGTTTAAAAACTATGTATTCCATTGCTCATTGTTATAGTGTGCCGTGGTAGTGTCAACTTAATTCTGGATGAATTGCTTTGTTCATCAACCCTGTTACTTTCTATATGTTCATTTGCTATTTTGGAGCATAGGAAATGGAATTTGTGTTTGGGGAACCTCCAGCATCATCTAGCCCTGGTGCTTCTCCGGAGAGCCAAAAGATGGCTGAAGAATCCCATCTCAGAACCAAGGAAGCACCCCATAAAGAAGAATCACTCTCTGGCTTGACGCATGTTGGCAACAAAGGAGAAGCACAAATGGTGGATATAACCCCGAAAGGGATCACCGATCGAGTGGCTGTCGCCAGCTGCAAAGTCATTCTAGGCCAGAAGGTATTTGATTTGGTTTCAGCGAACCAAATGGAGAAAGGCGATGTTCTCGGTGTAGCCAAAATTGCGGGTGTATACGGTGCCAAGCATACCAGCAATCTTATCCCACTTTGTCATAACATCAATTTGTCCCATGTCCATCTGGATTTGACATTGAATCCTCGTGAACTAAGCGTTGAAATAGAAGGTCAAGCTACGACTACTGGGAGAACAGGGGTGGAGATGGAGGCCCTGACTGCAGTAACAGTTGCTGGCCTTACAGTGTATGATATGTGCAAAGCTGCTTCGAAAGATATTGCCATTACAGATGTAAGGCTTGAGCGGAAAAGTGGAGGTAAGAGTGGGGATTGGTCCCGGAAGTCGTCATGATCATACTTGGGATAGTGTTGTACAAGATCTTCTCATTGAAGACAAGTGAAATATGATAAGGAACTTATCGCTTTGTTTTCTCCTCTTCTATTGAATAAACACATCTATATCTTGATGTATAAGATGAATTTATTTGAGGATAATCCTCAGTTTTTTTCCCCTTGGCTGACTGTTCCAACTGATCCATGGCAGAGATAGAAGGGGAAAAGAATGTGTCTGGTTTGTTAATCGAACTATATCATTTGGAGTATAATTGTAGCCTGTAGGTTAAGAGTTCTGTTATCGCACAAATTCGGATAACAACAAATAGTAAGCCTTTTACAGGCTAAGACGATAGAATTTGAATAAAAACTCTTTCGTTGGATTGCGCCTTCAAAAACGTTTTAGAAAACAATGAACAGGAACTGCCCACTGTCGATTACAAGAACTATTTTCTAACAACTAAGAGCTACCAACTACGTGCTACGCTACTGCTAAAACTAAGATAAAACTAGGAAAGTAAAGAGCAGTTGTTGCTTGGGTGTTGATTGTGTCCCCCTGCGTCTGCTTCCTTGCTTGGTATTTATAAGAGGTAATGTAACCGCTTCAGGAGAACTGCTCACCCCATGACCTAGGCCCTCTATCAACCGCCTTGTAGCTATTGGTGTTGGCGACTCCATCATATGCTCATGATTCACCATCCTCCCTCTAAGCATACTAGGCCCTCTAGTAACTGTCTGTAGTGTTGGATTGATTACCCTGCACTCTTCACCCTGAGGTCCCTTTAGTAACCGTCTGCAGTGTTAGATCGATCATTCTGCACTCTTCATCCTGAGTCCATTGGGTCTTAAATTTGACCATTTTGTATTTCTCATCCATAAGTAGGGCCTTGGTCTTAAATTTTACTATTAATCCACTACTCGGCCCTGGTCATTGTCTCCTTTGTTCCTTTAATTGGTATAGCTCATGAATGTCATCTTTGCTCCGGGCCAACCTTAAACTTTTATTATTTTTATCTCTTTTTTTTTTACCATCAATTACTTTAATTAATTATTTGGTGATAACATTTGCCCCCTATTCAAATATTCAAAAAGCAAAACATAAAATTTTTGAATATTTTGAATAATTTCTAGGCAAGTAATTTTGTTCATATTTTCTCAATCTTTAATTTTGTTCATTTCCCTTCTTCCCATCGGTTGAGTGGCCATAAATCTATTTGCCAATTTGCCATTTCATTTTGTCTTTCCCTCTTTTTTTCTTTTTTTTTTTTTTTTTTTTTTTTGACTATCTTGAGGGCCCATGAATTGGGCTTCCATTCACACATTTAATTCAACCAAGGGCCTGTTGATCAATAAGAGTCTTTCTACTCAATGAAGTTCCGTCGACGATTAGCTAAGCAAGCAATCGACACTCAATTCTATCAAATACCCAACCCATGGACAGACTTCTATGAATAATTATCAATCAACTTCATTAGCTCTGGCAGCTCAACCCGTCGACAGAAGACTCTAGGTCCTTCTAATTGGATTCCACAGAGGACCCGTCGATAGCTATTTAATAGACAATCGATTCTTTCAACCATCGACAGCCCCCTTCGCTCTTCTCAACCATCGACGACACTATTCCTTCATCGATCGATCACACCATACCCCTAAACAACGAACCCATCGACAGACTACTCATCTACAGACCCTGAATAATTATCAGTCAATTCCTTGGCCCCTTTTCTCTCAACCCATCGACGGGCAACGATCCGTCTAATTAGATTCCATAGAGGACCCGTCGACAGCTCCCTTGGCCATCGATTATTCTACTGGTCGACGGGTAATGTCTCTCTTGAATTCGTCTCCACCGATTGAGCAAGATCACCCATCCTATACCTTTCACCAATCGATTGGGCCTCTGTTGTTTGGCTAAAAGTTTCTAAGTATTCATCGACAGCAACCCTACCTATCGACGGTTCCCTCTTTTACTCTTTTAATTCGTTGATTGCTTAACCCCTTCCACCAATCGACAGTCCAACCAGCCTTCGATTGAAACGATTCTTCATCTCTTTTCGGTTCTTTTCAAAACCCTAGGCCTTATCTAAGCTCTGCATCCGACGAAAAGAAGAACACTTTTCGTTCTCTTCCGTCGTCTTCCATTACTCTCGCACTCCTTGGTTTTGGTTCGGTGTCGTCTTCGATCGGCGACGGTTTCCCATTTGCGTGCCGTAATCGGCTCGCTAGGAGTTGTCACTCATTTGTTAAACGCCGAACTTTCCGAATTGCAACAGGTAACACCCTCTTCTTTTTCCCTTTCTATCTGTTCGTGTGTTGCGGCAGTTGCTTTGCTTCTAATTTGTAACTCAACTAGCAGGTCATTTTCCTGTATTATAATCCCATTTGTTGGAATTTGAAGTAAATGACAATCGTTGAGTAGCCAATCGCCGCAATCGCCGAGTACCACCCTTTCCGAATTCAAATTCCACCGCCACTGCTATTCAGGTATGGGCATCCTTTTTTCCACCACCTGATTTTGTCTCTTGCAACTCCCTAGTGAGATAATAACTTGATTTAAGGCCATATGACTTTAACCATTTGGCCTCATAAAATAAGACTGATTCAAAGTTCCATGGATTTGTGATAAGTGAAGAAAAAAAAAATGTTTTCGGTCCTTTGAATCTCATGATGTCTTGAGAGTTAGCTTTGTATTATGCATAAACTATCTGGCAACTAGCATCTTAAGCATTGAGTGGCTGAGTGCTGCCGCCAAGTGATTGATTTTTTTTTAAAAAAAAAAAACATCGGGTGCAAGTTGTTTAGCGTTTGCTTAATGGAAATTGACAGGCTTCATGATGTGCTTGTTGATGTTTATACTCAGTCTGAGAGACGTGGCTAGCCTTTTCTTTTTGACCATTGTCTTCTGCAATTTCTTTGGGAAGACTCTAATGAGATGCAGATTTAATTCTAGGCCATATGAATTTGATTTGTTAGTCTGGCTCTGCCATATATAATTAAATTATAGCCTCATAGAATATGCCAATGGCATGTCATCCCATTTGTTTACCAAATGAATAAATAATTCGTCCATTATCAAAACATTGAAAGTGTTTTGCTGTTAAACCATCCAAAGGCTTTATTTTGCTAATTTATTAGTCCATTGTTAATGAACAGTTGACTAGCCATGTGTTACCTCATTCTCTCTGGTGAACTAGGGCATGAATACACTCTATTTTGAGTATTTTCTCATTTGAGATCACCATGTAGAATAAGCTGAATTGGCCCCTTTGGTCAACAATAATCAATAGCGGACACATCGCTTTGTGTTTAATCAGTCCAACCACCATGGTCGGGCGGGAATAATTAATTATTGCTAATTTCAGTTATTGCAATCTCTACCAAATGACCTGAGAACTGGAAATCACATATAACCAAGTAATTGACAATTAAATCACTGGCAATTTACATTAGTCATTGCCAATTTTATACCAATAATTGGTAATTGATCTATTGGCAATTTACATTAGTAGTTGGCCATTTCTTTGATAGCCATGCTCAGTATCTTATCTTTTTTTTTTTTTTTTTTTTGTTGTTACACCATATAGATTAAAGCCATTCTATATTTTCAAGTATTAAACTATACACGTTTTTTTGAATTGGCTTCCTTAATAATAATCCCATTTGATTTGATTATGCTTTACTGTATACGCATATGTATATCTTTTACATAACCAACCCGCTTAAACATGTTTTGTTGGGATGAACTTGCAGGTATGGTTGATGCTACCATTGCGCCAGATTTTCACCTTTTCCTTTCCTGATTGAGGTGGTCCCCCAGAAGTCGGCATATTTGCTCAATTTCTTCCTTCCATCCATTGGCCGGGTGCTTTTGAAGGCGTAAATTGTTTCCATCGATCGGTTGGCAAATAGACCTTTTTTTTTTTAATTAGCCATTCGGTTGGCTATTGCATGGTGTTAACATGTAATCCTATGAAAGAACTTTTTTTTTTTTTTAATGCCCTTGTTACCATTTGTTGGTAACAAATTTAAGAAAATTTCTTACTACGAAGCCATAATTTGGCATTAGTTTTCTTTTAACAGAAAAATGACCCATCGACTGAGGGCCAATAATGAGCACTCATTTTCTTAAAACTCCATACGATGGCTTGGCATGTTGTGGTAAAAAAAATTTCTCAAGACCCATCAATTGGGTCATTGCTTGGCATCTCTCTCTTTCTCTCTCTCTCTCTCTCTCTTTTTTTTTTATTGGATGGCTTTTCTCATAATTTTATTTTATTTTTATTATTATGTAGGCATATGTTTTCCTTGGACAAATTTGGCCATGTCATCAGCTTATTCCTTAAGGCCCCAAGGATGCCCATATATCAGAAGCATATGTTGCTCAATCTGGTTGATGAGACAATAACACTAATGTATTGTCGCCATCTTGTTCTTTAAAAAAGGTTTCCAAACGTATGGCCTTTGATGCAAGAGCCGACAAGTCTGGAATCTCGTGGGCAATTAACTGATCTTTGTATTTGGATGCCATATTCTTGACCACCATCCTAGTCAGTTCGCCCTCATCAAGGGCAGTTGAGCATCGTGACTTTAACCGCCGTACACGTTCTATGAACACTATAACTGGCTCTTTAGGCAATTGTTTGGTGTCCACTATGTCAATAACTGACACTGATGGGACTGGGCTAAAGAAGCGGGTGTGGAATGCCCCCTCCATATCTTCCCACGTTTTGAAGTGGCCGGGAGGTAAGTTGGCAAACCATGAAAATGCAATCTTAGTTAGTGATAAGGAAAATAACTGCATTTTGTAGTAGGGGTTTTTCGCATTCTCTCCTAATTGGGCTGTAAACCGCCCAATATGCTCGATGGTAGACGAGTCATCCTCACCTGAGAAGGTGGAAAAATCGGGCACTCTAAAGCCCCTAGGAATAGGATAATCACGAGTGATGGCTTCAGGGTATGGCTTTTCGTAAGCCATTCGACCAGTTGGCTTTACATTCAGGCCAAATTGAGTCCGTAGCATATCTGCCAGAACATCTGGATCAACCAAGGGGCCTTGCTGAGGAGCTGGTTGATTGGGGTTAGGATTGACGCCATCAAGTGGTTGTCCTTCGTTTTGCATGTCGGGAGGATGAACATGCATCACCGGTGGGGTGAATTGAACGTTAGGAGCAGTAGAATTAACCATCGGTGGTCTCCAAGGCTCTGTCCCTAAATCACCCATCGGCCTGATTGAAGATGTATCCATTGGATGGTGATCCGCATCTCTGGGAACAAAGGCAGGTTGCCCCCCTAATGGGATGTTATTATGGTATGTTGCAACAGGTCTACAAGGCCTAGCATTGCTAGACTCACGCCTATCAAAATTTTGGGAATACGTATTCCCTCCACCAACGGATGGGGTGTAAGGCTAAGTGGGGGTAGTATGGATGGAACTTGTCCCGTAGGGGCATTAGTTGCCCAACTTGGGAAACTGCCCATGCCAAACGCATAGGGCCTAGGGGCATAAAAACCCTGATTTAGAGATGCCAATGCGGAAAGTTCATTCCTCATAGCCTGGAAGTGGCTATTTAGGCGATTGTCCAATATTTCCCCAAGTTGGGTCATTAAGTTTGCTGGTATTAAATCCATTGGTGGATTTAAACCAGTATTTTGCCCTGTTGTAGGCACTGTTGGAGTTACAGGCGTATTGGTGGTGTTTTGAAGAGTAGACATGTTTGTCCGTGTTATAATTCGTGATCTTAACACCAATTGATCGAGATCTGCTAATTGATCTATCGTGGTTGATTGTTCAATCTCCCACTGTGGTCGCCAATTTGTTATCGCACAAATTCGGATAACAACAAATAGTAAGCCTTTTACAGGCTAAGACGATAGAATTTGAATAAAAACTCTTTCGTTGGATTGCGCCTTCAAAAACGTTTTAGAAAACAATGAACAGGAACTGCCCACTGTCGATTACAAGAACTATTTTCTAACAACTAAGAGCTACCAACTACGTGCTACGCTACTGCTAAAACTAAGATAAAACTAGGAAAGTAAAGAGCAGTTGTTGCTTGGGTGTTGATTGTGTCCCCCCGCTTCAGGAGAACTGCTCACCCCATGACCTAGGCCCTCTATCAACCGCCTTGTAGCTATTGGTGTTGGCGACTCCATCATATGCTCATGATTCACCATCCTCCCTCTAAGCATACTAGGCCCTCTAGTAACTGTCTGTAGTGTTGGATTGATTACCCTGCACTCTTCACCCTGAGGTCCCTTTAGTAACCGTCTGCAGTGTTAGATCGATCATTCTGCACTCTTCATCCTGAGTCCATTGGGGTCTTAAATTTGACCATTTTGTATTTCTCATCCATAAGTAGGGCCTTGGTCTTAAATTTTACTATTAATCCACTACTCGGCCCTGGTCATTGTCTCCTTTGTTCCTTTAATTGGTATAGCTCATGAATGTCATCTTTACTCCGGGCCAACCTTAAACTTTTATTATTTTTATCTCTTTTTTTTTTATCATCAATTACTTTAATTAATTATTTGGTGATAACAAGTTCACTGGGGATTTTCGTTGCACTAATTCTCAGTATCATCCTCACAGTCACAACAGGTGCAGTTTGGTACTCTTGTATTAATAATTGCAATCCTGGACAGATAGCTAGCTGTTTCTAACCAGTATTTTGTGATAGTCCTTCTGTTGAATGTTCTACTTATCCATTCATTTTTAGATGAATAGAGAATTCGTTAGTTGTTTAGCCCAAATAAAAATAAAATATAAAATAGAAAAAGTTAACTTTGTACAGTTCAATCCAGTAATCCACAGCCACATAAACAAAAATATTTTACCGTATTCTTTTTAATTTGGCAAATACTACTTACTTACAATACGATGCGCAATTACTTTAACACCCTCCCTCCGTTACTCAAAGGCGGTGGATATGAAAAGCATTGTTGTCAATTAGCAATAACCCAAGGCCAAATGGGAAATGGCCAATGCCGAATCCCTTGACTTTTATGTATTACGATCAACTGCCGGAAAATCAACGATGATAACATAACCCAAGAACTGGCGGGTGACGATGGAGGAAGAAATTGAGAGGGTGGTGGTTGTGGATTTGATCGAGAAGGCCACCAACTCCACGGCTGGAGAGGTGGATCCTCGCCTCCTCAAGGCGATTAAGTCTACGGTTCGTTTTTCCGATACGGAGCTACGGGCGGCCGCCCAAACCCTAATGTCGCTCATGAAACGCGACCACTCGCAGGTGAGCTTACCACTGTCTTCCCAGATTTTTCCTTTTTGTTTTCCGGTTCATCCCTGGTGAGCAGTTGAATTGTTGTTTCTTTTCTCCTTGGAGACTAGGTTTTGGGATAATTTTGTGGAGAATATGCCTGTGCGAGGTAGTTTGGGGAAGAAATTTTCAACATTTATCGACTATGTATTGCATCATGACGTACACTTTGCTGTTCTAAAACAGTAATCGGGGATATGTGGGAATTTTGAGGAGATTCTAAATGGTTCACCGAGTGCCTCCTGTTTTCGTGATGGATAATACTTTGTTTGGTATAAGTGCTGGAGTAATTTTGAGGAGATTTATAAGTGCTGGAGTGATTTGTTGCCATATTTAGAGATTTCAAGGATGTTTTTGTAGTGTGGATAACACTTTGATTGTTAAAAGTGTGGGGAATTAATTTCTTGCTAAGTAAAAACCTTTGCCTGGTAAATTTGATTTGATCTTTGGTATTTCTGAGTTGCGGTAACCTTCTTGAGAAAACGGCTACTTTTTTGGAAATCTCTTTGTTAACTGAGGTAGGTTAAATATTTGTTACATTGTTTTGTGCAGGTTAGGTATCTTGCACTTCTCATCATAGATGAACTGTTCATGCGCTCAAAGCTTTTTAGAAGTCTTCTTGTTGAGAACCTAGATCATTTACTCAGCTTTAGTGTGGGGTTTAGAAGAAATCATCCTCTCCCTGCTCCTGCATCTGTTGCGTCTGTTATGCGCACAAAGGCTATTGAGTTTCTGGAGAAGTGGAATGATTCATTTGGTATTCATTACCGGCAGCTTAGGTTAGGGTATGACTATCTCAAGAACACTCTTCGTTTCCAATTTCCTAACCTGCAAGCCAATGTGGCCCGTATACGACAAGAGAGAAGGGAGAGGGAGATGAGAATGAAAGCGATCTTGGTGAAAAAATTTGAATCCCTGAAGACAAACTTTTCGTCAATAAAAGAAGAAATACTGTCAGAGATAGATGAAATTGAAGAGTGTTTGAAGATTCTTAGATCAAAGGATGATGATATGCCGTTGGTCGCTATGGATGAAGAAGTCGAAGAGTTTCGCAACCCAGAACTACAGCAGATCCGACTTGATTCTTTGAAAGAGGGGGAAAAAGTTCATGAAAACAGTGAGAACAAAGTTGTTTTCGATGCACTGAGGGAATCTTACAAAGTTCTAGTGACTAAGCATCTCACTGCAATTCAGGAATGGATTTCTGTTCTTATAAGGGTAGATGCTGACAATAACAGGTTCAGGGACTCGGCCTTGAAAGATCTCATAGATATTCGGAATATTATCCAATCAACAAAAAGAAAATGTGAAGAATCAGGTTGTGATCTTCCCAGGATTGCAAATGCTGAAGAGGATATTGTTTGGGAAGAAGGTACATTTGATCAAGGCAAACCTGGCCCGAGCTGTTCTGAAAGTAATAAAGAGCTCAACCCATCCATTTCCAATAGTTTGAGAGCTGACAGGTGTAACAATAATTTGTCAACTGTAAATGATGAAAAGAGTGATAGGAGTGCCAGAAACACGAGTGATTCAGACCCCATGCGAGCTAAATTGTTAACTGAAGCTCCTGTTCTCAACTGGGGCTCATTCCTGGATAACTGGGGGTCAGGCAGGGAGGTATTGGCCAACCAAAGGGGATTGGAACTTGAAAGTCACTGGGGTAGGGTTGACTATGATGCTGTTATACCAGCTGAGAAAATTGCAGAACTTAATTTGCGGGCATCTGTTTATGAAGAAGAACCTGTTGACATCCAACCATGTCGAGCTCCTTTGAAGAAAGGTGGGCTCTGCCAAAGGAAAGACTTGCGAGTTTGTCCATTTCATGGGCCCGTCATACCAAGGGATGATGAAGGAAATCCAATTAATGAGATCTCCCAGAAAGAGGAAACAACTGTCGAACATCAGCCAGAGTCCTTCACTCCGGATGCTGATAGTAATGTAGTGGAGCAGCTGTTCAAACAAGCTATAAAGAACGTCCGGGAAAAAGACAGAGAAGCATCAAAAAGAGAACTCGACAAACAGGCAGTGAAAAGAGCAAAGCTTGCAAAAGTCAGGGAACACAACGAATCTGTGCTAAGAGATGCAGCAGTGGCCTCAACTTCAAGATCCTTTCACATTGGGGAAGAGACGGAAATGGGTAATGGATCTTCAGGATCTTTTGCTAGAAGCAAGAAACAAACACTAGCATCAATGCTGAAAAAGAAAGAGACTTCCAGAGACAGATTATCTCAGAGACTTCTGAACTCTCGTGCAAGGGACGCTACAATCAGGCAGATGACGGAGACAGAGGATGCAAAGTACAGGGAAGCCTTTCCAAATCAATGGTAACTTAAACCCATCCATCCGTTATGTTTTCTGTAATCTCAGCGGACACCAATGACCAAAATCTCTAAGCTTCTTGTTCATATTTTATGTGGATATCTTAGTATTTTGTTTAATTGAATGAGTTGTGAATAATTGTGATTTGTTTACGCCCCATTGACTTCTGTTTAAATCTTTTGAGGGTTCCCCTGCATGCATCCATAAAACATGACAAATTTTCTTGTATGAATGTTGTCTGTTGGAACTTAATTCTTTCAAATGTTTGGCAGGAATTGAGGTGAGAGCATTAGGTAATATCCATGGAAAGAGGTCAATGCAGATGTTCAATAATTGAAGATCATCTCATCATACCTAACAAATGCGTATATACCACAACTGTTAACGATTGTCTTTGATCAAATATACACTGTACAATTTCTGTTTTATTCTCGTCATAATTCTAAGTTAAACCTTTGGACTTTTATCATATTACTGCATACTCTGTAACTGACTTTATTGGTAGAGAAGAATCACGAGCTTAAAGGGTACAACCAGAACCTAAAAAATTTGGTTCGAGTTTCCAAGATCCCTTGTAAATTGTAATTCCAATTACCATTCAAAGACAAAGATAGCTTCAAAATTTTGTTGTACTCTATTTACTCCTTTTCACTTTTTAATAATGACCAGCATTAGCTTTTAATCTAAGCCAAACTTAGTGTCACTGATATGATAATTTCCCAAATACTGTGTGGATAATTCTTTCAACAATCATTACACATGATTATGACAGCCCCAAGTTGATGGCACTAATAAATCCCCCAACTTTTTGCAATAACAAGACATGTTACTCACCTGTTAACTAAATTTAACCATATCCTATTTAGCATATAGTGTAGATTTCCTTAAGAATTTACTATACATACCAGTCCTCTGACCACAGTCCTCGTCCAATTTATGCACCCAATTCTGAACCAATTATCCGACAAGGTACTCCCTCCGTTTTTTAATATCTTTACCCTTTGAATAGTTGATACTATTCATTAAGTAACTTTGATTCAACTTTTTAGTATAGTTGTGTATGATAAAACATAGTCAATTGAGATCTTGTAGGATTCGTCTAATCGCGTAGATTTATAATATCAATTTTTTATAATTTTTACTTGTATATAATTTGAGTTATTAATGACTAAAAACGTACATTGGATTGCGTGCAGTGAAGAAGTGGAGAAGTTAAAAAAAAAAACGGAGGGAGTATTTAATAGTAGGACGAATAGTTTTGTTTCTTTCTTACCCTCATGGGAGGTGTAGCTAAAAGTGCAACCCAAGTAATAAGTACTACAGAATTCAAAATCCTTATTGAATGAGGGTTGGCCAAAATTGCAGGGTGTATTTATGAGGCACCGGCCCACATCCTCTACCCTAAATGATGCCTTTTTAAAAATCTTTTTCAGCTGCAAAGGAATGAGGGCATGGATATATTTATGGAAATCAATGCTACCCCTCTATGGTACTCCCTCCGTCCCATATTTATCTTCTTACTTTCCGTTTTTGGACGTCTCACATTTATCTTCCTACTCCAAAAAGGGAATTTTTTTTTACTAAAATGTCCCTACATGTCCATATATTTACAGAAAAACCAATCCTTAATTTTACTAACAATTGCACTACAAGACAAAAAGAGACAAATTTACCCCTTAAAAAGTACATATGAAAATAATAAAATACAACTTTCTTAAACTCCGTATCTACAGTGTCGAAGAAGATAAATATGGGACGGAGGGAGTATGTAATTTATAAATTCCGAAATCAGAGAGAAATTTTATCTTTCTTGGATCTTATGGTATGTAGTGGTGCATCTCAACTCTCAATTCCCAAATGTTGAATTGGTAATAAATAAATCAATAAATCACTAAATAAAAAACATAATTATCTCTTTTTCTTCTTTGGCCAAAAAAAAAAGAAGACGACAGGTCTTCGGCAGCTCCATTCTCTCTCTCTTTCTTTCTCTCTCCTCTCTCTCTCTCCTCTATCTCTCTCATTTTAAAAGAACATCAAAAACAAAATCAAAGGAGAAAAGAGGGGGCTCAATCAAGAAACGCACCTTCATTTGAGAGCCTCTTTCTTCCATTTCCTTTTTCTTGTTTCACCTTTAAAACATCATCAAGAATCTCCAAGTTTTTCAATTTCTGAAGATTGATTCAGATTCATCGAAGGGAGCCCACCCTTGGGGGAATTTTTTCCCAAAAATTCCCACCTCCTCAAACCTCCAGAAAGAATTGTTTTGAATACCCACAGAAAAAATAAATAAATACAAAAACAAAAAAACAAGAAAAGCTTTTTTCAAGAATGGAATCCAGCATAGAATGCATATCTTCCACAGATGGGATAGATGAAGATGAGATCTCTCCCCCAAATCTCTATGCTCAGTTTTCATCATCCAAATCTCCCATCATCATCAACAACAACAACAACAACAACAATATTGGCAGCAATGGTGTGGTGATTAATCCAACCACAAGTGTACATGAGCTTCTAGAATGCCCAGTTTGCACCAACTTTATGTATCCTCCCATCCATCAGGTTTGATTGTCATGGTTCCCCCTTTTCTTGGCCCTGCTTCATGTTGAATTTCTTTTGTTAATTTGCAAACTCAGATTGTTTTCGACTTTAGAATATTATCTTGCCATTTTGGACAAATGGGTTTCAAGACTCCATCTTGATTGGGTTAATTGTTGGAAAGTTGAAATTTTGTCCCCTTTGTTTGTTATCAGAACCCTTTCAGTGATTTTAATGTGGCAGGTGGTATTTATGGAATTTTCTGCATTTTTATTTAAGAAAAATAATGAAATGGGAACTCCCTTTTGTCCATGGTTAAATTAGATGGGATTTGAGATGCTTTTGCATTGATTTGTCGGATTGACTAATTAGCTCCTGTTTTTCTCTTTGGCTCTCTGAATTAGCTTAATAGCTGCAAACACAAGAAATGTAATGGTCAATTAGAATCGTTGTCTCCAAAAGGCTAGTTTTTCCAAGTCATGGAGAATTCTTTGAACGTTTGTGGTTTCTATAGCTTTGTCTTTGTGACCTGTCCCTCATTAGTCATTACACGTTCTGCTTTCAGGGCGTTTGTGGTTAAGAATTTCAAGAAGAGAGCTGAATATGAAAGGTTTAGTTAATAGTAGAAGTATAGAATACTTAAATACTAGAACAAGAGAAGCAGACACAATTCCTAGTTCCTACCGTGCATTCGGTGTTCTTTCCATAGAGTTTCCTGTAGAGCACCTTTTCAAAACTATTGATACCTGGTCTAAAACACAATCGTCTGTTCTGATACCTTATTAAATTCCTTTATTTTTTTGCCTTGTTTCTCGCTGGATATTGTCTAGGAAGTGATTTGGTGATGGGATGTGAACGGAGAACTGTGAAGTCTTGCTGGCTACACACTCCAACTTGATTTCCCTTCAAATCTTTTCACTTTGATAAATTTGGCTTCGACGTTATTACGTGATGCTACTATAGTGTCTTTTGGATTTCATGATTTACATTCTTTCCTGTGAGTGAATTGATTGTGTTCAACTTTATTGATCCTGTAGTGTTATAAACTTGTTTGGCATCATCCTGGTTATATTCACTAGAGTCGCCTGTTGCTCTAATACGAACTTGTTTGATGCAGTGCCACAATGGCCATACCCTATGTTCTACCTGTAAAGCACGGGTTCACAACCGATGCCCAACTTGTAGGCAGGAGCTCGGTGATATAAGATGCTTGGCTCTGGAAAAGGTGGCTGAATCGCTCGAACTTCCTTGCAAGTATTCATCCCTTGGTTGCCCCGAGGTGTTCCCATACTACAGCAAGTTGAAACACGAGGCTCTTTGCAATTTCAGGCCTTACAACTGCCCCTATGCTGGATCGGAGTGCTCTGTCGTTGGCGACATTCCATACCTTGTTGCTCACTTGAGAGACGATCACAAAGTGGATATGCATTCTGGATGCACATTTAATCATCGCTATGTCAAGTCAAATCCGCGCGATGTAGAAAACGCCACATGGATGCTAACGGTAAGTGTTTTTTCCCCTCAAGGATTACGTTCTCTACAAAATAATCTCGTTCTTGAATGACTAGAGTGTTTAAAAAGAGAAAACTGTCGAGTATCTTCAAGTGCTCGTTTTGGTCCATGCAAGATTTTAACCCATCACAAAATTACCGCTGTAAAGTGCCCAATGTAGCTCAAGTTTTCAAAAAGGGAAAATAGCTAATGCCCCCTTAAATTTACTAGAATGTGTAAATTAGTCCCTTCTTAAGAGTTGCAAGTAAGGTTTTTAGCTGCATATTTGTGGTAAACACAAGGGTTATTTACGTCTTTGTTTATAACCGAGTTTTTTAAACTTCTCGTCGGGGTATCTTTTGTTATTTACCCTTTTCATATCGACAGTGTTAAAACTCAACTGCACTGAGCTCTAGTTAGAACTTGTTCTCCAGATCAATGCAAGAGTTCATATAAAACATTGATGACAAGACAAGTTCCTTTCCTTGAACAGGTTTTCCATTGTTTCGGTCAATACTTCTGTCTTCACTTCGAGGCATTCCAACTCGGGATGGCTCCTGTCTACATGGCCTTCCTTCGGTTCATGGGAGATGAAGCAGACGCCCGGAACTACAGCTACAGTCTGGAGGTTGGGGGAAATGGTCGAAAACTAATATGGGAGGGCACCCCGCGGAGCATCAGGGACAGCCACAGAAAAGTCCGTGACAGCCACGATGGGCTCATCATACAGCGCAACATGGCGCTATTTTTCTCCGGGGGCGACCGGAAAGAGCTGAAGCTTCGTGTAACCGGCCGAATATGGAAAGAACAACACAGCCTGGATGGTGGAGCATGTGTGCCCAATTTGTGCAGCTGATGATGCTGAGCAAGATGATGAAGATGAAGAATGGTGGTTGGCTTGTTTCTTGGGATCTTTATTGCATTCTTCTTTGGTATTAACCTCTTTCTATTTGGATGTTGTGTCGGTAACAATGTGTATTCTGACATTCTTGGAGTGTTCCTGGTACACTATTGTTGTTGCTTAGGGGAGTGTTGAACCAAATTGTGGGGTTTCCTCGTTATACTCTCCGCTGATGTTGCAAGAACAAGCCATTGCTGTGTATTGCTCGCTCTAGGGATGATTGGTGGTAAGTGCAGAATCTTTCTGCAATTGAAAAGATCTTCTAGCTAGGCACTACCTGTCAAAATCTTGACCCCCTTTGTGGCGCAAAGGAAATCCTATGGACTTGTAAGTTGTCTGTATATATTATGCTGGTCAAATTTGAAGCGCAATTCCTAGACACAGTGAGCATAAACCAACAAGAATTTAACTTAATAATCATTAACTAACAAGTTAAAACTTCAACTCCAACAAAATGTAGTTCAAAAGTTCAACTAAACTACAAGAGGCACTAGGCGAACAACATTTCAAGTAGTTTTAAATGATTTATTTAGACAATTAAAATGGCAACAGCTAGAAGTGAAGAGCTAATTACCAAGGCAATGTTAGGTTCCCAGCTTACGCAAGTACTATTCTTTATGCCAGTGGTTCAATGAACCAAGTTCAATATATCACATTGAACACACAAATTAACCAGAACCAGAATACCAGTAAACCAGATAAACATGCACAGCGGAATAACGAACAAATAATCAACAAGCATAAAGAATAAATGAGACACAATGAGTTGTTGACCCAGTTCGGCCTTCGGCCTACGTCTGGGGGATACCAATCCAGGAGGATATTTTACTATGTGTTTCAACTATGGTTTACAACCACACACATGAGCAAAATATGAACAATGCCTTCACTCCGAACTCCAAGTGAACAGTTGTAATGACCAAAAACCTCCAGCCTTTGGTGTAGAAAATTCCCTTCTACTTCAACTCTCAAAGCTTCCCTGCTTTGAGTTCCCCTTGAAGAAACCTGTGAAGCACTCCCTCCAATTTGAGAAGATATGATATTTGAAGAGTGGTCTTCTGGTAAAGCCTTGGACTTATCCCTTTAAATGTATTACCAAAACACTTAAAGGTTCTGAACACAATCCTTACTGAGACGTGTCCAAGGCACTTCGATTTAGCAGCAACAAAACGATATCTTTGAACAAGGGGCTGCCAATCGAAGATCTTTCAACTCAAGATTAACACTTGGAGCTTGAGAGAGTTTTTCTGTATGTTAGATAGTTGATAAAATGAATCCCCTGTCTTCAACTCTCCTGAAAAACTCTTTTAAACAAAAATCCCAACAGACAGATTTCAAAAAGTGACAAATTTGAAAAAGAGCTGTTGGGGATTTTCTTGGTTGAGTGTAACAGCTATATTTCTGATTTGACAGAAATTCCCTGCAAGAAAAAGTTAGTCTATATCCTCCCTTATCAGAAAAGAGCCATTGAGAACATTGCCAGCTAGATCTCTGCAAAACTCTTCATATTTCAAAATTTGAGCACACTACAGCAGAGGTGGTTCCATCGAGTAGGTTCGATCATCGGTTTTGAACTTCTGTCAAAACACAGAACCCAACAGGCAAGTCATTATTCTAACTGAAATTGGTATTGATTACTGATGAAGAAAAATAATTTTAAATTGAGATAATTTTGAAATTTGTACTATTAAAGTTTAGATATTGGAGATTAAAATGCTAAAATATTTACCAGCCGAAGTCCCATCAACGAAGCTCACTCAAGCAGCTCGATTCAGCTAATATACAGTGCCATCTAGGGGTGTCAATTTGGACACGAACCCGAAATCTGAAATTGTATCAATTTTGGTCATAACCCGAAAAAACAAACCCGAACGACACGAAAAATTTCATGTTTGGGTTTAGTCATTTTGGTTTTTTTCCGAAATCTGATCAACCCGAAACCCGACCTGAAATATTATACAACCTGATCAACCCGACACGAACACGACCCGAAACCTGAAATTGTATCAATTTTGGTCATAACCTGAAAAAACAAACCCGAACGACACGAAAAATTTCATGTTTGGGTTTAGTCATTTGGTTTTTTCCGAAATCTGATCGACCCGAAACCCGACCTGAAATATTATACAACCTGATCAACCCCGACACGAACACGACCCGAAACCTGAAATTGACACCCCTGGAGCCATCCAACAGATCATTTTGGTTTACAAAATAAGAGTTCCAAGTAGGGTCAAAATCTCATCCCACATCTCTCTAACAGTCACAGATCATTCATTCTTTCATCTTCTCATCATAAGCCTTCAAAAAAATAAAAAGAAAAAAGAAAAGGAAAGGAAGACAGAAAAACAAAAGAAGAGGTTTCTTTACCACTGAAACAACGAAGATACAATAATAACGCAGAGAATCGGAACTACCCGAAGCCCCAAATCAGAACACACCAAGGTTCCGATATCGTTATTAAGCACAATGAAAGCTGAAGAAGCAACGATATCACAAATAAATCAGGTGAAATTATTCCTGAGACAGCAGAATAAAATTTAACATGAACGACATTCACAACCAGAGGGAGGTATGTGCATACGTAGGTATGTACGTACGTTGAGTCGATAACATATGAACATAAACACACTTGCTAATGAGTTTCTCTCTAAGCGGTGCTGTGCAGATGCCGGTCTATAATGCTGGAGACAGACTCAAGGAATGCAGCTTCGCTCGAACCAGGGAGTGTGGAATCCTGAGCTTCACGAACAATGTCCTCAATGACAGATTCCTTCCTCACTGTTTCTCTGCACATCATATTGCCTATGGCATATGGGGTGAGTCCCTTCTCCGCACCTTTCTTCAGAAGCATAGTGGAGATGCGTAGCACACGAGCACATTCAGGAGGTAGATCCCACCCGTAGAATTTGAGCAAGGCAATGTCTTTTTCTGCGTCCATTGCTTTTATGTACTCGACGGTCTCATTGCTGAAGGGCTGGCGAGCTTGAGGCCAGTAAAGCCAGTCAAATGTGCAATCTTCAAACTGCAAGGATTAGAAAACAACGGACTTCAGAAAGGGAGATGGCATAATACACTGGGACTGGGAAGTACAGTACTAAGAAATAATGGAAAATAGGAAAACTTACAGAACATGGCAAGCAATAGCCATGGTCTATTGGGATAAGCACGATTTGGCCATCTTCACCCCTTCTCACTAAAATATTCCCAGCATGCCTATCCGCATTGGCCATCCTCATGTCCAACACTGCAATCTTGTGTACCTCCTGAATTGGGAAGGCACTAGGTCCTATATCCTCACAACTTCCGTTGTTCTCCATGAACATCTGCAGTGAGCCACTCTTGACAGATGCAGATCCATGATGATTAAAACCTTCGTGGAGGCACCTGACAAAGGCAGTTGGAGGAACACCTGAAAAGCCCCATGTATCACCAGAAAGAGTATGCCGCCGTCCACTCTTTGGATGATCCAGTAAATAGACAGCACACTCTCTGAATGCACCCTCTCCAACTCTCGTCCCCTTCTTCAACCCTTCTCCATCCTCTGACAATGGCAGCCCTCGTGGGTTATTCACAGCCATAGGTTCCTCATCCATTGGCTTAAAAACAGACAAATATTTAGTACCAGAGGCATCCAGCATAAAATATGCACCCCCAGTACCCTCAGAGGACCTGATCGGGTAATTCCCATTATCCAATCCCTTCAAAGTAGACCTGAGCATATCCATAATCTCAGAAGGCAATTTAATCTTTGGGTTAACAAGTACTGGCTCTAACACTAATTCCCTGTCAGGAGGCTTCCTCGGTGCAAAAAGATCATATTCGCTTTCTGGATCATAACCATACCCTCTTTCCCTTTCCACATCACCATCTTCGATGTCATTCTGCTGAGATGCAACAATAGATAACTCAAAGTTCTTTCCCACAGGTGCAGCCCTGATTTTGGCACTCTTCCGCACAAAGAAATGAATCACAGAATCATTATTATTCTTGGAGAGATCGTTAATCAACCTGTGATCGTCAATTGGCTTGCCATTTAGCAACACCTCTTGATCCTCGTCAACATTTCTCTTTTTTGCTATCTGGCGTTTAACATATCCAACATCCCTGCTCCTTTCAACGTGAAAGGTAAACTCTTTACCACAGCAAGTGCTCACATTAATAACCTGAAGATCTGAGAGGCGAAGAACCAAATGGAGCACATTTCCATTGCTCACATCATAGTCTCGGACAAGGGAATTGCTCCGTGACAATGACCTACCCCCACAGATCAATTTTTGTTTCCTAGTAAAAATCCCCTTAAAATTTTGAATCCTGAGCTTCACGGATTCAATTGATTCGGAATCCAAAACCCGCATCGGTTCCAAAGAACCCGGCATTGACACAAATATCAAAATGGATTCTTGACTATGTTCAGGCGATGGGGGCGGCATAAAGGTCAGACTTTCCTCCCTAACTGGGATAATCGAAACTACGCCCGCTGAAGACATTTCTACAATTTTACTGTCAACTTAATTCCCAAAATTCCAGAAAGACTAAATGTCGAAGCTCCTTAGACACGAAAACTCACGAAATTCGTATATCCATGATATTCATCGCATATACAACACCTACACCCAATTAAACAACCCTAAACCTAAACCTAAACCAAATCCACAGAAACACGCCCACAAATCCTAACAGGATTCGTGATTGGCCATTTAATAAATCATCAAATAAATAGAAACCCTAGAGGGAAATTAAAAAGGAAACAAAACGCGAGCTTTCACAAATGGAGCTTCAACAAGTCAATCAAATCGGAGCCTCAGAATCCGTGATTCAAAGAATGGAAACCAGAACGAAATCCAAAACAAATTATCACACAATTCCTTACAGACACCGAGGAAGATCGGCGCCGCCCCTGGCAGAGTTGACGAAGGCGAAGGGACCAATAATCGGAGGAGAAAATTCACGAGCTCTGCAGTGTTTGATTGAAAATCTGAACGCAGAAACCAAATTAAGAGAGAAAGAAATCAAGATCTGTATTTTGTTTGGGCTGGAAATTCGTTCGTGGGGAAGAAGAAAGGGTAAAGCGTGGTTGAGCCGTCGGGTATTTGTATTAGGCGTTGAATTGAACTAACGGCTTGACGAGGAAATGTTTAACTCCGTTAAAGAAAAATGATCCTTCCTCTCGCTCTTCTGCAATAAATTCAAGTTAAAGGCAGTCATTATTACCGTCGCTGTAATAATGGGGTGATTTTTTGGGTAAGCGTAATAATGGGGTGATTCATATAGGGTTAATTATATTTATTTTATTAGAATTAAATTTTAAGTTATTGGTGTGAGATAAAAATCTATCCGTTGCACAATGGTTATGGAAGAATATTCAATACTCACGCTGGCACTACATACTTTTTAAGACATTCCACCTATTACAGAAACTGACCATTTAGTACTCTTTCAAATGTTAGGTGTTGATGGTTCATTTTAGTACTTTGACTTATATTAAAGTTATAGTTATAGAAGATAAAATATAGTTAAGTAAGATCATATTTGATTCGTCTCATCTTCTAGTTTTTAAATATCAAAATTTTAATAATTTTTACTTATATCGAATTTGAATTATTAATCATTAAAAATATACATTGATACACGTATAAATGAGTGAGAAGTAAAGAAAATGAGGAAGTATTTTCTTTGAAATTAGAATAACTGCGAAAGTTCTGTGAAAGTTCTTCTGAGCAAAAGGTAAATACTAAAAGTGATGAGTCATTAGTGGGGTTGATAGCCGTTGGATTAAGGGTGATGGAAGGACATCTGTTGGATGCACCGGACCACATGTCAGTACTTTCTTAAACCGCGTTGTTTGCATCCTACCGTTGCTGAAAACGACAAGAAATTTGTCAAATGTTTTGAAAGAGCTAATTAGTACTAGTATTTTTTAATGCATGGAATTGAATTCTGATTTTGGGACTAATTTTAGTTTAATTGGATTTGGACGGCTTGCTTTCATGTTTACTTAATCTAATATTGTTTGTCTTGATGATATCAAATCCTAGTCACTCAGACAAAAATATAATAAAAGGTTTAAGCCATCTGTAAGCGAGTACCTTTATTGATATATTATCTGTAAGTTTATTTTATTTTTTTAAATAAACATTGACATTCACATGTCGCCAGAAATATTTGGGAATTAAAGGCACACAAATTATAAAGGGATAATGGGCTTGGGATAGTAGGCCGGTGATAGTGGAACTCCCAACCAGAATATTGGAAGTCAAATACATGAATCTTATACTAGCTCGGATCTTCCTTCTTCTATCTTGCAGAAACCTAATCATATATTCTCCCTTCGTATACTGTTCCTTCACATAATAGTTGCAAAGTTTAAGTCCGTAAAATCCATGTTACCCAAAGAAGAAGAATGGATAATGGTTATGGAATTAGGCAAGTCGTTGATATAAATGTTAGTTTTCATCCATTTAATAAGCTTCCATTTTGTTCACTATCATCAATATTATTATTATTATTATTATTATTATTATTTATAAATATGTTTGACAAATTTTGGCCACAACATACTACTCAGAATTTTGGCCATGGATGGTCAAAATTACAATCCCAAAAAACTGCAACTTCCCACTATGGCCTCCTTCTCCGACTAAAAACACAAAAAAAACACTCCACTAAAAATACACGGGTGTTGTTAAGGTGCTTCCAAATATTTGAAAGTATGGTCAAGGCAACAATCTCGTTCATTGAATTAAATCTAACGGCTATAATTTAAAAATGGTAAAATTGTCAAAAAAATTATGTAATGGTTTCTTCATTTACCAAAATCGCTTAGATTATTTCTTAGTCTATAGTGATTGTATCATTAATTCAAAATACTGTATTGTAATAATAAAAACTGCCATGTTTAGTAAATAAATTAAGAAATACAATTACGCCGAAATATATCAAGTGGTTGGAATACATATCCCAAGTCGCTGAAAATTAGTAAAATCTTATAGGATATTTAGATTCATTGCATTGAGTATATTTATTTTCATATAAAGAGCGTCCAAATCCGAATTCATTTGAGAAAGTTACTGTCATTTGAAGTTTATTGCGTAGACTTTGTTGTATAAATTATGTCGCTGAGTTGTACAGGCATTGTTGCTGAATTGCATAGGCTGTGTCGCTGCGTTTAAAATCGCAATGAACTTCAAACGACTGTAACTTTCACAAATAAACTCGGATTTGGACGCATTTTGTATGAAAATTCACATACTCGATGCAAGAAATCTAAACATCTTATCAAATTTTAGAAATTACAAACAGATAAATATCAGATTTTTATATAATAATGTTGGTGAAATGCATAGAGCTAAGTTGTTGAAATGAATACAATTAGTTGCAATTCCAAACAGGAAAATATCATATTTTTATCTCTATATAATGATGTTGGTGAAATGCGATTATGTTGCTGAAATGAAATCAGAAATTCCAAACAAATTAATATCAGATTTTCATAAATATATTTTAATTTTAAAATTTAACTCCCAACATTATTTTTATAAATTATTTTCACAATTTATTTTAATATATGTGCTCAAATTCTAAATTCTAATTTTTTTATTTGATCACATAGATAGGCAGTACTGCAGTAGGTCCATCCCTGACCGAATGCGTAAGTTATTTCTTTTTATTTATTTATTTATTTGTTTGTTTATTTTAAAGCTGTATCAACGGTTGGACTGGCGGATGCAATCAACATCAGCATCAATTTATCAAATTAGAGGGTCGGGGATTTATATTAGGGCAATTACTATTCTATAACCCTTAACTATATCAATATTTCCATTTCTATACCTAAACTTTTTTATATTAGAAAAAAATACACCTTAACTATCAATGTTTAGAAACAACTACACTTCCATCCAAAATAATGGTTAAGTTTATTGTAGCTGTTAAGTATATGAGGGTAAAATTGCCTAATACTATCAATTAGACCCTAAACCTGGATACGTCTTTCGACACCTTTCTCTTTAAGTAAACTAAATTCATCATCTTTCCCCATCAAAGGATCAAAACATCCGTTCAACCCATTCTCCTCAAACCCTAAAATCCGATCGAACACTCTTGGTTTGAGAATTAAAAATAATTCCATCATTACTTTATTTTAACTAAATATAGTATATTACTGGTAAATGCTAATTTAGTTTGTGATTATCATCTCGCTCCCCCAATATTTACAGAACTTGAAGGTTATAAAGGGAGGAAAGTCATGAGATGTCCAAAACCAAATTTAGATTGAAGTCAGCGCATAAGTCAAGTTGCAGTCTTGTATCGAAATAGAGAACCTGTTGTGGATAGGTGTTGGGATGGGAAACTGGGGGTTAGCAAACGGTGATGGTGACTGTGGACAGGAGAGGATGATGGCGAAATTGGGGTCATAAACGACTATTAGGACAATTTGAAACTCTCACGATGACAACAGCGAACAGAGATCGATGGTGGGAGATTGTCAGATGCTTGATGGAATAACGGGAGATTGGGGAACCGGAGATTTGAGAAATTGGGTTTATGAGTTTATTAGATCCGGCCGGTTCCTGATTAAATAGAAAAAAAAAATGATGAACTGACTATTTTATCCTCATATACTTAACGTCATATCTAACTTAACAGCATTTTTGAATGGAAGTGTAGTTGTTTCTAAAATTTGATAATTGGGGTGTATTTTTTTCCAAAATAAAAGTTCAAGTATATAGATGGATATATTGATATAGTTAAGGGTTATAGAATAGTAATTGCTCTTTATATTATTGGTCAAGTTCCCAATCTCTTAATAAATATGTTGTGGTTCGAATCACACCCCTCCCCTATTTCTTATAATTTTATTCTTATAATTTATGTGGTTTGACCCTCTTACCATTTTATCTTGTAACTTGTGTGGTTTGACGCAATTGTCACTTTTTTTTTAAAAAAAAAAGTTACCAAATTAGACGGGTTCCAAGTAAAAGGGCTCAACACTGTCTTTCTAGAATATCAATTCATTCACACGCCGGCGTCCAGCGTCCTTCCAACTTCGAATTCCTCGCTCAATTCCCCATTTCCGATTCCGATATCGATTTATTCTGCATCTCCCCTCCACGAAATCCAGAAACGACTGTTGTTCCCCTTTCCTGTGGCGGCGCTTGAATCATTGACTGGGAACTGACTTCGCGGAGATATGGAGAGCCTGATTTCGTTGGTGAATCGTCTGCAGAGAGCCTGCACGGCGCTCGGGGATTATGGCGATGAGAGCGCTTTGCCCACCCTCTGGGACGCTTTGCCTTCTATCGCCGTTGTCGGTGGGCAGGTTTGATTATTATCCCTGCTGTTCTGTATCTGTTTTTCTGAGTAAATACGTATAGTAATAGTATTTATGCTTCAGTGCTTTCGTGCGTGTATTATGAGATGCTGATCTACATGGTCTGATGTTTTTGGTAGATAATCGTTTAGATTTATTTAATCAGCCGTTTTATACATTTCCGTGGGTTGTGGACTAGATCTGCATCTCAAGTACTACCTCCGTCTCGATATTGACACTGTTTAACTTTGATTATAGCTATGTAAGAAAAAATATAGTCAAGTGAGATCTTGTTAGATTGGTCCAATCTAATCTTGTAGTTTTAGACCATCCACTTTTTTTTAACTTTTTCGTTGTACACAATTTAAGTTATAAACCTATATCGGCATACGTGTTGGGTGGGTCCGTAACAAAAATAATGAGACGGAGAGACGGAGGAAGTATTTTTTATTAGGTATTTTGTTCGTTATTCTTTTCAAGTTTATCTGGTTGATTCACGTTGACACCCGTATTACCATTTTAAGTGGCTTTACCCTAATAATCTGGAGTAAATTTAGTCGGGCACAGTATTGTCAATCAAAGATACATTCAATCCATAGATGTTGATGCATATATAAGGAGGCTCAGATGATGAAACTGAAAAAGTGATGAATTTGATACTACAGTGTATTTGTTTGGAGTATAAACTCCATAGCAAGCTTTGATCAGTGTTATTTGAAGATGCTAATAATTGTTGTCTGTAATCCTTGTGATATGATTTTCACCACCATCTAATTGATATGGATACCATAACAATAGCTGTGTTGCGATGCAATTACTTTTGTTTTCAGTTTTGCTTCTACAGGTTTTTGAATTTTGCATTAATTTTTACTTAATTTTATTATCTTTTATTTTGCTCACTTTTTATTGCTGCAATAAACACTGTACCTTTTCACCTATACTTAACGTTGGTGCAATGCAGAGTTCTGGAAAGTCTTCTGTACTTGAAAGTATTGTTGGAAAGGATTTTCTACCTCGTGGATCTGGTAATAATTGTTGTTCACATCTATATTATTGAATCTGTTATTCCATTTTTTTTTTAATATAGTGTGAATTTACCTCTGTTTTAATACATGATGGACAATGCCATAGTTACAGTTTATATCATATGTTACAGGCATTGTTACTCGACGTCCACTTGTCCTGCAGCTTCATAAGATTGATGAAGGAAGAGAATATGCAGAATTTGGACATCTTCCTAGGAAGAGATTCACTGATTTTGGTAAGACCTATTATTGATTTACATTTAATTAGATGTGCACAGTGCACACGAGGTTCCACAGACAATTTATTGGTTTTCTTCATACTCTTCTTGATCCACTTTTTTAGCTGTTTTAGAATATGATATACATACTAACAAAAGTTATACAATCAAATCAATGTCCTTTACTTTCTTAGTTATGCATTTTTTTGTATTTCTTCATAAAGGGACAGGAGCCAATTTAATGTGGTGGGATTACCCATGTGAAGGGTAGGAAAAATTGAGCTCATTTTCTTTGGGATTGTGAGAACATGTGAAGTGGATGGAGTGGGTGTATTATGGAAATGTTGTATCAGTTGGTTTTTTTGGATCTTCATGTCTTCTAGATTTGTTGCCACTTCCCATGTACATATGATAAAAAATATAACAATTTTCCGGACATGGATGTTTCACATGCTAATTTGTTTCAAAACTATTGCTGCATTTTATACAGGGGCTGTGAGGAAAGAGATTGCTGATGAGACTGATAGAGAAACAGGACGCACTAAACAGATTTCTTCTGTTCCAATTTATCTCAGTATTTATTCACCTAATGGTGAGTGAACTTGGTTCTTGACCATTTCCCCCTTTTTGGTGGTGGTTGAATTTTTGAGATTGATGAATTGAATTTTACTGTATTTGATTGTATTTTGTTATTATTTGGATTTGAAAGGATATTATGGTGTATTTTCAAGTTGATTAGGAATCACATGTAGTCACGTGACCTAGGAACACCTGAAATCCTTGTTGAATTTCCATCTGAAATAAATGATGAAATTGAGAAATACGAAGTATTGATTATGTTGTACTTAGAAACTTATTGACTTCTACAGAGATGAAAGTAGACAGTAATCTTCGGATACTTTTAATTCCAGAGCGTTGTTTGTGGAACATATTCTTTCTTAATGGATTTGCTTTTTAAAGATTAGTTATACGAAGCATTTTGAAATGCTTTGACGGTAATTGGTTGAACATGGGAATTGGAAATGTATTCAGATATAAATACTTAGAATTTAATTTTTGAGTCCTATTGCATTTATGTAGTGAATTATTTAAATCATACTTCAAACCCCTTATTTAAAACATTAATTTTTATTTGAATAGATTCAGATAATAACTCTTAAATTTAGGGGTCTAGTTTGGTCTATTTACTCATACCAGCCCTCACTGTTAATCTGAATTAACCTTAATCTGAAGCTGATAAACATTATTTGTTTCTTTTCTTTTAAATCATGGCAAGTAATTCCGGCTTCTTGTTATTGCAGTTGTGAATTTAACATTAATTGATCTTCCTGGACTTACAAAAGTGGCTGTTGGTGAGTCATTGATGCATTTGGCGTCATTTTCAATTTATTATCATTGGTTTTATCACTTTATGCTTTGACAATAACTTTAAATGATTGATCTGTGGGTTTATCTTAGAGGGCCAGCCAGACAGCATTGTGATGGATATTGAGAACATGGTTCGGTCTTATATTGAAAAGGTATTCTAGTATCTTTGCTGTTTGTTCATACTTCGCAGGGTTTTCAGTTTGACATGCTTTAACATCTTAAAAACATTACATGCTGTGATGCTCGGACTCGGCTAAATGGGTGCCGTATCGGTGCCTGCCGGATACGACGCGGATACCGGTACGGGATCTGTGGCGGGTTCTTCATGTTTCCGGCGGACTCGGCGGCGGGGAGAAGGAGGTGGAGCAGCGGGGAGCGTTGTAGTGGGGAAGAGAGTAAACCGAACTCGGCAGCGGGGAGAAGAAGGCTGAAGAAGAGAGCAGCAGGGAGAGAGGCACAGTAGGGAATAGAGGGAGAGGCACATAACATAAATAAAAAATGAGGGCGGAAGAGAGGGAGCTGCGGTAGGGAAGATGTTCGGGAAGATAAACAGTGAGAATATGCGTAGGGAAGATGCGCCGAGTAGTATTTAATATTAGTGTTTAACTTTCTCTTCTCCCCATACCTATTAGCCGGCTATTCAGTTCTATTCTCTTCTCCCCATACCTATTAGGCTGAAGAAGTCTATTTTTTAACTTTCTCTTCTCCCCACACAAACTTTTTATTTCATTTTTCTATTATTTATTTCTTTTTCCTTCATTCTATCATACTATTTTACTCTTCCTTCTAATATTATTAATATAATAAAATATAAAATATATATATAAAACAAACTTTTTATTTCATTTTTCTATTATTTATTTCTTTTTCCTTCATTCTATCTTACTATTTTACTCTTCCTTCTAATATTATTAATATAATAAAATATATATATATATAAAATTTGAAACGTGTCCCCGCACCCGTGTCCTAATTCCGGATCCTTTTCTGCCGTGTCCCCGTATCCTATTTTTTAAAATGATAAGTGTCCGCCACATATTCCCGCACCCGTGTCGGACACGCGTGTCCGAGTCCGAGCAACATAGATTACATGAATCCTTTATCAATGTAGAACATTAATCATAGTGTACCTATTATTAGTGCTGTTAAATTTATTGCAAGGTAAATATGCTGATCTGCATGTGGCTAAATTTATTTTCAGCCCAACTGTATTATTCTGGCAATTTCTCCTGCCAATCAAGATCTTGCAACATCAGATGCAATCAAAATTTCCCGTGAAGTAGACCCAAAAGGTATGATGAACTTAACTAACATGTGATAATGTTCGTTGCGCTGTGTGTTGAGCACTCAGAATTATGCTGCTTGTGAGAAATTTAATAGTCATCATTCCACTTGGCACTTGTTGATTTCTACTCTGAAATGATTTTTTTCAATCTTGTCTCAGGAGAGAGAACATTTGGAGTTTTAACAAAGATTGATCTTATGGACAAGGGTACTGATGCTGTAGATGTAAGTTCACGAATATATTGCACATTTCCAATGTTTTGGGTTTTATCTTGGTTGTAAGCTATATAGCCTGTAACTGTCTGACTAATGTTTGCTTGGTTTCTTAGATGTTGGAAGGAAGAGCATATAGGTTGCAGTTCCCATGGATTGGTGTTGTTAATCGCTCCCAACAAGATATCAACAAGAATGTCGACATGATTGCTGCAAGGCGTCGAGAGCGAGACTATTTTGCTCAAACCCCAGAATATAAACATCTTGCTCACAGGATGGGTTCCGAGTATCTGGGGAAAGTCTTGTCGAAAGTAAGCATTATCTTTCCAAACACAATTACATTATTTTCTGGTAATGTGAAACTGAAGTAAATCATGAATCTTTAGAGACCCTTAAGATATAATTTGAGTTGTACTGTTCTTGGAGAAAATGTGGAAGTGACATTTCTTGCTGCGCTTGTCGTTGACTCAACTCAACCTGGATGTGCAGGTGCTTTGCACTTGATAAAAAAAATAAAAAATGAACAGGCTTAACTTATGAATCATTGCTCCGTGGTTGATATCATAATGTTTTTTTTTTTTTTCATTTCTTTCTATCTATTTTATCTAGCATCTGGAGACTGTCATCAAATCCCGAATTCCAGGCCTCCAGTCGCTAATCAACAAAACCATTATTGAGCTGGAATCTGAGTTGAATCGTCTGGGGAAGCCCGTTGCAAATGATGCTGGAGTAAGCTTTTATATATGTGCTTTATCCCTGTGTATGTTTTTGTCCCCGACTCCCGGTTAATCCCTTGGTTTAGAATCATGGGTCCTCTATATCTTCTTGATTGTACCTGATTCCTTCTTTCTACATATGTACCCCATGGGATCTAGGGATGATATTCTCACATTTAAACTAGTACTGGAGGCATGAATTGCCATTTGCCTGCTGACAAATATTGCTATTAATGCAGGGAAAATTGTATATGATCATGGAAATTTGTCGTACTTTTGATGGAATATTCAAAGAACACCTTGATGGAGTGTATGCGTCTATGATTCTCAATTGCTATTTTTAAAATGTGAAATCGTTTGTATACTTTGTTTTGATATTGCCCTTTTGTTGTGAAATGATTCGGCAGACGATCTGGTGGTGAACATATAAACAATGTCTTTGATAACCAACTGCCTGCAGCATTGAAGCGGTTGCAATTTGACAAGCATCTTTCTATGGAAAATGTACGGAAATTAATCACTGAAGCTGATGGATATCAGCCTCATCTTATAGCCCCAGAACAAGGTTATCGTCGTCTTATTGAAACTGCTGTGCTTCAAATTAAAGGTCCTGCTGAAGCAGCTGTTGATGCGGTATGTATTTCAAGCATTGTTATTTTGATTATTTGGTATATGTTTGTCTTTTAAATAAACAAATTTTTGCTGGATTGATTTAGTACGTCTAAATGTACTGCTTAGACGGATGTAACTGCTATTTATGCATATTGCGACCTCATATTCTTGCTTATAAATGATTATGGTGCGATTTTAATGTCTTGCAAAACATTAAACAGAAGTGCTTCTACTTTTGGCATTTCAAATGAGTGGATGAATGATACTCCCTCCGTACATTTGTACTTTATGTATGAAATAGAACATCATATCATAATTAGTTTGAAAAGGGACTAGTATCATTAAATGGAACTAGTATTTGACATCCAAAAAAGGAATTCTAAACATCTATTTTTGGTTGACGGTGGTAAAACTATAGCCTTTTCGGTGTTACTGTTGCTGATTTTTTGGTGAAACTGGATGGCTTCTGTTAATACTACTTGGAGTTGCATGATTTTTTGAACCAAGAAATGAACTTTCGGGTTTCATTTACATTACATGAGTATCAGAGTGACATTTTTCTTTATGGTTAGTCTATTGACGCTCCTTTGATTTTGAAGCCGAAGATTCATCACAATGTCGACTATAATCAACTGAGGTGCATATGGCAAGCTTATGAATCTGTTGATTTTGTATTTTCAGGTTCATGCAATTCTGAAGGATCTAGTGCACAAGTCGATGAATGAGACTGCAGTGAGTCAAGACCTTTTTTTTTTTTTTTTTTTTTTTTTCCTGGGCATAGATGTAAAAAACCATGAGAATGTTGACATCATTTTGCGTATAGTTCGATTTGGTTACAAATAAACTGTTGCATAGTTTGATTCAAACATCATCTGTTAAGCATTTACATTGTGTTTCGATTGCAGGAGATGAAACAGTACCCCTCACTCAGGGTGGAGGTTGCGAATGCTGCCATTGATTCCTTGAACAAGATGAAGGAAGAAAGCAGGAAAGCATCCCTACAGCTAGTAGAAATGGAGGTTTGTTACTTGACTGTGGATTTCTTCAGAAAGCTTCCTCAAGATGTCGAGAAGGGTGGCAATCCAACCCATTCAATTTTTGATAGATACAATGACTCATATCTTCGAAGAATTGGTGAGTATAATGATATGGTTTTATGTGTTTTTTTAAAAATGTTTTTTCATTATTTTAATTGTGGGTCATAGTCTCATCACTTCTGAGATTTGATCTTCCCAATCAAATTCCTACTTTTTCTGCAGCAACAAATGTCCTGTCATATGTTAATATGGTCTGTGCCAGTTTGAGGAACTCCATTCCCAAGTCCGTTGTTTACTGTCAAGTCCGTGAGGCCAAGCGCAGCTTACTCGATCATTTTTTCACCGAATTAGGCACAAAAGAGGTATGCATTACTTTAGTGAGTCTTTGGAATAACGGCTTTAATAAGTCGCCGGATATATACAAAAAACTGAACTTGTGCAAGTACTGGTTAAACTAGAATAATCCTACTTTTGATCGCATCAAACTGTGATGAGCGAGGAATGAGTAATAGAACATAAAAAATTGAGGGAGTTTTTATTTATTTATGTTTTTGTATACCAGGAGTTAAAGAGAAATAAATTGCAGGAAGCAAATTAACTAGTTTTGATCA
Source organism: Hygrophila difformis (assembly GCA_030278955.1). NCBI lineage: Eukaryota > Viridiplantae > Streptophyta > Magnoliopsida > Lamiales > Acanthaceae > Hygrophila > Hygrophila difformis. Next base: position 50,724,745 of record JAOANR010000005.1, read on the forward strand.
TTATGAGGGAAACGCTTAGTATGAATCATGTTTTTGCAGTGGCACTCTAAAGTCTAATCTACTCAATCATTAATTGATTTATAATTATCAATAAGCTTTGACTCAATTGCTTTTTACCTAGTAGACAAATAAGGCATATGGCCATAAGGCCATTTATTGACTCTAATCTAATCTAAAGAATGGCTGTAGGTACGAACGACCATAAGGCTAAACTTCAATTACAATAAGAACTAGAGAAACGCAGTGCAACCTGTAATAAAATCCTATGAATAATTAAACTAAATTTTCCAGTTCACTAACATGGGTTTGGACACCTTAAAAGGCCACTGTAATTAATAATGAATTTCAATTCTTCTGTGTCAACTCTTTTATCATTCTTTGTTTCCCATTTCTTGAGTTTCTAATCTTTAATTATCGAATATATCCATTTATCTTTATATTTTTATAGTCAGAACTTTATTTTTATTATGAGAAAATTCTCTAATTTATTTAGTGAAATAGAACTTATGATATTAGCGTCTAAAAAAAATATTGTATAGACGGTTGCTAGTTTAACAGTAACATGTGTATGCTTGCTGGTTGTGTGGACAGGCTAGGCAGCTGGGGAAACTATTGGATGAGGATCCAGCAATCATGCAGCGGCGAACATCTCTTGCAAAGAGATTGGAGTTGTACAGATCTGCCCAAGCAGAAATAGATTCTGTCGCCTGGTCTAGGTAGAGAGATTGGTCATCACATTCACCATAGGCTTTTGATCCATAATATCTATATAAGGAGTACGTATTATATATATCAATGCGTGTGCGATTCTCGTGTTCTATTCTTTGTAAACTAGTGAAAATCGGGGAGAGGCTATGGTTGGGATCTACTACTCTTTTATCTTGTTGATATACTTACATGGATGATATGATTATGTGAGACCCTTGACCTTGATCTTGAGAAACTTGGGGCAGTTTTTTGGGACTTGCTTTGCAGCGCAGGGGTGCTTGGATCATGGATATGCTGTATTCTGTATTCATTTGCCTGTAAATATATATCCAGTACAACATATCTATTGGGATTCATTCACCCACATTTGCAAAATCTCTTATCTTTATTATATTACTATTAAATTGCTTTGATAGGCTATTAGGCTGGGTGCCCATGTGTTGTTACTGTTGTCATATCATATACTGACAATTTTATTTATTTTTTTTTAATTACCAAATTAAACATGATCATCGCTGAATTAAACGTTTAAGGGTGTCATAGATTCATAAATCGATCTAAGTTGGTTGGCTATACAACTTATTTGAATTTAAATGATGAGTCGAAGCTGATTTTATGAAGGTAAATGAATTCAATGAAGTATTTTACTTTATCTCATCTCGCATATAAAAGCAGATGCTTAATTCGTGTTGAAGATCTAAAAATGTATTCTAATTTCAGTCCAAATATTAGTTCAACTCATTGATCGGTCTCAAATATTCAATAATGTCCAAAAAATTACTTCTATTTCATTAGTCTCAAATCAACTGTTAATAATTTATGATATTTACCATTTCTATAAACGAAAAAAAATACCACAGTAGAAAAATTGAATCAAAATTTATTCAATTGCATTACGCAAGATTAACTTATAGTACCAAAAAAAAAATTAAAAGAATTAATATATCACAAAATTAGAAGTTCCCAAAAATTTCATTCATTTATGTTTGAATTTCTTTCAAAAATATTTTGAGTTGATTTTTTTAATTTATTTATTTTTAATCATCATGGATTACACACCAGTATGTATAATGGTTGTCTTGTCTGAATTACTGTGAATTCCTAGCTATCTATACGAAGATACAAACTCGAGGTATCCCACTCCCAATGGAAGTTGTGATGAAATAAACCGTTGTCATTATATAATGCAAATGATATTTTTTGTTGGCCCCCAGCCTCGGCACCAACATTTACCGATTACCATCAGAATGGGTTCTACGATTGCTTCCTTGGAAATTCCATGAGGTGAAGTAGGAAACATTAAAAATGACAACTGCCAGGTGACATGTTTGTTTGGTATAATTAGAGTGACAAAAAATATTCCAAAAGTAGGATCCAAAATGATGATATATCGGAATCCGACTGTCTCCCCTTGTATGAAAAATAAGAGAAAAGGGAAATTTGCAAAATACGAATATGATGAGCGGCACTATTGTTTCAAGGCTCGAATTATTGGTCAAAACTAAAAGCTCTTCGCCCAAATCAATAACCAGAAAAGAACAGATGCAGGCAGCCACCCAGAAAGTTCAAAATCCCACCTCGTCTCAACGCTGAAGAGCTCATATACCCATCCAATCCCAAATTCCAAATTCCAAGTTGCAAACCTGCATATATTAGTGTACAACATAGCAACAATCAGTACAACCATAAACATGATAAGCCCCTCCACTGCTAATTGCTGGATTAAACTATTGATTGATTTATTAATAATATATATACAGTACAATATATATTCAACAACTGGGATAGAAGTAGCAGTGACACTTAAAAAAGTTATTAAAAGGAGAAGCAAGCAGCTAAACCAAGCCAAGACTATATCCTGCTGTTAGGACCATAAACTCATAAAATTGTAAGGCCGTCCATGGGGTGGCATGGAACTCGGACAGTCAGACCAGAATAGCTAGAATAACCAAAGAAACTAACCTGCATATTGTGTTATGCCCCGCCTCAGGCACATAATACAACACACATTAGAGAGCTAGAACTGGTGTCAATTTTTGTATGTTCTGTTATACAAGCTTGTATATCCCCTCTTGATCATCCATTGTTTGGAAAAAGGTAAGAGATCTTTAAGCGTTAGCTGTGCTTGCTTCTCTGGAATCAAAACCTGTTGCTGATTTGGGAAGTTCTGTTTCCTTGACGACTCTGCTATATACGACTTTGAATGACTGTGAACTGAATGGTTTCTTGAGCAAACTTACAGGCATTCGCAACATCTGCTTCCGGTTCCTTCTCCCTCTAACTAAAATACTGAATGTTTTCTCATCATCTGCTTTCCACTGCTGTTGTTGCCCGTGATAATCATCGCATCTGTGAACTTCTTCGTTTGGACCAGTACTGCTTAACAGATTAACTGGAAGGGATATGCTGTGATAACTAGAGTCGCTAATTTCTTCCTGATTCCCTGATTGACTCAGAGTTATATCTGTTAAGTTCTCAACTGCCTCTGATGCTGGAAGGTCTATGTCTTTCTTGGGCTCGTTACCACTGTCGAGATCCACAGGTAGATTAGGAGCCAAATTTAGATTCTCTGAGTTCATAGAATGTTCCCCTGTTGGGAAAACAGGCGGTTTACCAATCGATTCTATAATGGTGGGTGGGGGGAACTCTATAGTGTGGCAACCTGGCCACATTGTGCCGGGGATGTACTCTGGAGTGTTGGCGCGTAGCCAGGGAAACTGATTTGGGTGAAACTGGTTGTTCGTAACTTGAAAAGTGCTAGGAGGCATTGACTGGGGCTGTGTGAATGGAGGATACATAAACGGCAAAGGGTGCATCATGTTGGGAGTTTGCGGGGGTGATGGATATGGGTGGTGAGGAGAGGTTCCCATTGGGCTTGGTAGCATAGTAGCATGACCTGGATGAATAGCCATATTCATTTGCCAAGGGCCGATTGGCGGGACAGCTCCTTGACCAGACTGGAGAGGCATGTTCAAAGGCATAGGTGCCACACGCGAACCAATTAGTGAAGGATTGTAAGGAGCAGCAGATGCAGACAATTTCTTGTTAGAAACCTCTCTGGAGTCATTGGGAGGTTTGGCTTGTTCTTCGCTGCTCTCTTTGTTGGTTTCAGTAGAGACTACCGAATCTTCTCCAGAAGCACCAATTTCTGAAGAGTGTTTGTAGTTTGGTGCATCATCAGCATTGGCCTGTAGGTCATCTGTTTGATTCGACACATTAGAGCTGGATTCCACTGGTGCAATGCTCTCAGAGACAACCGCTGAGCTTCCGTCACTCTCTGTATTACCCGAGTAAATTTCCTCCTCTTTCTTCTCAGGGTTTTCATCATCTGCTTCATTTTCATTAGCTGTGGAATCCAACCGAAAATCTTCAGTCCTCTCTTGCTGCTTGTCCTCAGCATTTGCAGCTGCCTCTGATTTCTCTTTCGCTTCATCTTGCTGCTTTTCATTTTCTTCAGGTTCATCGTTCTCAGGGAGCCTCACCTGCAACATGGGTATGGTACCTGGTGGCGCCAAAGCTACTTCCTTATATGAGGGAGATTTACCCAAACTTACTAGTGAACCCCTCGTTGCCACTGTTCCAATATCTTTTGGGACGGATGGCACCGTATCTGCTGGGGGGTGTGATGCCTCACCACCATTTTTTGAATTCTCAGCTGGTGCAGCATCCACATTAGCTGAGTTCACAGACTTCACTCTGTATGCAACAGTTTTTACTACTTTCCGTCCAACTTTGGTTACCAATGACGGATTCTTTGCTACATAATATTCCGTGAATCTTCCAGGAGACATCGCTTGCCTCTTTAACACATAATATTTGCCACTTTGAGGATTGCTCTTCTGTCTCGTGCTATCCACTTCAGTTACAAAATCCTTTTTCTGATGATTAAAGACCTTATATCCATGCTGACGGCGTTGCCTTAGTCGTCTTCCAAACAAACTAGCTGATCTCGGTTTTTGCACTGGTTGCCATCCATCTTCTACTTCAGCATGTGGTTCCAGTGAGGTTTCATTGGGAACAGCGGGTATCTCAACGACTGTCTCCTCCTGCTCAGGCTGGACGGGTGGTTCCATCATAGGTACTTGCACATGTTCTGTAGACTGAACTGGCAAAGCGGAAGGTACATGATCCTCTGACTCAACAACCGAGTCCGGGAATTGTTTTTCCTCCTCTGACTCCTCCTTGCTGGCATCTTTCGGGAGGGTTTCAGAATCTGAGGTGCCTAGATTGTTTTGAAGGGTCTTCCCCTTTGCCTAAGATAAAGTTTTAGATAGAAGGCACATTTGTTAGTAGGAGGGTTAGAAACAAACAAATTTCTTGTAGACAAAAATGAAAACAAGTCCAATGTCTTCAGTTCCTCGTTCATAGACAATACAGAGATAAAAAAGAACAAACCTTTGTAATGTAACTTCTTCGCTTCAATGCTGCAGCATCTTTCCCTTTAGGATCGTGGCTTGGATTGATGTAGTCGAGTAAATCTGATACACTGTAAATGACTACTATCAGTGGGAATCTGAAAAGATTAGAAGCTTAAGAGAATACTACTGACACATTGACATCCCTAAAAATAAATTAGAACATCCACAAATTGTACTATCAGAATTAAGACGAAAACGTAAACTTTTGTAAAGCTCAATTTACCTGAGGTGACCCTTGCTGGCTATAGAAGCATCGGGTTTTCGAGTCCCATTTCGAGCAGCTTCTTGCTGCTCATAAGCTTTGGATTCAAAGTATTCAAGCCATGCAGCAGCGTCCTGCAGAATTCATAATTAAGAACAATGTGATAGTAATATTTTTTATTTCACTTAATCCAAAATTATTTTGTGATAAAAGAAGCTGCCACCTGACGCCAAAAATAAAATGGAGAACTGTGGAACAGAGTTGTATATGCAACTCGATGGAAAATTACTCGACAAAATTTCCCCAAGCAAAATAAACTTGCTCTATAAAAGTCAAAATTATATACAATTACTACTTTTTGTATCTTCATGAGTCAAAAGAACAGTTAAATACCTGTGTTCTAAGGTCATCAGGTCCCAGCTTAGCACGGAGTATTTGTAAGGTCGTCTGTTCATGCTGAACACTTAAAGGATATGCTTCCATCAATGACAGAGCAATTGCAATGGCATGATAACTAGCAGCTGTCTGCAAAATGAATTAAGATGAACAAAAAATTATTAAAATCGTTCCTTGTTATTAAAGTAACAAGATGGTCAGTTAACAGTACAGAGGGTCAGCAGAATGTTAAAGATAAGATGTGGCATGCTGGCATTTTTGTGAATGCTAATTCAAAACTTTATTTCATACTATATTTATCTATACATCAACTAATACAATAATAACCTGAATATGGTCTGGACCAAGAAGTCGTTGGTTGCACTTTAGAGCCTTGTGGAGATATCTTAGAGCAACATGCACATTACCCAATCCTTCCTCCATCATAGCAACATTTATGTATGTTGCAGCAGTGTTTGGATGTGATGGGCCACATGTGAGATGTAACAGATACAATGCGCGCTTTACATATCTATGCAATTGAAAATTAAAGTACCATAAGGCATGCTTCAAAGGTAGAATGACTAGAAGCAATTTGTAAAAACAACTGATACTGTTGTACCTAACTTTCTCAGTAAAAACTACGGTGTGTGTGTGTGTGTGTGAGTGAGTGTGTGTGTGTGTGTCATTTCATGGAACTATGGGAGAGCCAAAGATACTTTACATACTTGAGAGCCAACTCTGTATGCTGTAATCTGTAATAAAAGACAGCAAGATCTCCATAACTTTTCATGGTATCAGGATGATCAAGACCAAGTTCTCTTTCATTGATATCCAAGGCTTTTTGCTGGTATATTGTTGCCTGTATGTAATTAATTGAGTAGACAAAATGCATTTATACTGCATTAGATGTATGAGGATACAACATAAGTTGTGGATGCAACGGTCCAAAGAGAAAAATAATAGAGAAACCTGATTGAAATCTCCGGTATGATATAAAACAACTGCAAGAAGGCTGTAAGCACCGGCAGTCATTCGATGGTAGGGACCACACACTGCTACCAACTTTGCCAGGGCCTGAGATTGTGGGGAAGTAGAAAATAATCCAAATGATCATTGAACTAGGAATACCTAAATATTATTTTATATTGATCGAATCCGTCCTAGAATTGTTTTTGGGAGCAAACTTAAGATAAAAGGGAATAAAAACTGCTTGTCAGCACTATTTATGAATTACCTTTGTTCCATAGCTGACAGCTTCTTCAAGTTTTCCCTTATCCAAGGCTGTTTTAGAAGATTCCAAGAGTTGTCGTCCATCCGCAGATGAGCATGCTGCTTGCTATAAAACCACCACAATTTTAATTGAATGGAAAGGTAAGAACAGACTATGCACTTATTATAATGGAGCCAAATCCACCTTATGCACTGGTACAAGGCTGACTATGTCTTCTTTCAGGAAAGGGCGTTCAGATTTCATGTCGAAATCTCTCGGTACAAGCTCAATACCCACCTAGGAACACAGGAAAACAACCTTCTAAATTACTCTTGTCCAAGTTCTAACTGTATGTGCCAAGTCTACAAAGCATCCAAGGCCTCCATTGGTTTAAATGTGGGATGTATGATTAATTCAAAATACCACTTCCGATACAGTACATGGTGCATTTAGAAGCATTGAGACAATTATAAATCACTAACTAACCTCATATTCAACCTGTAATTTAAGAAATATTATGGCAAATAGCGATAATGTGGAGTTATAGTAGGGCAAAATATCTTATTACCATTACAATGTAAATGACATAGAATTCAAGCTTACAATGGTTAGGTTCTGTCATTTCCAAATGAAAAGATTTGTTGGATGAACCGATGAAGCCACTTATCACTTACGTTTATGGTCAGCTCTAATTTTCTTTTATGCACTACACTTTCAGCTATTCATTGAACATTAAAAATTAAGGAATCACATATAACAGCAAGCCTTTGGAAACTAAGACTTAATATACCTTGTGACACAAACCGCGAAGAATAGCATACTTTCTCACATCCTCATAATTAGAACTACTTAAGTTCCAATCATATCTCTTCTTAAGAAATGCCTCAAGCCATCTCCAAACAAGAGAATTCACACTATGGGGCAGATCAGATTCTCCATCTTCAGGAACCCCAAGCATCAAATTCAGTGCAGCTGCAATTGTTGCTGCCATTTTCTCAGTATTCTCAACAGCAGATATTGCCGCCTGTAGAATATGCTTGAAAGCTCTCACTATCATCTCATGGACGCAAAGAGACTGTACATGTGATAACTTCTCTGAAAGCTTAACCTGTTCAAGATGGGAATTAAGCAATACTCAGCAGGTCTAGTAAAGTAAGACAGTTCAAGATGATTTATTTCCTTCAGTAGTTAATGATGTCTAAACAACATACTAAGAGAATGAAAAAGAAGAGAACAAAACAGGTATTCTCTCAGCAAGAAGCCATAACACTACATTGAATTCACTGCAACAGAAACCTCAAATTACAGTATATAAAGGTCATCTGAATTGCATCTCAAAGCTAGTATATTTAGAGTAATACATCATCTGGCCTCATCGGCTATTAATGCATTTTAAGACAAAGAAGATGCAACTACCCCGTTAGTTTTGCCAAAGTCACTCAACAAGCATATCAAGTGACATTATTGCATCGTGGGTGTTCACTAAAAAGACACTTCGATGTAGAATGCATGAAATTAATGACATATAGACAGAACAGTATATATCGCATAAGGAACATACAACTTGTCCAAGGGAACGCATTCGAAGGCCTCTAGTATGCATGAAATCTGTTAATGTCCGGCCATCCACTGGTGAGAGCTCCAAAGAACCAAAATCTGCAACCTGTTTGCAAGATAAATGCAGCACTGGTCAACATGCTACTCCAAGCCATACGCATATAGAAGGAATATTATTACTCTTACCAGTTTTGGCAGGGCAACTTCATTATAATACTTTTGGGATAAGTCAACTAGTTCATGGAGCGACTGTCAACAAAATGGAAGTCAGCAACCACATTCAACAGTTAATATAGTACATATTTTATGATTAAAATAGAGTATATTTGTTAAACCTTGGAATGAAGTCCAGTATCTGACTCTTTTAGTCGACTATAAGCAGCATTAGACAACAGGGTTTTTAGTGTGTGCTCATTTTCACTTGTATCTGGCTGAATTCCAGTCATATTTGCCATGGCCATTTTGGCCTCATCCTTCACTTCATCTGCAGCAGACTTAAAATTTTCAGGTTGTAGGTCGGTACTACTTCCATTTGAGTTCTTCTTTCTATTTTTAAGGGATTTAAGAGGTGTTCCTAGTCCCTCAACCTTCATTTGATTCTTGGCCTTGTCATTATTTGGTTTCTTCTCCTTTTCGGCCTTCTTCTGATCTTGTAAATGTTGTATCCAGCAGGCTCCAAGTTCCCACCTCACAAAAGCATCGTTACAAGCTTCTTCTTCCTGAAGTTTTGTAAGACTGTCTTCTAACAATCTTTCAACAAACGCTTGGGAAGAATAAATCTCTTCACAGTCAGATGTGCGAGATTGCGAGGTTAGCTTATTTTGTTCTTGAATTGTATTTTCATGAAGAAGCATCCTTAGACTGCAATATAGGAGATCAAAGTAAGTGCCAACTGTAATTGAAACTATAAAAAGAAATTCTAAACAAACATATGCCATAAATATTATCCAAACCGATAAAAAAAAACAGTAAGTTTCATTTGGGCATAGAAGAGAAGAGGTAAGTACAAATTTTGAAGAAAAAGAAGATATGGGTTGCATGACATAATGATTTACTTGTTAAAATGGATCAGACAATCTGGCATACCTGTTAATATTAAGGGCATTGGCTCCGCCGTCTGATTGATCAAGAAGGTTTTGGCTTTGCAATGGTTTATTCAAATTCTCATTTTCAATCCCTCGAACTTTTACACTTGCAATATAACCACAATATCTTATGTTCACAACACCAAGGGTAGCAATATCCTGCACCAACACATTCAGAATCTTAGGTAAATTATCTCTAAGCAAGAACATAACAGCAATTTATGGCTAATATTTTAAGTTTTTACCTGAGCAGCAGTGTTTTCATCGGCTGTGATCCCCTTAAGCAGGTTTCTTTCGCCCAGCTTGTTGGCATCTAGTCCAATTGCTTCTGGTCCATCAATCTTAGTATCAATTTTGCAGCTAGCATTGGAGACATCTTTGATTACAGTTATGCTCAAGTCCCCAACTTTCTCTGAATATATAATTTGACTGTTTGAAGCAGAATGGACTAGCTCGGGTGTTCCCAAAACGTGCCGGACAGCTGCAATTGCTCTAAAAATGGCAACATCAACAAACAAACTATGAAGAAGAAAAGCTTTTCTGTCTCGAACTTGCCTCTCCTCAGCAGTGTTGCATGGCATAGATGCAAGGAACAAAAATTCATTAGCATAAGGTACTAGATCACTTTTTCCATCTCTGCCTAAACCACCTCCATTCCCTCCCCATTTTTCATCCTCTGTGGGCAGTGGAGGAAATGTTGAAGGTGATTGTGCAGCTACAGGTGGTATAAGCCATGTGTTGGCTCTGAAGCCAAAAGGAAGATTGCCAAACTGCGGCGACAAAATATCAAAGTACATTAAGAGAACTACCGTAAAATAAAGACATGCTCAGAGACGAATTAAATTATGTTCAGTTGTACCTTATTTCTCTCTGTGAAGGCTTTCATAAGTTCATCATAAGCCTGAAATTAAGTATTAAGGTTTATCAGATCTGAGGGACACCAAAACTCTTCAAAGCAGATAAATTACACAAGGAAAGTGAAATGGTACGCACCGAAACTATTTAAATCCTTGTTCCACATAAGGAAGGCGTGTAAAATAAGATTTGAAGATGGGGCATTTAGTAAAACAAAAAATTCAGTAATCAAAAGTTTTGGAGCTAACATTATCAAAGGCTCTACTAAGCTGTCTCAAAAGATCAACAAGATTGTGACAAAGAAATTGCTGCTTTCCAGTGCTGTAGAAACCTTTTCTTGTAGCTTCTATAGGAACCAATTTACCATTGAACAATTTTACCTGCAATCAACCATCGTAGCACATTAGTCACTGACATTGTTCTCAATCTAGTAAAGGCATCACGGGTCTTACTTCAAGGGTGAAAAGATGATCAGCACCCAAAATTTCACCGTCAGCTTTCTTCGTAGCCCTCCGTATAACTAACATAATATCATGAAATATGTGATGAGCACAAACCTCTAGTACAAGTGAAACATCAATTAAAAACAGGAAATTGCTATTGCTGAAAGAAATAAATCCGATTATGAATCATAATTTATTGTTATGGAAAGGTTTTATGTACAACATCCAAGTTCAATATTTACGAATAGGACATGTAATAGCACTTATGATTGTTTGCTTCCACAAATAAAGACATGATAACATATAAAGTATCAGCAACAAATAAAGCATATTTCATCCCCTCCTTTCAACATTTTACATGCATATGTTTAAACATAATCAACACACTATTAATTTAATACTACTATACTTCAAAACTAACATGGAGCCTACAAACTTATATATGGCATTAAGATCAAAGCCATCTCAAATAATGTATCAAAGATTGGAGGCTTGATCTGGAATCGGAGCACAGGAGAACTATGAATCAAACATCGATAAAAAACTTGTTTACACTAAGTACAACTCAAAAGTGTCAATGCAAGCATAATCCATGCATCAATACTTCAACACAATATGAAGAATTTTCGCTTGCATTGATTCAAAGTTTTAATACTAATGGCACATGAAGACTGTGTATATCACATTTTAGTTTCGTATTGAATGTGGAGCTTGTTCCTAATTCACTCTAGTTAGAAGAGACACCAACCAAAACCAATATAATGACAATTAACTTCAGAAGATTGGCCGGTCCTGTATTAGTACTCAACTTGAGGTTGTTCATATTATTCCAAAGATCCTCCACAAGCACTGAGACACCTTCACGTTATGCTCTAAAACTCAATTTTAATTTCAGCATATTTATAGGCCTTAATCACAAACATGACGTCCTCAAATGCATGCATGCATGGATATTCAACAAGAATAAAATTGCTAATACAAAATTCTACTTATTATATAGCTACACCTTAGCCACCGTTAATTTTCCGTAATTTCAGCAATGTAATAGTAGTACTATCTTTTTTACCACCAGAGAAGATTTGGGTCCAAAAATTACATTTAATTCGCAGTTAACCGCAATTGCATACTAGATACTTCATACTAGCACAGAAGAAGATAGAGCAAGAGAAGCGCAAGACGTTACATTGAAGAGGCGGAGCGAGATGAGACAGTGAAAAGAACTCGTAAAAACTCCCCAACTTCGGAGAAGTATTGTTCAGCTCTCCTTCTCCGTCAATCCCTGACGGAGATGCTTCCTTATTCTCGAGATCCGCCCCCTGTGACGGCGGCGGAGACGAATTCTCTTTGTTACTCTTCGCGCGAGGAGACTTGCTCGATTTCTTCGGGTTCTTGGTTTCTGGCGCATCTCGCGCATCCTTGCCGACTTCACCAACCTTAGTGGCGGCGGAGAACGAAATATCCTTGACTGCCGACGGCCCAAAGGACGCCGTGCAGGCGACGATATCGAGCAGCCGTCGTACGTGCGCCGTCGCGCTCTCTTCATCGTAATCCTCTGCATTGTAATACTGAAATTTTAAATGATTTATTCATGACCCAATAAGAAAATATGAAGTACGAATTATTACTTTTACCTTCCACGAGTGTAAGGGTGCAGGGTTTCAGCGCGGAGACGTCCACCGTATCTTTTAATCGTGGACCCCTAATCTGTTCAATTATGAACCAAGGGTAAAATAGGCATGACAAATAAATTTCTATTTCTCTCTTCTTAAAAAAAAAAAATATCTATATATGAACCAATAGCATATTTTGCCTCCCCAAAAAATGTCATTTTAAAAATATCAATTCCGTTGAAAATAATTCTAAAAATTAAAACAAAGTCAATTAACCTCCTTTTTTTAAGAAAAAAATAAAGAAATTTATAAATAATACTAGAAAAACAAATAGAATATAGATACTAAAAATGACAATAATTTCTTACCTCGTGTGATAAGGAGTAATTTGTAATATGACATGTTGCCACGCTCACCAATAATAAACGACGAATATCTATTATCCGATCGGTGGATATTCCCTGTATCAAAAATTAAATAAATGGAGTAATTTATATAATAATTATCAATAATTCATTTATTTAAAATTTTTCTACAATTACTAAATCACTATTTCTTTTAGAAAAGTAATTAAGGATTAACAAGACATTTTTCAATAAATTCATATGAAAAAATATTTAAAAATCAATTTTTATAAAACATTATTGCAATGTCCGAACAAACGAATTTTCAAATACCTGTACCATACGTTACATCTATTAAACTAAGTAGAATTTCTTTTTCTAGAGAAATAAATATAAAAATGTAACGATCAACTACGAAAACAACTGTTTGAATTTCTATATCGGTGAGATGCATGATTATATATTATAATTTTTTTTTTTTTGCTGGACAGCCTGATAAAGTTAGGAAAAAAGAAAGAAAAAAAAACTAGCAAATAGCAAAATACGAGGGAACCAATTACATATTGTGATTGAGAATCTACATAATTAAAATTTCACTTTTTTATGGCCGTTGGAAAAATAAAAAAGATATTGTATGGAGTAGTATGTAGAGAGTAGGTGCAAATAAAAGTGGGCCATTTGTCTAGTTAGATTGTCTCGCTTACACTCAACTTATTTCACAGAAAAAGACCATCAAGATTGTGTGTTCCACTTCATGTACATTTTCTCATGCTCATTGAGAATAAATTGCTTCCCTCACATAACAACTCTCGACCCCATAAATTAATTTAATATTTGTCCTCGCGTTACAAGAGTTTATTTGTATATATATCATCTCATTTTGAATTCTACCATTACGCTACATAAAAATATCTATATCTAACTCCAAAGTATATATATACACAAACCTTGAGCACAACATGAGTCTCGTCGGGGAGGTTTACTTTGACATCCATCACCACAGGAAGAACTGTGAATGAAATAAAATAAAATAAGATAAGATATAATTTATTTACTACGAAGTACTAGTATTACAGAATTTAAAAAATAAAGCCAAAATTCATCCGAAAAGACGAATGTACCCTTCTCTTCTTTCTTCTTCCTGTCACCCTTTGCCTTCCCACGACCATTCTTCGGTGCCATTTTTTTCAAACGGAAATGAAACTCAAAGTCTGAAACAGCTGCAAATACTTTAACTTTCTCAGATAAGAAACTAATTCAAAATCAGCAAAAACACACGAGAATGAATTGAGCAGCAGTAGTAATGTTTTTCATTGAAAAGGACTAACTAAATATTCGGTGAATTTATTGAACTCAATCCCGAACATGACGAATATTCTGAGGCAGAAGTTTTTTTTTCTCGGAATTGAGGAGGAAGCGTATTTAATGCAGCATTAAATACACCAACGAAGCAGGAAAAACAAACGGAAATTATTAAAATTGAATTACAGTGCAGGCAGAATGACTAACCAGAAGTAAGTAAGCAACCAACAATACAAATACAAATACAATAACACAACGAAGCAGCTAGCAAGCTGCTCAGCGGAAGTTGAAGTGTGAACTGTGAAGAAGATGAATTCCGGCGAGGAGAATCGGATTAAAATTCGAGAGGAAAGTGGATAAGAGGAGAGAGCGAGGAATGAGAAATGAAGGTTATGGATTGGAGAAGAATGAAAAATGGGAGAGGCGGAAATGAAGGTGAAAGAGATATAATAGGAAGAGGCAAGGGGCAAAGAGGAGGAGGGATTGAGGGAAGGGGCGTGGGCGTGAGGGGTGTGATAAGGAAGGAAGGGCTGAGATTTAACGGCCAGAATTGGAGAATGGCAGCTTCTCTGCCCATTGGAACCCGCTTCAGTGATTATCATCATTTTATATAATTTTATAATATATTATATATAATTATATACTTCTCCGTTTCAAAAAATTAAAATGGACACACAGTGCATGCAATCTAATGCACATTTTAATTCATTAATAACTCAAATTCGGTACTAGTAAAAATTCTAAGAGTTCGATATTTGAATACTACTCGACGAGACGAATCTAACAAGATCCCACTTGACTATATTTTAACTAGTATAACTATGATAAAACTTTAAGTCAAAGTGCGTGTGTGAATAGTACCCAATTTCCAAACGTTTCATCTATTCAAAAATGGAGGAAGTATAATATTTCCTCCGTTTTTTTTTAAAGATTACACTTATCATTTGCACATATGCCAATGCACATTTTCAATGATTAATAGTAATTCAAATTCGGTACAAGTAAAAATTCTAAAATTTGATATTTAAAAACTACAAGATGAGACGAATCCAACAGGATCTCACTTGACTATATTTTATCTTCTATAACTATAATAAAAATAGAAGTCAAAGTGTTACAATGAACAGTAAAAAAAGTCAATATGTAACCTTTAAAAAAAAAACGGATGGTGTATATATATATATTTAATTTTTCTATTTTCGCAGACGTTTTACCTAAATAATATTTTTTCCATTATTTGAGTTTGTAATACTCCCTCCGTTTTGCTATAATTGAAATGGATGAATACTTGTTAATTCAAATTTTTAATACATACGATAAAATATAGTCAAGTGAGATCTTGTTAGATTCATCACATCTCTAGTTTTAGAATATCAAATTTTTATAATTTTTGCTTTTACACAATTTAAGATATTAAACATAAAAAATGTGTATTTGACTGCGTAAAATACATTAGTTTTTCAACTTTTCAAAAATGGAGGAAGTATGTCGGGAATGTATATTACTCCTTATGAAGTGTTTAATAAAATAAGAAGTGAAACTTCTTTTTATATTTTATCTTTTATTTGTAAGCGGTGATTCTAAGTTTGAAAGAATTCAATAATGATTTTGGATCGAAGCTCTATAAATAAGAGGTAAGTTGTCTCATACTCCCTCCGGTTTTTTTTTTTTTTTTAACTTCTCACGTTTTTTCACGCAATTTAATATATATTTTTAATAATTAATAACTTAAATTGTATACAAATATAAATTATAAAAATTTGATATTCTAAAAGTACGCGATTAGACGAATCCAATAATATTTCACGTGACTATATTTTGTCTATATAACTATGCTAAAAGTTGAATTAAAGTTATTCAATGAATAGTATCAAGTACCAACTATGTAACGGTAAAGTTATTTAAAAACAGAGGGAGTATATGATTTGATTTCATAAATATTTAATTTTTATATACATAAATTTAGCTATAACTTAGAGTTAAATTAATCAACTAATTTATATTAAATTAAATATCTATTAATAAATAGAGGAAAATAAAATACAATAAATTTAAAAGGAATGAAATTTAAAATAGTATTGTAGGTGATAAGATTGTATTGGATAAAAGTCTCTCTTTTTTTAAGTAGAACAAGCGATAGATTTATAAATGAAGAAAAATTACTTATTGGTATAAACGATCTTATTGCATAACCTATTAATCTCTTATCAAAATAATTTGTTTATTCATAAAATTTCAAAACCAAAATCTTACTTAAATGATTAGAGTCTTATAACTATTCAAATCAACTACTATTTTTAGCTACTCTTTGCATTTGATGACACTTAAAAAGGTTAGTTGTGGGTTAATCCATGCCACCATCCCATAAACTTCTTTTAATTTTAAGTTACAAGTCAAGTTATTCAACCAATATTTTGTTTTGTTAATATCATAGTATTATTATAATATACTTCTATATAATTAAAATTTTGTAAAATATAGTATCTAATTTGAATTTAAATATTATTAATAAAAATACCCATGAAGCAACACCACTTCAAGAAAAATTGTGTTTACCGACCGCAGATGCGGTCGGTAACCCCGGGATGCAGGTCGTTTCAGGGCTTACCGATCGCAAGTGTCGGTCGATAATACCTTGGTAGGTATTTTTCCTCTGACCAAAAAAAATTGTCATCGGGAACTTGCCAACCGCACGGTGGTCGGTAAATTTCCCGACCGAATTACCGACCGCATTTGCGGTCGGTACTGTCTGGTCCTAAAAGGTCCCGAAGAAATTTACGGACCGAATTACCGACCGCATTGCGGTCGGTACTGTCTGGTCCTAAAAGGTCCGAAGAAATTTACCGACCGAATTACCAACCACATTAATTCTATTTTATGGAAAAAAATATTATCGGGAGGGCTCGAACCGCTCACCTCACGATTACCATCCTCAAACCCTAACAATCTTTGTCAACCCTTCACATTACTAATGGAAACCAGCCATGAAAACCCGTGTGATATATAATAAATTCTCCACAAGTACTCCCCAAATGCTGAAAAGAGGATTTGAACCCTGGTCTCCATTGGTTCTCACACGCGCATGTACCACCCAGACGCGCAAACTTTCATGTCATTATATGCATTGTGTTATATATATAATATATGTAACTATAAATGCATAAATTAATAACCAAAAAATAAAATAAAAACTGATATTAATTACATAAATAATTAAATAATTCATTAATTAAATAAAATATAAAATTAAGTTAAATGGATAAAATTAATTAAATCACTAATTAAATTTAAGAAATGAAATCAAAATTATAATTATATCTATAATCTATAATTAAAAAAAACATTTTTAATATTTATTTTCTCCTTTATATTATTTAATAAATAATTAAATGGCTCCATAAATAAATAATTAAATTTTAAAAATAATCAAAGAAATATTTTATAAAAATATAAAATAAATGAAAAAAACTTTAGAGACCACAAATTCGGTCGGTAATGCGGTCGGTAGATTATATTTTTTAAAAAAAATAATTAAAATTTAAAAAAAAATGAAAAAAATTACCGACCGCATTTGCGGTCGGTAATGCGGTCGGTAATACGACCGCAATAACATTGGTCGGCGCAGTGGTTGCCATAATTAAAAGCCGGGTCCCAGTAATGGCTCCTTTTTACCGACCACCGGGTGCGGTCGGTGTTGCGGTCGGTAAATCCGACCCGCAACCTGGCGGACGGTGATTTCGGTCGGTATTTTTTATTTTTCTTATAGTGCACGTGTAAAACTCATCAATCTCATTATTACCTTTGTGAAAATATAAGTCGCAAGTAATTATGATTATGAGGTGACAAATTTTCATATTGTCGCATCATATCATTATTTTGTGGCACATTATTTCTTGTAGCAACTCAAACTAATCCTTCTTGTGTACTACATTTTACAAGCTCGAGTTCAAATTTGAGGTTGGTTGAACTGAAATTGAGCTCAAATTTCTTAAGGTTGGGATATACTAATTTTTAAAAATTTAATACTAAGTTAAAAAAAAAAATTGTAACTAAATAAATTACTTGAGAACTCATGCATCTCTAGATCAATTAAGTCTGGATGACTTAGATCAATGGTAAGGATATGATGTGTTTTAAACATGGTTGTTTCAATTCCTTTGTTTTCGGTATTAATTGTGTGTAGCTTTCGGTGCATGGCAAGTTTACAAATTTGATATCGCGGCGTAAGTTAAACCAACACTATCCATTTTCTTTTTATTTCATTAAATTGAAAACGGAAAAAGGACAAATAGGTCATTTTCCTTTTTCAAAAATTTAAATTAGTCCTTTTTCAATTTTATTACCAAAATAGTCCGATACAAATGCTAATTATGTTCAAATCAGTCCCATGTTCACTAATTATGCTCTAATTGCTGACGTGGCAAGGGTTTAAATTTAAAACTGACACGTGGGCATAATATTAGTCATTTTTCTTTTATCTTTTGTCAATTCAGTCATAACTTTTGTTTTGTTCTATTTAGTCATCTACCAAAAATCAACCATTATTATATTAATTGGTCTCCAACATTTCAAATTATTTCATTTCAGGCACAAAACCTTAAATTTTTTATTACTACTAATCTATTTATCAAATAAATGTCAACATACTTTCGTAAATACAATTAAACATCAAACCTCATACATTAGGTTTGACTGCCTTGTTACCGGATTTTCCAAGATCCGGGATTTTACGGACTCTCTCTAACCATCCGATCGTAACCGATGGTTCATTGGTTCAGGTTTTCTTCAGCCACAATTAACACAATCATACTTTGTTTCCTACCTTAAAACGTAGTAAATGATTTAATTTTAATTTTTGTGTAAATGATTTAATTTTAAAACGTAGTAAATGATTTAATTTTAATTTTTGTGTAAATGATTTAATTTTACTTTTTGGAATGTTATGGATGTAGTAAGCATTGACAATAAAACCCAATGCGTGAGGTTTGGTGTTTTAATTTTATTTACGTAAGTATGTTGGACATTTATTTGATAAATGGATTAGTAATAATAAAAAATTTAAAGTTATGGGCCTGAAATAAAATAATTTGAAAGGATGGAGGCCAATTAATATAAAGATGACTGATTTGGGTAGAGGACTAAATGGAACAAAATAAAAATTTTGGACTGAATTGACAAAAGATAAAAGAAAATGGACTAATATTATGTCCACGTGTCAGGTTTAAATTTAAACCCTTGTCACGTCGGTAATTAGAGCATAATTAGTGAACAAATGACTGATTTGGACATAATTAGCATTTATAGCGGACTGTTTTGGTAATAAAATAGAAAAAAGACTGATTTAAATTTTTGGAAAAGAAAAATGACCTTTTTGGCATTTTTTCCAATTGAAAACTCCAACTTAGTCCTGCTTAACTATTATTATCTTAAAATGGATATAAGTAAAAAATATATTATATTCTAAAATTATAGGATTAAACGAATATAAAAATACTTAATTTGCTTGTATCTTTTATTATATACTTCTATTTACAATAAAATTAAACTAAAGTTAAATAACAAATACTATCAAAAAGTCATGGAGTTTGCAAAGATATAGCGATATATACATGTGTGTGATTATATATAAGTGGAGTTAAATTTGAAAATTCATACTATGTCATATAGGTATGTTTATATGCATGTGTGTGTTTATATAATACTCCATCTGTTCCATTATTTTGTTTCAAAATTTTTGGACATGTCATATAATGTATATGTTTAACACTTTATATCTTAAAATGTACATATGTAAAAATTATATAAAATGTATATTCTAAAACTACACGATTAGACGAATCTAACAAGACCGAACTTGATAATACTTTTTTCTTATATAATTGCAATAACATTATGTCAAAATTGATAAATGAACAGTATCAAAAGTCAAAATGTGACAGTTTTAGCGGGACGGATGGAGTATTATATTATTTGTACTTTTTTGGATAAGCAATATGGAAGTGAAGCAAAAGAGGGAAAAAAAAAAAATCTACAACAAAAGGAGGAAAATAGACAATCAAGCTCTCAGGTACCAAACATCCGCCCTATACATACATATACGGATGACAATGTGTGTTTACTTTCCCCTACCCTTTTTTATGAAAAGGAATAAGCAAAAGAAAATTTTCCTTTTGCGCTACATTTTCCTTTAATTCAACATTATTAAAAAAAAATAATAAAAAAAAATTGAGTTGATAATATATCAATCAAACGATTTTAAGATACGAATTAGTTATATTTTTTCATTAAATATGACAGATTTCCTTAATACCCTTGAAATTTCAAGTGAGACAAAATAAAATTAAACGAATTAATTACATTTGGTATTTGGTGATGAAGCTATCAAAACAGGCCACTAATATTAGACCTTTATTGTGGCATTTTGTGAGGTAGATGACCTACTCCCATGTATATCTATGCACCACTTATGTACATCAAATAATTTAGGGTAAAACTAATTATTTTTTAAATATTCAGATTTAACATATTTAAGCACAAAAACATGTAAATAAAACTGCGTGGCGAAACTTTATTGATTAATACGCAGATAATTGTAAGATTTGGGTGGGGGAGGGGGAATCAGGAATTAAAAATGAGAGCGTATAACGTTACAATAAATCAACTTATATAGGCCTTCTAATAAACTGAGTATGAAGTTTCAAATAAGGTTATTTACTGGAATTGGGATGTGGACTTACCCTAGTAGTTCAATCTCTCGACTCCCAACTTATAGGTTGGAAATTCGATTTCTCACCTAGGATGTACCGTGCCTTGGCAGGGCATCAACAACTTTATTCCATTCCCTAAGCACATGACACGATGAATCAAACATGCCTTGAAAGAACCTCTAAGCGTTTTAGATTTTGTTTGATCTACTAGCAATTTTTTTTTAGAGGAGCCATTGAAGGTCTGAAAAGGGTGGTCGAAGCCCTGCCACACAATTACAAAGGGGAGGGATAGGGGGCCGGCTGGAGATTGGAACCCCCAACCTATAGGTTGGGAGTTGGCGGAGTTACCACTAGCTAGGGGTGGGCATCGGGTTCGGGTTAGTCAGGTACCCACCCCGAACCCGAAAAAAATCGTATTCGGGGTCGGGTTTTTTTTAATGGGAAATGTTGGGTTCGGGTACCCGAACCTGAACCCAAAGTTCGGGTCGGGTATCGGGTCCTAAGTTTGGACCCGAAACCTGAAGTGTTTTTTTTTTTTTACGCTCCACAATTTCTATAATTTTTTTAAAGTATTTAAAACACTTAATAATTCCAAAAGCCATTACCATTTAGTCCAAACTATCACAATTATCATCTATAATAGATACATACACAATCAAATTTTATAATTAATTAGTTTATAAATATGAGAATTATTCACTATTTCTTCAAATATTTATTCAAATTCTTCACTTTTCATTATGTCTTTCTCAAATAGAAGAATTTACTAATTACTCTATTTGTCTAGATTTAGTAATATTTGCTAAAAATCTCTTTCTATGTATTCGTAATTTTTTTAATGTGTAGTTAATCCACATATATTTGTTATGGATGAATTAAATATTTAAGTCTAGATTTCTTTGTTATTGTTAACTTTGTGTAGACTGTAGATATAATGCCCTTTGATGTTATTTATTTGATTCAATTTTTTTAATATACTTATATTTTTTTTATTTTTTTAAAAAAGAAGAAGAAGAAGTGGGGTAATTGGGTACCCGAAGTGGGTACCCGACCCGATCGGGTACACACAAATGTCGGGTTTTGGTCGGGTATTTTAATTTCGTACCCGAACCCGACTAACCCAACCCGATGCCCAGGGGTACCTACCACTAGCAATTGTGAAATACTCCATCCATTTTTAAAAAATTGTAACATTCATGCGTTTCACGTTATCTAATACACATTTTTAATGCTTAATATCTCAAATTGTGTAAAAGTAAAAATTATAAAAATTTGATATTCTAAAACTACGCGATTAGACGAATCTAACAAGATCCCACTTGATTATGTTTTATCTTGTATAACTGTGCTAAAAATCTAAATCAAAGTTACTCAGTAAATAGTAACAACTATGCAAATATTACAAGTTACAACTATTTCCAAACGGAGGGGAGTACCATGATTATATGCTATTTTTAAGCTCACACATATTTTATACAAGAGAAAAATAATTTAATTCCATAGGTTGAGGGTTCGATTATCTACCCGGTCTTTATCCATCCCTTTTATTTCTTTGTAGTTTGTATCACATGCCCCCCACTATCATTTTCTAGCCTGTATAAGCTGTTTAGAAAAGAAAAAAAAAATTTAATTCCATACGTATGTATACAACACATTTCGGGAAAATGATCTCTGAGGATAATAACATTTTGCACCACTCATTTTCATTCATATATATGTTCTCTACAAAATTATAACATCTGCTGTATTTTTTTTTTTAAAAAAATTTTATAACGACTATTTTTGGCCTGAATTAAATAATTATAGTCAATTATCATATATTGACAAAATGATGAATAAACTCTCATAATAAACTTATGTGTGCCTGTGTGGAATGAACTCGAATTTCTCTCCAACAGTTGTCATCTTTACAATTAAACATACGCATCTATCTTTATTGTATTTTATTCTTTTAAACATGGCTATTGTATAATTTATTTTTAAAAGAAGTAAATTTATGTTTTAAATTAAATAAAATTAACACACTTGTTTGTTAAGAGTAAAGTCACCATATTATTGGATGCGCTTAATAACTCAGATCCTAATTTAATAATATGCTCATATACATATATTAATTAAAAAATGAAAAATAAAACATAGGATGAAAGTCAAACTAGTGATCACTAATGGGAATTAATGAAAAAATTTATAAAGCATGTGTATAATATATAAAAATATCAGTGGGGCGGTAGTCATATTTAATTTAATTAATAGCCGAACATTGTAATTGGTAGTTTTTTACATAAACAAAAATTATAGCAATACATTTGTGATATAAAATCATAAATAAAAAATATTTTGAAAATGCATAATTTGAAATAAAAATTTAATATATAACTAGTTTAAATCTATTAAAGTAGTTCTTGCATTAAACTCTTTAATGCATGAACTACTTGTTATAAATTGATTTTATTTATTAAAATTAATTATTTTTCTGCAACAATATAATTTAATTATTAAGCTGTTAGTGTTGTAATACGTGGCACTGAATTATTTCCCAATTTTATTCATCTCCTATAGATATAGCCGGATGTGATTCGTTAATATGTACCAATAGAATTAGAGATTTTTAAGTGCCAAGAATTATTGTAACTTTAGGGCGTAATAAGGCGTACGACTACATTTTTTTTAAAAAAAAAAAATAAGGAAAAAAAAAAAGAAAAGAAAAGCGAGGACCAATAATATGGAGTATATATTTGAGAAAACGGTTTTCGGTTTCCACTATAAACGCTTTTTGCTATTTTTACCGGCTTAGGCTAAAGTCGTGTAAATAGATATGATAAAGTCATTATTTGCCTCAATGGGATTTGAGCATGTTCATTAGTTTTTAACTTTTAATAAATATGAATATAGTTTTTTTTTAGGAGCCATTGAAGGTCTGGAAAGGAGTGGTGGGAGCCCATGCCACACAATTACAAAGGGCAATTAAAGGGAGTGATAGGGGGCCGGTGGGAATCAAACCTCCAACCTCCCATTGGAAATAAATGAACTTGGGCTAGGTACTCATCCCTAAATATGAATATAGTTGGAACAGGTTTAGTTTCATCAGCTCTGTGATGTGTAAATTAGAATCAAGGATTTGAATTCAACATTTGTATTTGTATTTTTTATTTTTTTTTTCTGAAGGAATATGTCAGAGAAGATTTAATTTGAATTTGTCGGTTTTAGGATTGAATTGGTTTGTGCTTTTCTTTTTCTTTTTTTTTTTTTTCGGGGAAAGAGTTGGTTTGTGCTTTAATTTCTTTGTATTATTGTTCCTTTACCCATGACATACCATCAATGGCATTATTATTATTATTATTTTTTTTAACTATTTGCGCCCCCAACCCCCCCACCCCCAAAAAAAGAAAAAAAAAAAAAGGAAAAAAAAAAGAAGCAAATTGGCAACTTGGTTTAAATGCGAGAATTGGCCTTATTAGTGTCATAGGAGCAGAGCTTTGGGCCACTTGGAAAGGATTTACTATTGTTTGGGAACGAGGCTAGCGAAAAGGTGCGTTTGGATTGTGGTAACTATCATGTCGTGCAATGCTGTACATAGAGGTGTCAATTTTGGACACGACCCGAAAACTCGAACCCGACCGACACGAACCCGATGCAGTTTTGGGTTTAGTCGTTTTCGGTTTCTCTAATCTGAAGGCCTAAAAATTTTCAGGTCTTGTTCGCGTTTGATATTTCAAGTTCATTTCGGGTTCGGGTCGTGTTCGGAATTACAGATTTTGTGTTATACCCTTATTTACACCTGACACGAACACGACCCGAACCTGTGAAACCTGAAACACGACCTGACTAACCTGACCGAAACACGACACGAACACGACCTGAAACCTGAAATTGACACCCCTAGCTGTACATGATAGTATAAGAGATAGATATTGGAAGTTCATGACCTCAGTTGAAAATTGAAGATTGAACCTTTACCAAGCACCAATCCTCATTTCTTTTATTTCTTCTTTCTAGAAACTATGAATATACTATTAATTATAGTAATGTTTTAATAATATATTAGTATTATTACTTCCTCCGTTCCCATTTAAATTCTCCCATTGCATAGTAGTAACTATTCATTGAGTAATTTTGATCAAATTTTTTAACATAGTTCTATAATATAAAACATAGTCAAGTGAGATCTTGTTAGATTCGTCTAATCACGTAGTTTTATAATATCAAATTTTTAATTTTTACTTGTGTACAATTTGAGTTATAAATATTTAAAAATGTGTCTTGAACGGCATGAAATGCAGAAGTGGAACATTTATATGAGAACAGAGGAAGTATTATTTTAAATGAATGTGTATATTCTTAGAATCATATTTTAAAAGGGTGAATGGAGTATATAATTAAATTATGGTTAAGTGTCACCAAAACAGTTGGTCTGAGTGATATAGGGTTTTGGCAGCTTATTATCCAAAATTGTTGTTATGTGTCATCAATTTATTGTCATATTTATTATCCAAGATTATTTATTTTATGGCTAGCTAGCTATATCCTATACAGGTATCCACCATGGAAATTATTTTACCATTAAATTGTACAAATGCGACATCAAATTGCATAACTCCTACTTAATTAATCATCCTAGCTACACTTTCATCCTCTACCTTTTTCTTCTGCTTTTTTTTTTTTAAAAAAAAAAATTCTAAATTTTGCTTTATTGTTTTTTGTATTCATGGATAAGTAAGCATTTCGTTTGCGGAATACTGTAATTTCCAGCTATTCAAAATTCAGAAAAATGAAAATTTTAAGGGATGTGAAAAATTTAAGCGAGTAAAATTCTGTACCCAAAAAAAAAAAAAAGAAAAGAAAAGAAAAGAAAAACGAGTAATACAATATTACCAAAAAAATGCCTCAACGCTAAAGCCCTTCCCGTCTTCTATAATCTGTTCAGGCCCAGTATGTGAAACCAATCTGTTACAACTTTAATAGGCTCAAATATTAGGCCGAACATGATATTTGGGCTCAATTTAGATTATATCCAAGCAGTTTTTTAAATGAATATGGCGAAAAAGAAAAAGCAGCCATTGCAATGTTCGCGTTGCCGGAAGAATTTAAACTTGGTCATTTCCCGCGATTATAAATACGCCTTCCCATCATCTCAAGAGTTGTGATCGTATCTTTCTCATTGACCTTGGGTCCTACGGTTCTTCACACACTTCATGCACAACAGCTCGCAAACCAAAATCAGTTGGAGGAAGTATAGCGCGCAGAGTTACGGGAAATCAGGCACAGAAAGATGGGGAAGCGATTGCGGAAAGCGAGATCAATGTGCAGCTGTGCCTCTCCGCGATCTTCTTCGTACCTGACTCCTCACTCGATTTTCAACTGGTATGCTTGTAGTTACCGAACCTTCTTTTTGAATTTCTTTGTTGAATGAGTTCTTTTGCGATAGTGAACTGAGATCGGCTAGCTTAAGCTGGAATCGAGGTGAATTAATATTTGATTTGAGTTTTGAGCTTACGAGCTGAGATTTGGAGATTCGAGCTGAATTTGTGGATGAATTTCAGTTTTAAGAGCAATCGATTGAAACGGAGTGATAATTTAGGTGAAAATAAGCTACTAGTTTTAAGAGCTGGATTTATGTAGATTTGTTGGAGACTTTCGAGAGCTTTAACTAATCATCAGTTAGCTGAGATTAAAAAGACACCATGGAATATGGATCTATTTCCTCTTTGCAGTGAATTAAAATCATTTGTGATTTCTGATCATGATACTAGGATATATTACCTCATATTTTTGGAGAAGACTGAAAATATGCCCTTCTTCTGTAAGCAAAGTTTTCCTTCAGGCTCCTTCAAGTATGCTGAGCTTCAGCATCTCAAGGTCACACTGCAGTGCAAATTTTCTGTGTTGTACGTAATTTGAAGTACAGTGCTACAGATGATCTCATGAAAATGTGGTTGCGCAAGCATTCATTGATAATTCAATACAACCTTAATTTGAAGTGAAAACTGTCAACTATATCCTGAAATTGCAATTGTGTATTAGGATTTACAATAATTCAACAGGCATTGTTATTCATGGCATTTTACCTTTTGTTTATCCTGGATGTTGAAATGATAGGTACGAAGAGGATGTATGGACAGAGATTGCGAAGTTCTTGGATGGAAGATCTCTAGTGATGCTTGCAGTTACCTGCAAATGGTTTAATCGCATTATGACGGAGGATAGTGTCTGGAAATATGCATGTTTGCGTGATCTCCAGGTGTCTGACCCTGGAACAGCTGCTTTCAAGTGGATCAAACTTTACTCCACAGCTTTTGGTATCATTCACCAATTAAATTACATTCTTTGTATATTATCCAGTAGTAAAACTGATCTGAAATTTCAATTGACATATTAAGCTAATAGTTGATAATTTGTTTTTGCAGATGGAAGTCACACATACATGTTTCGTCAGCAAGAAAAGCATATTGGTAAAATTTAGTATAAGAAAGTTCATGGCATCCAAATTGTTGGATGTGTTTAATATCTCCGCCCTGCATATTCTATGTTCTTAATGAAATGAGTATAGTTTATGATTGCACATTTGTAGATATCCAATTTTCTGAGGTCTGGTTTCCTGAGATGATTGATAGCATCACCAGTATACTTATTCGATAACATTTCCTTTCTTGATCCGACAAGTAGATTGGATGCGCATTGGAGCCTTCCTGTTCGACTCGCATACAGCTCTCCTTACTGAGAATCTAACAGTACCTCCAAGACCTCCCAAAGAAAAGAGAACAGATAAAACGCTGCAGCTGGAAGGGTGCTGTCTGTTGAACAATATAAAAGCTGGAATCTGGATTGCTGGTAATTTTGTTACTATTATCATTCTACTGGATAATTTCGTCCATGATCAGTTCATTATATATATTCGAACTGCCTGCAATACCCACAACGATTATGATTGCAGACTTGCAGCTTGTTCGATGTCCTGTCTGTGATCTCGACTCATGTGATGGTAAGCAACCACTACGAGTATAGTATATATCACATAAACCTGTTTTGAATCCGCAAACTGTACTAGTATATCCGCCTATGATACTTCTCTTTTAATAATCACAGGAACAATGCAAACCTTGGATGCAAGACATATTGACCTCTTCCTGAATGAGGGATATCTTAACGGGAGCTGGGAATACCATACCTTAGGATCCCGCGATGTCAACAAGCAGGCAGATGGAGCTTCTGGTGGAATATTCGACTTGGAACATCTCAAGGATGAATCCACCTCTGGTATCACCATCATCACCGCATTCATCTGGTTAATCATATAATTGCATGCATCCACCGACACATCTTCCACATTCTAAATAGTAACTTGAGCTCTGATCACATCGCAGATATCTTCGATCTCAAGTCATGGGTGGGAAAGCGAAACGACTGGCAACCAAAAGCTATGGTAACTACCCATGCAGTTGCAGTGAACACAAATCTTCAAGACAATGAAGGTTAAAACCTTTTTCTCTGGCCATCCGTTCAGCATCGTAAAAATATTCACCCGCAATTATTTAGAAATTGAAGGAAAACGGCATGGCTTCATTAGTTCATCATATAAATGTCACCAGTTTGGCAGTTTCCTCTGAAGGCAACTAATTCTGATCAACACAACTCTGAAAACAGGTCTTCAGATTAAATACCAAGCTATGATGGCAGGAAAAGACGGTGAAGTTGTTTCGATTCGCATATCCCAACAGCTGCTCTAGGTTAAATCTCCCCATAGAAATATTTTAATTCCACAGACAATAAAAAATGATATTGTTTGGTGTTATCTTATCATTTACTGAGCTCATCCGAATTAAATAAGAGCCCCCTGTCTTTTGATCATACAACTACAGACTAGGAATTGGCATATTCTTTTACCCTTGTAAAGACACTTCGTATTTTGTTTCTGCTCAATTTCTTTCGCCTATACTATTAAACTGCCAGGATTCTTTTTAGTTAATAATTTTAGTGTAGTTTAGTTATCCTAAAGAAATGAAGGAATTTGAAAAGTTATAATAAAAGTTAAGAAACTATAGAATGCCATGTAAATATAAACCTCACAAATAGTTGGGGTAAAGGGGGTAAAGCTTCTTGTGGCGATTTAGGATATGAACTGAGTTGCAACACGAAGGAAGGAAATACAAAAATGGAAAATAACACGTCCTGAACCACTTTGGTATCACCTTTCTTGGTAAAGCCAAAATAATAGAATGTGTCCAAGGTGTTACAAAAAGCCAAAGTGGTCTCAAAAGATAAATTTCCTTCAATGCCAATTGCCAAATCCTGCTAGATATCTGCGGTGCTCGATAAAATGTTGCGCTAAATTGTGCATAATGGCAATACTTAATGCCAAAGATATCATAAAGTAGTTAAATCTTTGGGGTTCGGCTAGCGTGCCTCCTACATATTAATTCAGCACCTGCATCACTATCTAAGCCAAAGGAGTGAGTGTGCTACTTGGTTGATGGTTCAAAAGCTTATCCTATGAGATGCCCGCAATTTATGGAATCAAAAAATACACCTACTGCCGTTATACACAATAATTTATGGGAGAATTTATCACTACCATAATTTATAAAATTAGCATTAATGATTGATTAATAAGACCCACCCACACTAAACCATACTAGCAAAACTCACAACCACCACCATTCTTACCGACGAGTGCCGACACATTCACACAATAACCTCTATCACTGAGACAAATCAATACCACTGGTTATACCATGCTAGATTTAAACGAACAGCCAAATGATGACATCGAACCTTCGCCGGACAATTCATCACATAGACAAGTCAATGGTGTCGCCGGCCAAGAGTATGACATCGATGATGATGTCTTCCATGGAGTTGTGTATGGGTCGGCGTCAGACTCATACAACGATGAAACAGACGAGTCGGAATCTGAAAACAATGAATTTATGACATTGGATTCCAGTGACAGATGGGGCAAGACGACACTGTTCAAAGGTCAAATCTCATCAATTGTTTTTTTGCATTCACAGAATATAGCACGTAGTTGATTGTGTGATAAAGAATATTCGTTTGCATTGATGATAGTGATAGGTGGTGAATGGTATTGCATCATCGCCATATAAGTGTTCATTTGAAGGTGTAACGTGGCGTGATTATATGTGAATATAGTGCTCTTCCTTATTGATTTATGTGATTATCATATAAAATATTGTTTGATGAGAGTATGAGTGCAACGTGAGTATTTTAATATATTTTATTCTATAATGTTTGATTTACAAATGCATTTGACAGCACTATAATCTTCCATTTACTGGCAGACATGGAAAATATCAAGAGTTTTAATTTCCAAAATGTGGAAGAAGCTTTTGATGTGTACTGCGACTTCGCCCATCACCGTGGATTTGTCGTTCGTAGACGGTATCATCGGAAGTCGGAGTCAGACAAGTCGTTAGTGCGTTACATGGTATATTGTTGCAACAAAGAAGGTTACAGGCGCAATAGCAAAGTCAACCCTTTGAATTGGGACACGACCAGTGAAACATTTGTAGGGGAGTCTAGTCGAAGCAAAAAAAGACACGTGGATGAAACAAGAGTTGGATGCAAAGCTATGATTCGCTTCAAGTATGATACGAAGAAAAAGGTATATGTTGTAAGCAAAATGGAAGATATCCACAACCATCCGATGCAAAATGATGTGACGAGACATATGCTGAAGTCTAATAGGGTAATTCAAAAGCACCATGAGCTAATTGCAAAGCTAGGGGACAAAGCAGGGTTATCGTTGAGGGAAACATATGGCTTCGTGAAAGCCAGGGGGTACGGCGAACGTTGGATTCCTCAAATCGGACCTGAAAAATATGTTGAACAGGAATCGTAATAATGTGATGAAGGATGAAGCACATTCGCTATTGCAGTACTTGAAGGATAAACAACAGGGCGACCGGGAGTTCTTTTACGACGTGGATGTTGATGGTAACCGACAGATTGGTAGCATATTTTGGTCTGATGGGAAAATGCGGAGTGATTACGCATTGTATGGTGATGCAATAGCGCTGGACACAACCTTTAATACAAATAAAAATTCCCGCCCACTAGGTACATATAATTTGTCCACCAACACAATATATGATTTAGTTTCAAGCTGTTATGGGTAATAGGTAAGTCGTGTTCTATTTTTTTACAAGTTCTATTTGATTAACTATGTTTTTTCTATCACCATGCAGCATTGTTCGTTGAGTTCAACAATCATAGGTGCGGCTGTGTGTTTGGCGCTTCTTTACTTCTGGATGAGAAACAAGAAAGCTTCTCTTGGTTATTAACGACCTTCGTAAAATGCATGAAAGGTTAGATGGGGTAATTATGATTTGCATAGTGTGCTAGCGTCAATGTCTTATGTGATAGTGTAATGAATTGTGTGTGCTACGTGGAAAACAATCATAATTTGATGTTGTCATTTTAGTAAAAAAAAAAATGTATATAAAAAATCATTGTTCTATTTATTTGTTGCTAATGCTGCCGATTATTGATCTAGTGATGGTGTATCAATTTTTTTTTTTTTTGGTAGCTAAGAAGTATATGTTTGACAGTCATGTGGTTTTAATTTTTTTGGTAGCTAATAAGTATATGTTTGACAGTCATGTGGTTTTAATTTTTTATTTGATGTTGGTGGTAATGTACATAATTTTTATTTTATAATGACGAGGTGAATTTCCCTGTGATCATATAGGTGTGATAGTCATGCCGATAGTGTGTGATGGTGTATGTAATAACACCCAACAAGTGATGGTGCATGTATTTGTTGCACGCAGGTGTTCCCCCCCGAAGTATCATGACCGACCAAGACCCCGCTATCGCAGCTGCTATTCGAAATAAGCTTCCTGAAACGTATCACGGCCTTTGCACTTGGCACATCCTGGAGAATGCTAAGAAAAATTTGAGCAAACAATACACAAAAAGGTAACACACCATAATTTATCAAGTTAAAAAAGGCTCCCCGTTAAATAATTTAAAAATGTGTGCAGGTTTGCAGAACTATTCAATATACTTGTGTACAAGGTGATGAATGAGAATGATTTCACAGAGTATTGGGGGCTAATGATTAATAAGTGTTTTGATGGGGTTCCCCATCGATGGCTCGATGGGATATACACGTTAAGAAAGCAATGGTCTGCAGCTTGGAGACGTCGCCAATTCACTGTTGGTATGCGAACGACACAAATCAGTGAGTCGACAAATGCTACATTGAAAAGGTATAAATTTAATATATAACTATTAGTTTTTTAAGAGCTTGATTATTTATAATATATTAATAAAAGATTTTTTGTGTTTTGGATATACAAGGTATCTACAGGTTGCTCACAATATATCACAATTCTTCACGCACTTTGACCGTGCAATAGAATCAAGGCGAGCAAAGGAGGCAGAATTACAATTTAGAATGGTGGATAGGAATATGCGAGCCCGTTACGCTTGCAGTCCGCTGTTGGATTCTGTCGCCCAAACATACACCCCTGCTGTGTTTGATATATTTTTCAAGGAGTGGGAAACCTCACACAAGTTCTTAATTAAGGATGCACCAGCACCATCATTACTTGGTTCAAGAACATATGAAGTGTGGAATCCGAAAAAGGAGAAAAACCTGAACAGAACACACATGGTTACTCTATGCCCAGGCAGTTCTACAATCAAGTGTACATGTTGTAAGTTCGAAAGCTGTGGCGTTTTGTGCAGGCATATATTGAGGGCAATGAAGGCCCTCGGGTCGTACCAAATTCCAGAGTTCAATATCGTGCCGCGGAAATATATTTTGTCACGATGGAGTGCATGCAATTCTGCTTTTCATGATAAGGTATTGCCGGGTGCAGTTGTGGAACAAACAACATTCGAAGATCGATGTGCTACTATTATCTAAGCGGTTATGACGGCAAATCCAATACTTGCAAAAGATACAGATACTTGCGATAAATTCATGGCTGTCGTGAACGGTTTCTTGTCAGCTCAAACAAATACGATGCCAACACCATCACAAGAAAAAGGTATAATGTCAGTTTTGGATTGTATCTTTTTTTATGTACGTACTGTTGGTACGGTTTTTATGTAAAATACTTGATAAATAATTAATTGTCTTATTGCATATGACAACGAAGAGGATTGCATCCCGTATACACTGAAATCAAAGGCTAGGAGATCCGGTCGGAAGCGAAGATTAATCCCAATCTCAGAAGCGGTGCGCACACCGAAGAGGAAAGCTTTTAAGAAGGCGAAATAAGGATACACAATAATGAGTGCTGATTGGCAAGTCTGTTATGACCTGATGTGTGATTTGTGCTACTAATTGCAATAGTGAGTGATAATTGCATGAGTACTATGTGCTGGTTGGTCTAAGGTCTTAATTAGTATATGCGCTGAACCTAAGCTGTAATGCAACTATAATAAAATTCCAAAAGTTTTTATTATTTTAAAGTCCAGTAATCAAGTCACTCATGTACTACTCTGTTTGGTGTGGTTATATTTGGATTTATAATAAACTCATTCGCAAGTGTTAAAAATTCGTATATATGGGAATTCATATTACATCACAAAAAAATCAGGTATGGCAGCCATTCACAATTTCAATAACCAAGTTCTCCACAGGCCGTGTTCTAGTGCAATTGTGCAAAAGAAATTGAAAAAATTACCAATCATATTGCCAACCCCTAGAACTACAATCCACCATAAAAAAATATTGTGTTGAACAGTGACAACACAATCATGTCCTGACCTTACAATCATGTCCAACTAGAAAAATTTCATGTCCAGCTAGCAACTAGCAAAAATTTCATGTCCAACTAGCAAAAATTTCATGTCCAACTAGCAAGTCTGTTGAACAGCGACAACACAATCATGTCCAACTAGCAAAAATTTCATAATTCGATAGACAATGTAAAATAAAAAACAATGTTAAATGACAAGACAATCAACATCACCAGCATAAAGATACAAAACATCCCCCACTCCGCATCATGTCCTAACCTTACGTTTTCCCCGGCCATTGTCACGTGGGGGCATTAAACCTGATTCAGGAGCAGCGACAGCAAGCGGCACAGCATCCTCGGCCTCGGCATCACTGGGTGGATCAACAATGGAAGCCAGAACCTTCAAATTTTCGAACCGTAAGTTGGTAGGATGCATAACGACCATTGCAGTGAATTTTGACCGCATCGCATCAACGACCCTCATTTTGCTCATCTCTATGCGCCAATTGGTCTCCACATGAACCCTGAAGTACTTCATGTAAAACATCACGAAAATACCGCATGTATGTCCGTCTGGTTGGGCAATATTAAAATTGTTGTCAATAGCAAAATCCAACGACCAAGACCGTCCATGCACCTCCTCTGCAACCACCTTCAATGAATACATTAATTGCTTCAAAACCACCTTGTCCTCATCCAACCCAGCAAGGCGGTTCCGACTGTTGAAATACCAAATTTTCTGATTTTCCCTATCAGCTACGAACATAACCCAGTGGTGGTGGCGCACGTATGGAAAAAATAGCTGTTACGCAATAGATCAATAGCACATATTAGGATGACTAAAATATATAGAGAAATACATAACCATGTTAAATTAATTATACAAATCAGTCCACAAAATAGCATAGAATTAAAGCACACACTGTGTTGTCATATAGCACAAAAACAGCGTCTATGTAGCACAAAACCAATATAATATTACTACATTAATTGAAAAACTACTTGAAAAATAAAATAAATAGACTTGGTCATCTCCCAGCATGAAAATTGACAGCATCAACTGGCACACACAGGAAAGAAAAGACTCACATATTTTGCCCAGAAGCACACTGTCCAATCATCAGTCGGGATACAACGCTTCATAATATTAGTCCATCTAGCAATGATGACTTCGTCTGTAGGTAAACCACCCGACGCATTGACATCCAATTGAGCAAAACTCTACATTGTGAAAGCTGAAAATTGTTACTCATGTTAATGATAATAATAAAATATGTACACATCTGGTGTTCTTACTGCTATAGATGATGGGAACCATGCAATCTCAACTACCGGATCTTCCATATCCATCCCACGAAACTCTTCACTCATAACGTGGCAATATGCATCGACGAATGAGTTGCTGACATCACGGTCTGGAGCGTTACACTCAACATCTTCCTTAAAACATGCAACTTTTCCATTGTCAAACACCAGCTCATCTACATGAAAGATCACGCAGGAGGGACCCTATTACCCAATAAACCAATGTAAAAGGAAATAAGATAAAAAAAAAAAAAATCAGTGAATAACCTCACATACCTTTGTCTTTCTTATTTTTCTTGAATAACCAATTGACAATCTTTTCCTCTATCTTTGTCAATTTGCACCGACCCTGTAGAAAACCAGGAATGTCATATGAAGGAGACAAAGCAGCTTTAGAAAGCTTCCGTGTACGTTTCTGTGTAAGTGTATAAATCCGGGGAGCTGAACGGGTCTTCTTGCAATGTATTTGAGGAGGATCGACGAAATCATCATCACTATCGCTAGCCTGTAATAATCATCTAGCATATTAGAAACAAAAAATAACAATCTCATTAATATGATTAAAGAATATATAATTCGTATTAAGACCTTATCTTGTTGGGGGTCCGCCTTCTCAACTGCTGGAGCCAAGTCCCAATTTGGCATGTGCTAGTTGGAAAAAATAAAATACGATAGTGTATCAACATAGCTGAATACTCATATAGAAAACTAAATCAACATTGTAACAACAAGATATAGAATAATTTGGTACAGACACAACATTATTTTGCAATGTATCAGCAAAATAGAATAATTGTTCCAATGTATTAAATTATAATAAAACAAGATATACCTCCACCCCTTGGTCAATCTGCACACATCGTGCCACTTCATTCTCCCCCCACTGCAATTGGAATAAGATTTATTTCATAAGATGCATACACAACATAATTAAAAAAAATAATTAAACGCAGTATTAAAAAAAATTAAATAACATATATATGTCAAAACATACCATGCACGCTTCCTGGCTTATGAATTCTTGTGATGCGAACAAATTGAATGTGGGTTGAGAACTATCACCCAATATCGGCGCACAGTTCTGTAGAGAATTAAAAAACGGAGATTCTTTGCTCATGAAAGCATTCAAACCCTTGGCAATCCTTGGCTGCTTTGGGGCATCTCTTGATATCGCCTTCGGTGGACTGTGAATCATATCACGGATGCCCAACACATCAGTGATTGGCACCTCGCAACATGATTCCCCCTCAGGGCCATCCGGAGCTACATTATGTTGTTGCTGCTTATCGTGCTCCTCTTGGACCCCCCTATTATCCCTGTTACAAAATGCAATATCATCCTCAACCTGCATCCGACAAAGTTCTATGTCATGTGCTGTTCGCTGGATCTCAATTTCCTTCAGTTGGATCTCAATTTCCTTCAGTTGGGCACGGAGCTCGCCCATCAATTTATCTAACCTCTCTATCTCATTCTCCAAGAACACTCTCCGTTCAAGCCGGGCTTCGCCCTGTTACACTCAAACAAAAATTATTTAAAATTATACCGAAGAATGCCCAACCTGATCATCTTGCCTATCTAAAATTAATAATTGGTTTAATCATGCAAGTTTTGCTTTGTAAAGTAAGCTCGCATTCCACTGCCATTAAACAGAAAATGAAGGGGATTGGAGTAGTGAAACAGGAGACTTTATTAGTTATTATGAAATACTTAGATGCATAACAAAATAGACCTGTATGGTTAGAGATAGCCATATGCTTCTCAGTTTTCAAAACAATAATACGAACTAAGAGATTCATGTCACAAAGTTCTGAACAAATATCATACTAGCACGACTGATCCGTAAAACATCACAATAAGCATTTTAAACTATCACTAATGCACATAAAATATCATACTAGCACAACTGATCTGTAAACCATCACATTATATATATGAAACTATCACTTATGCACATAAATATCCTACTATCACAACTGATACACAAACCATTACAATATACTAGCACAACTGATCCGTAAACCATCACATTATATATATATATATATATATATATCTCAAACTATCACTTATACACGTAACTATAGCACGCAGCAACAATATGCATGTGGACTAGACTCTGGCGTCATACCTCCTCATGACAATCGTTGACTCCACCCACTGATGCACCCGACCCATCCGTACCTTCAGTTCCCTGTCGCAGAAAACACATCACACATTGCACCTTATACAAGCATCTATGCATTAAAAATAAACACAAAAAAAAATATGCGTAAAAACTTCATTTGACATATTACTTGGACACCATCCTTAGCTGCCTCATCGTGAACATTGTTGCCTCTCCCAACTGGTGCAGACGGGCCATCCGAACCATCACTTCCTGGACCCAAGAACTTGGTGACAAGTCCGATCGTCAACTTTCTTTTTGGAAGACCTAATGTGTAACACGTCCCAGCCTTGCACTCGACAAAATCATAAAAAATATGATGTAGTGATACACATGAAGATGACAAAAACATCTTAACAACTGAACCATAAAAAAATATAATTAAACACTATGAACCCCAACTAATGGTAATGAGAGCAAATGACTTGCATTCAAACAGTGGAGATCACCGCTGATCCTAGAACCGACTTCAGTAGATCCATCCCCCTCTGGTCCACCAGGTGCAATACTAGAAAATATTGCTTCTTGGACCAATGCAGCCCAATTTATATTTCTAGCAATTTCCCTGGACCTCAGGAGCCCAAGATAAGCCAGTCGCACCCTGCGATTAGGCGTTGGCACCAGGACAGCTCCTATACACAGCAACACATAAAGGCGCCAATAATCCTCGACATTCATCACCGTACTCCAATCATCTGCCATCAACAATGATTTCAATCTCTTCTAATTAACATATGGCTTCCCCTCAATGCCCAAATTTAGCCTGTGCTTTATCTCCTCGCAGAAAGGGTCAGCATCCAATAATCTCTCCTTAGTTATTAAATCCTTACGATGTCCATGTGGGAGCCCATATACTGATGCAACCCTCTCCGTCGTCACCTCGAGAATTCTGCCATCTAAGAACCTAAAGCACAAGGATTCGCGATCCCAAGCTTCTAACAAACGCATGGTTGGCAACACAGGGACGGGAGTTCGCTGAATTCGAAGCAAACCCCCAAAGCATGATTCAAGGATATAATCCCAGCGACCATCCGCCCTCTTCCCTGCCAACTTTTTATTCACCTCCGCCACACGCCTGGGAACACATGCAAATTGTATGGCCTTTTCCTTTGCATTCTCCTTTTCAAAATCCGAACCCATCCTGACAAAAAAAATAAAAATAAATGATCAATATGGTAAAAATGTAAAAAAAATTCGGTGAGAAAAAAAAAACCAAAACAAAAAGCCAAAAACAATAAAAAGAAAAAAACAAGCACAAACAGGTCACATACCGACAGGACAACGAAAGACAAAACGTATGAACAACCAAATTCCCCCCACAAAAACCCCCGCCACACCATATGCCTCAACACCCATTACATTTGTTGCACGATTAAAAAAGGTTCCAAGCACAAAAATGTGATACAAACAACACACACCACCGATTCCATCATCTAAGACAGATGAATTTCCACCAAAAGTGTGAATAAAACCCCAATAAAAACAAAACCACCCCACTAAAAAACAAATCTGTGATGAAAACACCAAATGTACCCAAATTTCTTCCTTACACGAAAAGAAGGCAATTTAAATTACAAATCAGAAAGAAAAACTAGCACCGGAAACGAGTTTAAAATACAAAACAGTGTGTAACAAAAAATCACCACAGTGCTAAAATTGAAAAATCCATACTAAAATTGAAAAATCGGCTCTGGAAAGGAGTTTAAAATACAAAACTAACCCTTGAAATGCTGTAACTTGCTATCTGAATATGGCGTCCAACAATCTGCAACTAGCACCGGAACGATCGACAGCTCTAAAACTATGGAAATGCTGTTCGCGAATGGTGTTAAACCCACCACAGTGCTTCGATTCACACCCTTTGTTGGCGATGGCTTTAAATTTTAAAAAAAAAATGACAGGAGTGGGCGGTGGGGGGAGAGGAGATAAATGTGACTACCTTACACAAAATGACAGAAATTTGACTACACACAATGTCTGGAAGTGGAAGTGGCAGGGATATGTGGAGTCCACTACCACATAATAGGTATTTTAATTATCCACAATAAAAATGGGGCCCAATTGATTTACTACCTTCCACAAAAGATGCAGCAATTAGTATATTAGAAATTTTCCACCATTATAGGATACGATTAAGTAATTTAAATAATTAAGGTTGACCTTCCAACATATGCAACTCAATATTTAATATTTCCTTTACTGATCAAAACATAGCCGTATTCAAAAACTATCACACTCACAGGCAATGTTCACATATTCAGCTCCTGCTGAATAAGCATACAAACCGAACCCAAATCTTTGTATAATATTTCTAGTTATCTAGTCTAGTATTTACAAACAGAATTTTTAAATTATTAAAGTAATCCATGGTTTCTCTTTCCTTATTTTCACATGATCTCAGCAGAATATTTAGCCAGCCAATCCCAACCTGATTTCCATATAGTACATTCCACAAATCTTACTATTAAGTCATTTTTCAAGGACATTCTACATATCCCTTTTGTTGTTTCCACAGAACTTATGTTAATGCACACCTAAGATTATGAATGCACATATCACGGATATTAATTCGCCTTTCAATGTTGTGGTGGGTATTATTATTAATTTCTTTTGCAACTTCCAATACAGCATTGTACAGTTCCTTTGTCCTACCATGTTTTACTTAATTTAATGCAAGGCTGTTAATACAACGAACTTGTTACTATGCCATCGATCGTGGATTAGGTTTCTATCCTGATTCCTCATATCCTGAATGTATAGATTCACGTCAAATATGCTCTTTTCAAGTTGACCGGTGGATTACACTTTAAATGCCCATTATCAATTATGCCTTGATTTTTATACCTTAATTAGTACTTCCTCTGTTCTCATATAATTGCTCACATCATGCATTTCACGCAGTCCAAGATACATTTTTAGATGTCAATAACTCAAAGTATATATAAGTAAAAATTATAAAAAAATAATATTATAAAACTACGTGATTAGACGAATCTAACAAGATCTCACTTGACTATGTTTTATCTTATATAACTATGCCAAAAAAATTGATCAAAGTTATTCAATGAATAGTAACTACTATGCAAATGGAACAATTATATGAGAACGGAGGAAGTAATTAGCAATAATTTTGCTCTTATTAAATTCCTGTAATTTGGATTAATTTTTGTCTTTCTCCATTCCGCCGGATTTGTTGGGATGTATCATGTATGCAAGGAAAGATATTTTCATTCATCTTTATGATATGCTAGATTTTTGAAAATATATAATCAATTAAAATAGATTAGATTTTGAGAGTAATTTCCTTTTCACCTCAAAATATAAAAATTCCTCAATATTTTTTTTTTTTTTGTAAACATTGACACCTATGTGTCGGCAAAGGTGTATATTTTTCTTAAATTTTGAGTGTTTATCCAATGTATTAATTAAATATAGTTATTTAGATATTACAATTTGCTTTGTTTATTAATTAAAAATGCTATATTTTCCTTAAATATTGAGTGTTCATCCAATGTATTTTATGTTTGGTTTTGTATGTGAGCGAATGACATGCAATGCATGCCTAATATTTCTTTTTGAGTTTTTTAATGTGGTCAATATTTAGGCACATGTGATGTTTACAAGTTAGATTGTGCTATTTTACTCTAAGATGGTTGTGTTGAATCTTACTCAACCATGCATGTTGTTTTTACTAGGCCTACGTGATGTTTATAAATTATATTGTGCTATTTTATTAATATAGTTGTGTTGAATCTTACTCACCCATGCTTCCAGAACGCATAAGTTTGCGTTCACTTATGCGACATATTTCCATTGTGTTTCTTGTTTCCCATTGTGAGGGGATGATTTTCAATGACCGGTGCTGCAAATTGAAACATAAGTGTTGTATCTATATTCCATTATGCTAGCTTTATTTCAGTGCCATTGTTTTCGTTAAAATAAAAGAACTGGTCATTTAGTTTCTCATATGAGAACCGATAAATCACTATGTGTCAAACCAAAACAAAATCATTATTATAGTGCTTTTTCACATTCACCATAAACGACGCATAAGCCATACTTGAACTTGATTAACCCTTATTCAGATCCTCACGCTAATTGGCGCGTTTCATACATAACGTTAAGCTATCGTATACCAATTTCAAATTTCAAATCATGCAGGACTCTCCTATGTGCTGAACTACATTGTAGTCATGCTACTTCTGTCATATTCCATGATGCGAGACTCCGCACCATATAACACATCTGCATCTTTTTCATTGATTTGTTATTCCCTCCGCAGACGACTTCTAAAATTGTTATTTGATATTGCTTCGGTCCAAACTGTCTCTCCTTCACCTTCAATGCATGGACACCGTTGTCATTGGTCTCTAACCATCATTATCGGTTGTGCCAACACCTGCCATGCCACACATTGGGTTTTTAAATTCAACATATATATAGTACCTAGTTAGTGTGATGGGTTAAGTAGGATAATGCTTTATTTCTCCACATCCCCTAATGAATCCCAGGAACCATCGAGTACACTATATATATCTCTACATGATCTCCTTCAGGTATTATTCTTTACCATCACCACCACCACCACCACCACCACCACCACCACCAGTGTCTTCATCATCTTGCTCACCTCTAACGCTATTGATGTCATCTTCAATAATCGGCACACACTCTTGAATAGGAACTGCATCTCCTCGATCGCCGATGGTATGGGTTGATTATGTTGCTGCTAAGCTTTTAGTCGGTTGCTGCTGGTGGTGAATGACGAGCATTACTATAATTGCACACACGCCCAATTTTAAGGAAGGAAATAATGACCCATAAATTATGCAATCAATGGACAGGCCCATAAATTATGTAATCAATGGAGATGGCTGCAGATCACATTTCCTAATCATTATTGTTCTTGAATTGGAAATAAATAATTAATTGCTCCAAAAAGATCAGCACAAAATCTCCAGATCAAGCACCTTCCGGATTTCCTGAATTCACCCATTCACGATAGTAACTTAATCGTGTCATCGTAGCATGGCATGAAAACTGTCAGATTTGTCTCGGCTACTTGACTTAGCATAATACAATTGGGCTGCATGCATGAATCTCTATACTGGAGCCATTTCTATCCATGCTATTCCATATATCGCATATAAGCTCCCGGCCCTTGTTGGTTTTCCAACTTTATTTTTTATGGCAGTCACTATATATATTCTAGCCAAACTCCTCTCAAAACGAGACGAGAACGAAAAGCCTCGAGATCTCGAGTACGTTTAACAAGTTCTTGCCAAGACATTCTAATGTCCTAAAAACCCTCAACAAGGCCTTCCCGAATGAACTTTTTCCATTCACAAAGCTTATAATTTCCGTACTCTATGTCTGGAACAGATATCACTTGTTTTGGCATGGTTGTGTACGAGTGCTTTTAAACTAAATACTTTTATTATTATAATTTGAATTTTTAGATGCCATACATTTTGCTACAAAAAGTGGGTTCAAGAAAATAAAGATAGGGAGAAACAGGAAATGAGAAAGTATTCTGGAGGAAATCTCAGCCGCACAAGCCATAACGTCCAACTTCTCTTATGTAGGCAAATGACTATTTATTACTATAGACATCTAACCACTGAACTAGTAAAAGAGTCCGTAACGGATAGGACTTCGAACTAATCGAGAAAAACAACTTTGAAATGAGAGGGCAGCAACCAAAAGAATTATAAATCGAATGAATATGAAAAGACCCATTTCGTGACACTTTTTTTTTTTTTTTTTTGAGATTACATAAAATTACTACCCCATTTAAACATACAAAAATTTTACTTTTACCCTTGATATAAAAAAAAAAAAAAAAAAAAGTTCTTTTTAATTGGGCTAAATGGTAAAAGAGGGAATTGATACCTATCCTATTTTTTACTCCCTCCGTCCCGCTTATCTTGTCCTGTTTGACTTTTTTACATTGTTCATTGTTTAACTTTGATTCAATATTATTGCAAGTATATATTTGAAAAAAATAATCGAGTTGGATCTTGTTAGAATCGTATGATCATGTAGTTTTAGAATATGTATTTTACATAATTTTATTTTGAGATTAATAGTTGAAAACGTGCATTGGATTGTGTGCAAAAATCAAACAAGACAAGTTAAATGCGACAGAGGGAGTAACATTCTATTCAAATACCTCACCTAAAACGTGTGCCTAGTCAAACATGATACTTATTTGTGGACGGAGCAAGTAGCTTTTTTTCCCCCCTACATTCTTACCGTCATATTTACCCCCGAGTCCTGAGGGTGGATGGAAAAACTTGCCTTTAGGCTCAATTTTTTCTCTCTCTTTTTTCCTTTTATTGTTATTTGCTAAAAGCAAATTCGTAGTTCTCTAAAGGGCATGTGTATTTTCAAAGATGAGATTAATAGCTCATACAGTAATTTTTGGTTGATTAATTTTCTAAAGGGCTGCTTTAGATATATCAAATAAACATGTTATTGGGTTGAAGAAATAATTTTCAACAAGGATGCCCTGGCTAAGGGATAAACTTTAGTCTCTGGCTTTTAGAAACAGAAATTTGGCCAGCTTAAGAGGCATTTAAAGGCAACCTTTAAGAACAGAACTAGCCAACAATGAGGTAATGAACAATCACCATCACCAGCTATTGCTTGCCTACTGCAAGCACCCAAATGTCCAAACTAGTATTAACTTCTATTTGACTAAAATTCCCCAAACCAAAGAAATGAATAATTTATATGCTGTCACAAGCAAGAAAAGCAATCAAGGCAGCTAGCTCTATAAGAAACAATCTTGTTAAAAGGGAATCTAAACCCCTCTCTCTCACCCAAAATAAAATCTAAAATTGACAACCAAACCCAGAAAAACAACACTTAACCTTCTCCCTT
Source organism: Hygrophila difformis (assembly GCA_030278955.1). Taxonomy (NCBI): domain Eukaryota; kingdom Viridiplantae; phylum Streptophyta; class Magnoliopsida; order Lamiales; family Acanthaceae; genus Hygrophila; species Hygrophila difformis. The sequence goes on from JAOANR010000005.1 coordinate 50,768,631, forward strand.
CTTCAGAAAAACCCCTTATGATCATATGGGCTTCCAAAGCTTCTTGATCCTGCTTTTCATCTCTGTAGCTCAAGCAAGAAATGACTGTTCAACTTCTCGCTGCGACAAGAACGGTGTCTCCATACAGTCCCCCTTCTGGTTAACGGGGCAGAATCAGAAGCCCCTAAACTGTGAGTGTGAGCCTCAGGGATTTAATCTAAGTTGCAATAGCAAGAACATAGCAACTCTTAGTCTTCCCTATACCGGAGTGTTTTATGTGAGTTCTATTTATTACGATCAGAGAAGAGTTATGCTTCATGATCCCGATGATTGCCTCCCAAGGCGACTTTTGCAGTTGAATCTGTCATCTTCCCGTCTCATGGCTATTTCGTATCAAAACTACACGTTTTTTGGCTGTCCCAAAGCCAAGGCAGGCACCTATGCTGCCTCTATTATTGGCTGTCTAAGCAATTCCACCACTGATGTTATTGTCACAACATCATCTGCATTAGATATGGAGTTCTCTAGACTCTGCAAGAAACTAGCCACGGTACGTGTCCCGGTTTCCTCTGGATATCATTATGATCTTCTTCCGGACAATCTTGAGCTGACATGGAATGGTTCTGCAAGTAAGGATCTTCCTTATCTTTCAAATTTTATATTAATCCATTTATCTTTGTTTTTTTCTGTTAGATGCTCTCTAGTTTAGCCAAAAGTCTAAGCAATCTTGATGATGGCAACAAAAATTAAAGAAGATAAGGTGAATGTACTTGTCTGGCATTATAATAAACAACACATTTGACAAAGCTAATGTCAACCATATATTTATTTACCAACTTTCTATGGTAGAGTGACTTTAAGGGCATAGTAGTAGTAGTAGTAGTATATAGTTTTCAACTTCTCGCCATCAACATCAATGCAGAAAAAAGTCTCATATAATATGTCAGAAGCCAAATGTAAGCCTTCGTCATATACATAGATTAAGTTAATCAGAATTATGGATGAGGAAATAGCCAAATAGCTCAACTTGGTTTTCAAGTCAAGCCCAGAGTACAACAACTTGGTGTTTTTTATCCATGATCAATAAAAGTATAAAATTGCTCTACAAAAACATATAGCTTGCACACAGAAAAATCATTGATAAACAAGAGAATTCAGTTTTGTGAATGTATGACTAATTCATGTAGTTTAAATTTATATTGAACTTGACATTTCACTATAAATATTATCACGGAAAATATACTAAGTCACTATGTTTCACCATTTACCTGAAGAAATTGCAGGTACAGGAAATACGAGTCGAAATATTCACACAATGGTTGTGTTATCTGTAGTTATGTCGGCCTTACTTATACCTGCAATGATAGCCAGCATATCCTGCTGTATATGCATGATCAGGCGCGACAATGCACAGGTCACTGATACAAACCAAATGGCTAACAGAGCTGGTCCATCGCGGGGCCTGGAGAAATCCACCATCGAGACCTACAGAAAGATCATAGTAGGTGAGAGTTGCCGTATTGAAGGGCCCAATGATTCAACCTGCACAATATGCCTGGCAGATTATGCCCCAACCGAGACAATAAGGTTCATGCCGGAATGCAAGCATTGTTTCCATGTGGAATGTATTGATGAGTGGTTAAGCATAAATAACAAATGTCCAGTCTGCAGGAATTCACAGTCTGGTGCTAATGCTTGCTGACTCCTGTGGTTCTGTGTGCTTTCTTGATCATATCCTCATTGACTCATTCCATTTCAGATTTCCAATTGAACAGTATATAATTCTATATTAGATTCACTTTCACGAGCTTCTGTAAAATCACGCCAAATAAGTTATTTGTACGTAAATACGTAATATTCAGAAGATCCTGGATTCCATCGTATACATCATTTTGTAAACAAGAACAAGAATAAAACAATAAACAGGTAAACACAATTTGATATTCAAATCTATAAGATTAGAATGAAAAGTTAAATTGTGTACAATGAAAAGTTATAAAAAATTAATTGTCTAAAACTAGAAGATTAGACAAATCTAACAAGATCTCAGTTGACTATGTTTCTATGATAAAAATTTGAATCAAAGTTAAACCATGAATAGTGCCAAAAACTCATCCGTAACAAAAACGGTGAGACCGAAGTATAAGTTTATGTGTTTTTCAATTGATGCTTTGATTTTACGCCTCGTGAGGCAGTAAAAAATCGCACCGCCTCAAAAGTCGTACTTTAAAACATTGACTATGCTATTTTTCACCCGGCAGAGTGGGGAGCTTCCTCTCCAGCGGAGATGCCTGGTTGCTGATCACCAATTTCCTCTACTTTACTGGAGTGAGATCCATGACACACTGGTTGATTCTCCTTGTTTTGATCATTGTCATCCTCACTACAGCAATTCGTACTTTTACCAGGTTTTAGAGGCTCCTCAGACACATTATCTACATCGTCTGAGCCTCCCTCACAGGAAACTTCATCAACAGATTTCGCAACAAGTTTCTTATCAGTAGTTGAACCTGATCTTGTTTCTGATTCTTTGCTTGAATATGAATTAGAACCATTCTCTGTGATAATAGATTTCTCATCTTCTTCTCCATTATCACTACCCTCCTCATCCAGATCTTCACTGTCACTATCACCCATCATTCTCTTTCCCCACCTGAAATCATTTTTTTTTAACAAATGTTATGATCAGATAAATAGATACGTAAAATATTTTCATCACATCAATACCTTTTCCACGTTCTACAAGATACATACAGCCAATCCATATATTCATAAAACCAGCAAACAATTAAATAGATCCAATTCAAATGAATCAACAAAAATGCTTGACGAAACTAGCATACAAATCATTTCTTGGCACACCATTACCAGCAGCTATCTTATGAAAGTGATCTACATAAGGGTGGGAAAACCGCAAATCTAGCATCCATGTTATCATATCAAGCATATCAACACACGAAGAGAATCATAAAATAGAAATAAAATAACACAATATTCATTTTAAAAAAGTTACTCACCGTATCTTCAACCTCTTGGATGCAGAGTCACTTCCCTTATCCAAATTCCTCCTCTTGGAGCTACCCAATCCCTGAATTGATTCTCTGACAGACCTTTCTACCTCCTCCATACATTTTGCTGAATCTTCTCTGTACTTTGCGACATATTTGTCAGTGTTATTACCCCCATTGCTCTTCCCTTTCATCACCATCTCTTTTCTTTTCTTTTTGATGTACTCCTCGGCCATTTTCTCCAGCTTCCTCTCCTCCGCCTCTGCTCTCCATTCTTCCAGCTTCTTCTCCGCGTTCACGTGCCTCAGCCTGCGGCCATTCATATCCCTGCAGGCATCAAAATTGTTCGTCTTCTTTTGCCCAGCTTTTGTTGCCGCCCCTCTGAGCAACGACCCAAAGCCACCTTTCCCTCCCCTGAGCCTCAGCAACAGATGCACAATCACTGGAAACTTCCCAACCCTATTCAATTTCAAACTAGCGTCTTCATTAGGGTTCAATTGGGTACTGGAATCGGGAGCTAGGGTTTCGAGAAAGAGAGGATTCTCGCGGGGTTGGGCAATTCTCAGGATTTGTTGGTCATGGAGGATACGGGAATTATCAAGTACAAGGAGCTGGAGGTGGGAAGGGATGGAGGTAAGAGTTTCGATGCGGCGTTTGACGGCGGAGACAGAGGATGAGGGGCGGTCGAAATTCAAGATCCGGTGGGTTCCATCGAGCAATTTCACCAACACCTGGTGAACATCCGATTCGATCGCATCCATTGAATAATAATTCAGCTTCCGATCAACCACCACGTCCGACGACGATCGGAATTCTTTAATGATCTTCTAACCGGGAAATCCAATTACAAGCGACAGAAAGATTGCCACGAACAATACGTCTGTTATCAATAGAACTGAACCATTGAAGATAATAATGCTTGTAGTATATAGGGAAAACTCCAGCCCAAACCCTACTCCCCAAACTTCCTTATAGTCTAAGCCCCATATTTTAAAACCTTACATTTTAGGCCCTGCCAATTAAGAAAGTTAAACCACCTAACTTAATTAAGACTAAAAAGTGTGTGAAAATACCCAATTGCCCTCAAATGGAGAAAATACTGAAATACCCCCCAAAGCCCTAAACTCCCTCCAATGACAAAAACGAAAGTTGGTAAGATACATAAAATAACTTGGTAAATCATATCATCATGTTGGTAATTAACATAACAAAGCTTGGTAAACCATATCATCGTGATGGTAAGTGACATAGAAAACGTTGGTAAGATTTACCATGGTAAGTGACAAAAACAAACTTGGTAAAGCACGGATCACTAAGTTCGTAAATGACATAAAAGAGACATGGTAACCCATATATTTACGTTGGTAAGTGACAAAAAAGATTTGGTGAACCTTCACCATGTTGGTAAGTGACAAAAAACATAATTGGTAAACAACGTATACTATATTGGTAAGTGAAATAAAAGAAATTTGGTAAACCATAACTTTATGTTGGAGACATACAAAAACTTGGTAAACCATGTATCATTATGTTGGTAAATCAAATACAAGAGACCTGGTAAAATTGATCGCCTTATTACGATTAAATGAATTACCAAGTTGTTCCATATATCTCAATTAGTAAAAATTATGAGCATCTATGTACCAAGTGTGTGTATATACTTGAAATAACCATCTAGGTGAAAGCGTCACGTTGCATTCCGTAAGATAATAGTCTATATTTTCGTATTAATGATCCATGTTTGTAATTAAAGGTGTTCGTTCAATATTCAGTCGTACCTTATTGGATGTCACGCTGCATTCCATACGATAATAGTCTATGTTTTCGTATTAATGCTCCACGTGTGTAATTAAAGGTGTTCGTTCAATATTCAGTCGTACCTTATCGGATGTCACGTTGCATTCCATATACTAATAGTCTATGTTTTCGTATTAATGCTCCACGTGTGTAATTAAAGGTGTTCGTTCAATATTCAGTCGTACCTTATCGGATGTCACGGCATTTCATATACTAATAGTCTATGTTTTCGTATTAATGCTCCACGTGTGTAATTAAAGGTGTTCGTTCAATATTCAGTCGTACCTTATCCGATGTTACGTTGCATTCCATATACTAATAGTTGATGTTTTCGTATTAATGCTCCACGTGTGTAATTAAAGGTGTTCCTTCAATATTAAGGTGCTCCACGATTGCAAATGCGAACATTCTTTAACGTGGTAAGTAATACTTCACGAACATGGTACCCTGGAACATCTAGGATATGGTAAATGTTCGCTTGATGACTATGGTAAGGCCTAACGAATGACTTGGTAAATTATAAATGGAAAGGGTTTAGGAGGTGAGGACGGTATATTGGATGGTAGAAATCTCCCGTTGATAAGAAATCGAATTTTTTATTTAGGTTTACTACATTCAGTTAAGTATATTACCAAATAAATGATTTATTTTACCATTTACACTCTTTATCTTTACCAACTTTGTGGGTTTGTGTTTTTTTTTAAAGAAAAAATAGAAGTGCACGGATTTTACCGTCATGTAGCCACTGAACCATACATCTTCATCAGGACGGTCATGAAACGGTTTTAATGACCGTCCTAATAAACGTCCAACATCCACTGGATTCGACAGGTGGGTATTTAGTTTACTAATGTACATTATAGTCAATTAACCAAGTTTCGTATACCGGGTTTACCAATGGACAATATAACCAACTTACCAATTTGTTTGTAAAGGGTTTACCAATTGACACTATAGTCAATTTACCAAGTTTAGTGTGCCGAGTTTACTAATAGGCACTCTAGCCAAATTACCAAGTTTTGTGTGAATGGTTTACCAATTGATTCCAAAGTCTAATTACCAGGTATAGTGTACCGGGCTTACCGCGAACACTATAGCCAATTTACCAAGTTTTTGTACTGGGTGTAACATGACACTATAGCACATTTACCAAGTTTCGTGTACCGGTTAACCAATGGACACTATAACCAACTTACTAATTTGTTTGTAAAGGTTTTACCAATTGACACTATAGTCAATTTACCAAGTTTAGTGTACCTGGTTTACTAATAGACACTCTAGCCAAATTACCAAGTTTTGTGTGAATAGTTTACCAATTGATCCCAAAGTCTAATTACCAGGTTAGTGTACTGGACTATTTACCAAGTCCAGTGTAGTGGGTTTACCAATGGGAACTATAGCCTATTTACCAAGTTTTGTGTACATGGTTTACCAAGTCACTATAGGGAATTTACCAGGTTATGTGTAAAGGGTTTACCAAGTCACTATAGCGAATTTACCAAGTTATGTGTAAATGGTTTACCAAGTCACCATATCACTGTCCCTTTCGTTGGTTTAGAATTTTTTAATCAAGAGTATTAGAAGTTAATTGAATTAGTGAGTTTGGCTAGGTCTTTTTTAATGAGTCAAAGATAAAATGGGGGTGTAAACTATAAGGAAGTTTGACATGGGCCTAAAAAATTACAAACATTTTTGCTTAGGAACTGGGCTCTAATTTTCCGTAGTATATAACTACACCAAACCTAATTGGGCCTTTCCTTTTGTAACCCAATCCAGCTTTATTGGGTTAATACATTCTGGGACCAAATATATTTGTGACGGGTCCAATTTCTCTCCTCGCTCCTAATCTTGGCCCGCACTACGTCTACTTTCATGATTTCATTCGACTACAGGCGGGTTGGCGGTTGGTCGAATAAGCCATTACAATGATTTTTTTTTTCTGAAAAACATATATTTCACGCAATCCAATACAAATTTTAAATTATTAATAACTCAAGTTCGGTACAAGTAAAAAATTCTAAAAGTTCCATATTTAAAACTACAAGACGAGACAAATCTAATAAGATCCCAATTGGTTATATTTTTACCGTATAACTATAATAAAACTTTAAGTGAAAGTTCGTGTGTGAATAGTAGCACATTACCAAATGTAAGAAACAGTTGAATACGGAGGTAGTACAAGTTAGGAAAGGATTGTGGGAGCACATATCACTAGGGGTGAAAGCGGGACGGATAATTCCCGCCCGATCCGATGCCGTATTCGATTATATTCGAATTCGAATTCGAATTTTTATATCCAGCGGATACGGGACAGGATATGGGATTGTAAATATCCGCCCGTATCCGAAAAATCCGAATATCATGCGGATATTATCCGTATTTTCTATCCGAATATCCAAAAATTTATATATATATTTATATATATTATAATATATTATACTTCATTAACTATAAAATAAATAAATAATACTATATGTATAAATATAATCAAAAGTTTGAAAACCATATGTAATTAAATCAAATCATATTAATCAACTTGACTACATCATTTGATTCTTTGTATCTAAACTGTAGTACGTAACATCTTGTAGTGATGTTATTTAGATGTCTTGAATGAAATAACTAATGATCTTGGAAAATTTAAAAATCAGTTTAGCTTACATAGTATATATTCCGATTTCTTTTAAAAAATTATACAAAACATTAATTTTGAAAATTAAAAGATTATCCGAGTTAAAATCCGAATCCGTCTCGTATCCGTTTCCCGAAATATTCGAATTCGTATGTGTATCCGGCCTATTCATATTCGATTTCGGATTCGACAAAAAAATATGGGATAGGATACGAGACGAGTACTATCCGCCCATATCCGTCCTATTTTCACCCCTACATATCACATAAATTATAAAGGAATAAGGGGAAGGGATAGGGGGCCGGGTGGGTGGAGAATTAAACCTCCAACCTTTAGGTTGAGAGTCAAGAGACATCCCCCCACTTAAATTTTTTTTTTTTTGGTAAACACTGACACTCATGTGTCGGCAAAAGTGTGTGGGAGTCCAAACCACACAAATTACAGAGGGGTTAAAGGAGAGGGATAGGGGACCGGTGGGGATCGAACCCTCAACCTATTGTTGGGAGACGGGGAACTTGACCACTAAAGCAAGTCCCCAACCCAACCCCATTTAAATTTGAACACATTGAAGAATAATTGACAGAAATTACAATTTAAGTATTTGGTAATTCAGTAAAATGTAAAATCTCAATAATGATAGATGTAAACACAATTTACTTGACATGAAAGTGCATAAATTACAACATAAACACAATTATGTATAAATATTACACTTTTATTTTATATATTATATTCATCTATAATTGGAGAAAGAAATGGATGAGTTGATCCAAACTCATCTAACTTCAATATATTTAGGAAAAATAAAATAAAACCAAATAAAGTCCTAACTGAGACCAATAAAATAAAATCCCCTTAACTAAAACCTCCTTTTCAGTTGTCTTCTTCTTTACTAGTAGTATAATTTATTGATGTCACATTGCAACAAACTTTAGAAGTCAATGAGGCTGTTGGAAGTTGGCTCGAAAAAGAGGACAAAAAAGCATCCGTTTTTGGCCACCAACAATAACAATATCGATGAACTTATTGAATGTAACTTCTTCAATACAAACTGCCAACAACACTTCCACTCAATATAAATATAACAAAATCTGTAACACTGCTGCTGTCCATGAAAAAAAGAAAAAGCCAAAAACAAATACAACCAAGATGGATGTCGGAGCAAAGAAATTTGTAGTGGAAATCGAGAAGGCACAGGAAGCCAAAGATGGGAAGCCATCAGTTGGGCCAGTTTTCAGAAATGAAACCGTGAAAGATGGATTCAGACCACTCCCTCAAGTCCTCAACACCTGTTGGGATAGTTTCTGGTAATTGTGTCATTTTTGGACATCTTGAATTTTTTGTTTCTTCCAAGTCTGCTGATTCCCGGGTTGTCTGAATGCAGCCAGTCTGTGGAGATATATCCAAATAACCGAATGCTCGGAGAGAGGGAAATGGTGGAAGGAAAAGTAGGAGGATTAGTTCATCCATTTTTGTTTTTTTTTTAAAAAAAAAATAAAAAAAAGAAAAATAAATGACAGTAAATTTATCCTCATAAGTTTAAATTTAACAGGCAGGAGAGTACAAGTGGTTAACTTATCAGCAAGTGCACGATTTGGTGTTGGAAGTGGGAGCTTCCATGAGCGCCTGTGGCGCTGCTCAGGTACGAATTTTCACGAGCATATTTCCAGGCTATTTCCATTAGATTGAAGAATCATACATTGATGATGAGCATATTTCCAGGCTATTTCCATTAGATTGAAGAATCATACATTGATGATGAGCATATTTCCAGGCTATTTCCATTAGATTGAAGAATCATACATTGATGATGGGTATTTTGTCTTTTCATATAGGGCGAAAGATGTGGAATCTACGGTGCAAATTGCACGAGCTGGGTTGTGAGCATGCAGGTTGTCTTTGATCAATCGTGTTATCGTAAATGTCCCTTCTTTTTTAGGGAAGTAAATGTCTTTGATCAATTAGTAGAAGATGGGCATTGATAGTGGCTTTTGTTTTCTGTAACTTATCAATAGTACATAAAAGGGACAAAAAGGGTGAATGCAAATCTTCGGACATGTTTTTTGATAATGTTAAAAAGGATCCACATTCAGAAAATTGCACGGCCATTTTCTTGCCTAACTTCTATATATGTCAAATAAAGTTAGATTATACTAGTATTTGAGAGAATTTCACCTCAGAAAGATATAAACAGAATGTTGCTTATTTGTGTAGGCCTGCAATGCTTTGGGTGTTCTTTGTGTGCCGTTATATGACTCTCTAGGTAAGATCCATTTTCAGCCATATCTGCTCCTGTGGGAACCAAGAACAAACCATCCATTGGCCTTAATTTTTGGCTACTTTCTGTCTTTGGTTTCAATCAGGTGCAGGTGCAGTGGAATACATCATAAATCATGCTGAGGTCTCCATTGCTTTCGTTGAAGAAAGCAAAATATCAGAGGTTATTAGTCTTTTATGATACCATAGTACTTGATTCTTACAGTGTCAAACATGTTTTTCTTACACCTAGCTGCTCCAACAAAACAGGTGTTGAAAACATTTCCCAGCACTCAGAAATATCTTAAAAGTAAGTAGAAAATTTCTACATCTCTGTCTACTTATGCAAAGCATTGCCTCTAAGACCCGTTTTATTTCACAACTTCTTACAGCCATTGTAAGTTTTGGAAAGGTCACTCCTGAACAGAAGCATCAAGCAGCAGAGTTTGGATCCCAATTATACTATTGGGATGAGTTTTTGCTTCTGGTAACGTCTTCAATTTTTATCTTTTTTTTTTTTCATTTGCTTCCCAAACTTCTATTTACATAATTTGTTGCCATTTTATAAGTTTATTTTTTTAAAAAAAATTGCTAGTTTTAGCCCTGAAGTGTTAATACATGGTTCAATTTTTGTATTCCCTTTTTTGCTGGTTTAGCCTTTTTTTTTTAAGGCCAAAAGTTTCCATATACGTACAAAAGAAGGATCATTCAGGGGTTTTGATCTTCTCTTAATTATTTTCTCTTCGGTTCTTTTCTTGCAGGGTAGGAAGAGGCAATTAGAGATCCCAACAAAGAACAGGGCAGACATATGTACAATAATGTACACAAGTGGAACAACAGGTGATCCAAAGGGAGTAATCCTCACCAATGAGAGCATTCTCTCGATCATATCTGGAGTGAATCATCATTTGGAAACTATTAATGAAGAATTCCGACAGTCAGATGTTTATCTCTCCTATCTCCCTCTGGCGCACATATTTGATCGTGTCATCGAAGAACTCTTCATTTCAAAAGGCGCATCGATTGGATTCTGGCATAAGGTGACTTGACACACACACACAAGCAGAAATGCCATACTCTGTCTGTCTCACGATGTTTATTGAACCAGTAACATAATCACATTATTCCTTTCCTTCAGGACGTAAAAGAACTGCTGGACGACATTAAGGAACTCAAACCAACAGTGTTCTGCTCTGTTCCTCGCGTTCTGGACAGGATATATTCAGGTAGGTAAATGTAAGAATTATGAGTACAGTCGACACATAATCCTTCTGACGGTTTGATATTCTCAGGTCTGCTCGAGAAGATATCCTCGGCTGGCATCGTTAGACACACAATCTTCAACGCGGCCTATTCCTAGTAAGCGCTGCTGCGCCTTCTTATAAATTGAACTAATGCAGGGAGAGTTTTATCATAACATGAATATACGCGTTTTAATATGCAGCAAACTGAGCAACATGAGAAAAGGGTATAAGCACAAAGAGGCAGCTCCAATCTTCGACAAACTTATTTTCAACAAGGTGATCAAAGAGAAAAGGAAAACTTTTATTTCTTCATATAATCCCTCTATTTTTTTCAACAAACTTAAGGTGTGTGTTCCGTAGATTAAAGAAGGCTTAGGAGGTAATCTACGTCTCATCCTGTCCGGGGCAGCTCCTCTTTCCTCTACCGTTGAAACCTTTCTACGGGTTGTGACCTGCGCTCATGTTCTACAAGGATACGGTACATGTTCATATATCACAATCTTAAAACAATAAAACAAACACAATAAAACAAAACATTTCCAAGCTTGAAAGACTATCCTACTTCAGCTAATGTCCTGTTTCGACATCCTGCAGGTTTAACCGAAACCTGTGCAGGGTCATTTGTTGCTCGACCCGATGAGTTTCATATGATTGGAACAGTCGGCCCCCCATTGCCAATTGTGGATATTTGCCTCGAATCTGTTCCTGACATGGGGTACGACGCCCTTTCAAGTACTCCTCGGGGAGAAATATGTATTAGGGGGAAGTGTTTGTTCTCGGGGTACTACAAACGCGAGGATCTTACTAAAGAAGTGATGATCCATGAATGGTTTCACACAGGTGTTTACATATTTCCTTCTGGACCTTTGAGCTTCTATGCATGTAAGTTTCTTCACATGTTCTTGTCTCAACAGGAGATATTGGGGAATGGCTGCCAGATGGGAGCATGAAGATAATTGACAGAAAGAAAAACATCTTCAAACTCTCCCAAGGAGAATATGTATCTGTCGAAAACCTGGAGAGCATTTATTCATTCTGTAGCAGTATTGACATGGTGAATTTTTCACTCCTACATCAGGGGCACTCGTTCACTCTGTATTGGAGTTCTAAGCAATTCTTATACAACCTACATTTTCTCATTTGTTTCTATGTTCCATTTCAGATATGGATCTACGGAAACAGCTATGAGTCCTATCTTGTCGCTGTCGTCAACCCTAATATAGAATCTTTAGAGCGGTGGGCAGCTGAAGAAGACAAAGTTTCAGGAGATATCAATACCATATGCCAAAATCCAAGGGCGAAAAAATACATTCTTGGAGAACTAACAAAGCTTGGCAAAGAAAAAAAGGTGTGTGCTCATCTTTCCCTTTGTTGCAATTACTGGTAACCTTCATATATAATCAAATAATCCACACTAAACTCTAAAAACTTGGGTGCTTTATGCACGCAGCTTAAGGGATTCGAGTTCATCAAAGCTGTCCATCTTGACCCTATACCATTTGACATGGACCGTGATCTTTTGACACCAACGTACAAGAAGAAGAGGAACCATTTCTTCAAATACTATCAGGTTATGCTCATAGAATGGCCTGAGATTAAATTTACTTATGAAATGATTCACACAGCTAATATCGAACTCATGTTCAATTGCAGAGCATCGTTGAAGATATGTACAAGAGCATAAAATGATCGAACAAGATGTTCGATCCTCACAGTTTCACAGAACAATATGTGAAAAAAGAGCAATGGAATCCAAAGCTGATCATGCTTTTTCGAAGTTCAATCATATTATTGAGCACAAAATTTATGTAAAAGCAGACCCATAAATGTTTAGCATAAAATTGAGTTATTGAACCGCATCAATATTCAAGGTGATACTTATTATCCGATCCAATAGAAGTAGGATGAAAAGATATTATCATATGCAATATTTGTCATACATAAATTAGGACTCTAACAAAAGTGGACTAATATAGGCTTCAATTACAATAGATGGATTATATTGTCCAAACCTTCTGATATCTCAATCTGTTGTTAACTAGGCCATCATTACATGGCTTTATATGGGTAGCTACTTTTGCTCGTTTTAACGATTATTGTACATAAACTCAATCTAGACTAAGTTTCAGAGACTCGATGGATGAAAATAATGTCTCACCTTAGGGCTACGACTTCTCTTCATCCGATGGCGGGCATTGCCCAGGAGCAGAATCAGAGCCAACAAAGAACTCCTCTACTGAAACAATGAAAGCCGCAAGTATGAAAAATCGCACTAAAGATTTCTGGTCAAGTGCTGACAGAGACCAAGAATTAAATCAAATTAGATATGTTATTAACGAAAGTGAAGTCTCACTACTTACCTATATCCTCTTGCTCTGGAGAATTGAGAAGAATGTCTGAATCTGAAGGCAAAAATGGGGAGCCGGGATAGTTTCCAAGAGCCCCTAAATCTGCGAGCATTTGTTTGAGCAACAATCACTTAATTTTTTCGAGGAGTTATAAATAACTGCGAATTTACAAATAATGAGTTCAGATCTACCTCCCAAGTTTGATAAATCTGCTGTCAGGTCTGTAAAGCTAAAATTCCATGGCATCTGGCCGAAGGATCCTAGGGAATCTCTAGAATTTCCAGCTCCATTATCTGGAGGAAGCTGTAGTCCTACAGAACTTGCCACATCAGACGTAAAGGCAGTGTCAAGAGCTGAAGTATCAACCCCAATGCCAGAGATTTCTGATGCACTAAATGGAAAATGGCCACTGGATGCCACAGATGTTGGGCTTACGGGCACATCCGACATTGATGACATGGCATTATTAGGTGCCATAACAGGTGATACATCAGCAGCAGTAGTGTCAATAACCATACTGCAGAGAGAACAAAACTCAAACCATGTGAATAATGATCCAGAGAGGGGGGGGAAGAACATCAAACTTCAAAAGATTTATCATCAGCAAAATGCATATATAATAAAAGTGAATAGAGGAAGTAGGTAGGATAAACAAAATCCTGGCAATAGAATCATTTTTATAAAGAAAAGTTAAACAAGAGTGATGCCAAAGAGAAGGGATTTCTTACTCATTTCCAGAACTCATCCGAATTGGATGAAAATTTCCTGGAGCGGGAACACCATTAACAATGTGGCAGCCAGGTGCTGAATAGCCCATATGATCAATATGAGGCTGCACTGCAGTGGGAAGTGGAGGATGCTGCATGACGGGGTATCCCATATGTGGTGATAAGTTGTTGACTGCGCTGCAAAGAAGTGACATTGAATACGACAGCTATGGAATATAGAAAACCCCATATTTTATTATGGAATGTTAAAAACATAGACCACGAAAGGGAATGTAGCTGTACAACAAAACAAAAGGTAAAATTTACCAGGCATGGTATGAATTCCATTCTGCATTGGGGCTAAAGGTATCTTAGAAGGCACTGGATACTTTGTTAGGTGATATTGGTGCTCAAGTAAGTGGTTGAATAAGATAATTTGTTTCTTCAATTTAAGCCTTATGTAGTAGGATCGGAAGAAGTCTGCATTTTCTTCTTCTAGTTTCTGCCACACTATTGAAAGAGAATGGTAGAAGTAAAGAAAACGCTTTAGCTTTATACTTGCATGAAAACCTGTCTACATACAATTTAGCAATTTGTTGTATAACAGATATCCTCCAGATTAAGGTTATTTGATTACTCCATATTACCTACCTAATGTTGTGAACCCAGGATCTATCCTTGCGCGATTAAGGAGGGTCTTCACCACCTCTTCTCTGTTCATGTAAAGCTGCAGACACCGTTCTATTAAATTTTGAACCTACATCACGTTAAAACAGCAAATTAGTATTGAGAATAGCACTTTTTATGGGAAATACCAAAACAAGAATGCAGAATGAGAATATAGCCTCACAAGTTCAATATCTTCCCGTGATACTTTTCTGTTATCATTGCTTGATCCTGAAACCGAGCCTGAATCTGGTACAGGAGTCTCTGTGGTATTATTTGTCGGTTCGGTCTGAGAATCATGTGAAACATGATTTGGCTTTATGTCCTGTAAGAGCTTTTCCTGTGGCAGGTTTTTTTTTATATAATCATTAGTTCAAAGAAAATCACCAGTATGAAATTCGCACTAGAGAGAATTTAGAACAAAATTTTGAGGGGCTTGTATTGGGGGAAGCATGCTAACATGAGCAAGAATAGGCTTAGAAGCCCAATGCACGAAATGATCTTGGCATTGCAAGTCTCTGTCAAAATTTTATTTGCTGAGAGAAACAATAGCAACATGTTCATTGCATTGAAAGAAAAGGCTTACAGTATTATTATCCTCTATATTAAGGTCAATTTTATTGCAACTTAACATAGAAATAGGATAATTTTTGGCTTAACATTTTGTTTTCTTCCAATTTCCTCATTGATGAAAGCTTCATTGATTAAAATAAATCTCAAACCAAACACCAATGTGAGGTAGCATATGCGATCACGCTTAACCATTAGACAGAATGCACACTATCCAAGACAAAGATGGAACTAAAATCAAAGAATTCAAACACTGCACCTTCTGCATTTTAGCTTGAAGCAAACTGACGGTGATTCTCCATATGTGGTAGCAAAAACAACCCAAAGCACTTCTCCACCTGGACAGGAAAATTATCTTAGATGTATTCATTTACACAAGTAGGTAATAAGGCTCAGATCAGAAGTTACAGCACTCTGCCAATCATGCACACCATCCAAATATGCATTTCATACAATTACAAGATTGAAAGAATCACTTAATGATATCTATTTTGGCAAGAGAACTGAAAATAATTCATCAAGCTCAAAAAAGTCCATAATCACAGGCAACTGCATGAAAAACAAAAAACAAAATACCCATCTCTTGTTCCTAACCATGCATTGCACGCTCTCAGTGGAAATGTTATTGCTATCCGGGGGTGGCAAACAATATGAAGCTCAAATATACTATAACCGAAAGTTTTATTTGCCCATAGGGAGAAGTTCAAGATTGTACACGAGTACACAATCTCGAAAATCACCTACAACACCAAAATTTACATAGCACCAAGCCACCAACCCCTCCAACTAAACGCTTTACAACAATCAAACAAAATATGAAAAGAACAAAGGCAAAAACAAAGCAAGTAGAAAATTGGAGTACAAATTAAAGGTTTGCTACCAATTCAAAACTCCTTGGTACCAAAATTTCAGGGAACTTAAAACAAGAATGCATATAACTCACTCTAGAATACAGATTAAAACAGAATTTTATGCACAGTAAAAATCAAGTGCTGGGCTAGGCACTTAGCAGAATCAGAAGGCTCATCATTCAAAAACTTGAATTGATAGAAAACGACATCTAAATTCTTAATAATATCCTGAGATAGTTTGAACATGAAAAGCCCCCAAACAGCAAACTTTTGTTTTCCCTTTTTTAGCTTAAATTCTGCTGGATATGAAGTCACCAGATCTTCAAATCTTTTCCACTGATGCTTAAATCAAGAAAATCTACCCTCAATTCTGAATCATACAAATTGAGTTCAAAAAGGAAAAAATCTGAATCATAAATTAAAAAGTTGAACCCCAAATTGCATAATCTAACTTATAGAAAAGATCTACAGAATCCAAAACAGTGAATCATCTATATATATTTTAAAGACCCACAAACACAAGACACTTTTTAACAATAAACAAATACCTTTTTCAAGTGACTTTCCACTTAAAACTGTCAAAAAGGTCCAACCTTTAACATCGTATCGACAAATTACACAACCCCAGACAGCAATAAACACCAGATTTGCAAAATAAACATCAACCAAAACCTTAAAGAAAGGCCGGGAGACAGTTTGGGTCTAAAAGGTATGGAATTGGAAGCAAGAACTCAAGACTCCTTCTCAAAGAGGAAAGCCAACTTAATGTAATTTCTGAAAAGATGGAGCATTCAATTGTGCTGCGGCTGTGAGGGAAGAGATTAGCTTAAAGTCAAGTGTTGGTTGGAATCATGGAGGGTTTGGTTCTCATTTGGGGCAAAATTGAAAAGAGTAAAATGGAGGGCATGGGAAATCTTGTGAGGGGTTTTATTGTTGTTTAATTGCTGGTATCACAGGGGAGTGTGGTTTGTGTGTGGTGATAAGTCTATGTGAACTGTGGAAAGTGAAGGGAAAGAGAAGAAAAGGCAAGGAGAAAGGAGAGGAGGAAATTAGAAAAAAATCTGTCTTCTGACCATACAGCAGCTGTTTTTTTGGGGCTGTGTTTTTGTTTTCATTTGTAAATTAAACTTGACCAAGGAAATAATTCATACTTATTGCCACTTTGCCCCTTATACTCAATTATTTCCCGATTGATCTCGACTCTTAAAAGGTGTTTTCAATTTTTAAAAATAGCTTTAGTTGTTTTGTTTTTTTATTAACTTTATTGGTTGATATTTTAATTTTAACTAATTCAGTGGACTATCGCAACATTTCAGAATGATTTTTAGGAGCAAAGGAAAAAAAATGGTGGGAGCTCATGCCACACAAATTACAAAAGAGAGTGGTATGGAGCCAGGTGGGATTCGAATCCTCAATCTATATGTTGAGAGGGACTTACCACTTAGAGTAAGTCTTCAACCCTTCAGAATGATGGTTTAATTATATACCTTTTTTTTACTTAATAAAATAAAAATAAGAAAAAAAAATGGATGAAAAATGAGATGAGGGGAAATATTTCTTAAAAAGTGAAAAAAGTGAAACTTAATTAATAAAATAAAAAAATAGAGGGAGTATAAATCCTTAAGATTTACCACATTTAAAATTGGAGTCTATTTAGTTCACAAAAAAAATAATAATAAAATAAAAAAATTGGAGTCTATTTAGAGAAAATTCAACCCTCAACCGAGTAGGTAGCTCCCACAACATACGTAAGGAAAGGAAAATACTACAAGTTGTTGCCATATAGTAATATTTTTGATTGTGCCTTATATGCTAAAGAAGAATAACAATTACTAGTTTTTAAAATTCTTCTCAAGAACTCCCTTTTGTAAGGAAAATATATTATAATAATGTCAAAGGCCAATCATTGTGATATGAAACAAGATTTTGAAAGTGAAGTTAACTTTTGGTAAAGGACACTATGATAAAAGAGTCGCATATGAAAAAAAACTTTAAAAAAATCATTCATGATTGAGGGGATAAAAGGTTTGTCATAAATGTTCATTTCTCGATTTTGTTTTCAAAGAAATAATTAAGGTTTGGTTATTGTGTAACTGTTAAAATATTTATTTTTTAAAATAAAAATTTACTCTCTTATTAAAACTCATTATTTTGGTTTCATGTATATTGGGTTGTGTTTTTTTATTTTTTTTTTAAGAAAAAAAAAAAGAAAAGAAAAGGTAAAGAAAAAAGAATAGAGATGACAAGAAGAAGTAGAAGGGAAACGATTTGCGGGCGAGGAATATTTTTTGTAGGCCATGAAAAAATAGATGTTTGGGAAATTTATACGCACACACTTATATATTTAAAGACATGTTTTGTTCGTTAGGAACAAATTAATATAATCAACTTATTTCAAAAAAATTTTCTTTTTCTTTTTTAAAATGTGTAAGAAAGTGACGTGTGTGAGTGCAGTATGTAATTTCAATTTCAAATTGTTTCTTGTTTGTTTATTCACCAATAATGCTCTTGCCCCTTCACAATATTCTCTTCAATTGTTTTATTTAGAACAAAAATATGTACTATAAATGTAAATATTAGTATTTTTTTGGATTCATTGTTTTCAAGAGCGTATATCTTGAGTGTATTAGTTTCTATGTTGGTAAATATTAACCTTGGAAAACTAAATATTTTTGCGTTTTGGGAAAAATTATCTTACTCTTTTTTCAAAAAAAAAAAAACTGCAAATGCTGATCTTTTTAATAAAAAAAAAACAAGTTTACATTATTCCCTTCATTTTCCACGGCTTTTGTAATTTAAAGTTTCATCATGTTAAAAGGAAAGACAAAAAGAAAACAAGAAACAAAAAAAAAATGTCAGGACCAAATGTACTGAACGAAAAAGATGTGGAAGTTACGTGTGATTTCGGAAAAAGGATAAATAGTTCCTTTTTCTTTTCAAAAGATTAAAATCAGTCCTTTTTCTATTTTATTACCAAAACAGTCCTCTACAAATGCTAATTATGTTCAAATCAGTCCTTTTTTCACTAATTATATTCTAATTGCTGACGTGGCAAAGGTTTTAATTTAAACCTGACACGTGTGCATAATATTAGTCCTTTTTCTTTTATCTTTTGCCAATTCAGTCCTAAACTTTTATTTTGTTCTATTTAGTCCTCTACCCCAATCACTCATTTTTATATTAATTGGCCTCAAACCTTTCAAATTATTTCATTTTAGGCCCAGAACCTTAATTTTTTTTATTATTACTAATACATTTATCAAATAAATGCCCAACATACTTCCGTAAATAAAATTAAATACCAAACCTCATACATTGGGTTTGACCGCCTTGTTACCGGGTCTTCGAAGTTCCGAATTTTACGGACTCTCTCTAACACCCGACCGTAACGATGGTTCATTGGTTCTGGTTTCCTTCAGCAACAATCAGCACAATCATACTTTGTGGACAATAAAATTCAGGCTATTTTTTTAATATTTTTAATAATATTAATATTTTTCAATAAAACCAAGGCTTCCTGTATCCATAACCTTCCAAAAATTCAAGTTAAATCATTTACTCAAATATTGCTACATCCTAAGGTAGGACGCAAAGTAAGATTCTGTTGATTGTTACTGAAGGAAACCAAAACCAATGAACAATCGGTTGCGGTCGAGTGGTTATTAGAGAGAGTCCGTAAAATTCCGGTACTTGAAAGACCCGATAACAAAGCAGTCGAACCCAATATATGAGGTTTGGTGTTTAATTTTATTTATGGAAGTATGTTGTCCATTTGTTTGATAAATGGATTAGTAATAATAAAAAATTTAAGGTTATGGGCCTAAAATGAAATAATTTGAAAGGTTTGAGGCCAATTGATATAAAAATGAGTGATTGGGGTAGAGGACTAAATAGAACAAAATAAAAGTTTAGGACTGAATTGGCAAAAGATAAAAGAAAAAGGACTAATATTATGCACACGTGTCAGGTTTAAATTAAAACCCTTGCCACGTCAGCAATTAGAATATAATTAGTGAAAAAAGGACTGATTTGAACATAATTAGCATTTGTAGAGGACTGTTTTGGTAATAAAATAGAAAAAAGACTGATTTGAATTTTTTGAAAAGAAAAAGGACCTATTTATCCTTTTTTCCGTGTGATTTCGGATCATATTTACCAAAAGTCCCCGGACTTTTTTTTTTTTCTGCAGCGTATACAAATTATGAAATATATAGTGTGGGTACATACCACATAAATTATAAATGAATAAAAGAGGAATAATATGGATTCGGGTGGGGAATCGAGCCATAACCTAGACCATTTGTTCCACTTTAAGAGCTTAATTGAATGGCAATTTAGTTATGTGTTTTTTTTTTTTTTTTTTTTTTTTTGGAATCAAAACTTTATTTCAAGAAGCAGCATGCTCAAAGTACAATACACTTGCCATTCCCGAGCACTAACACTTTATATGAAATTGGCAGTCGACTAATACCAACCATTACATGATATGCAAAATCAGAACATAAAAGAATCCAAACTGCAGGGACCCAATAATAGATTCATGCCCAACCATCGCCTACCAGAGGATTACGATCTTCCAGTTTTTTCCTTACCACACCATGAGCAGTACCATACAGCATCATCAACTTCCAAAATTTTGAGCATTCGAACCAAATCCCATCAGACAGCATTACCTCGAGACGTACCTGTTCGGACCCAATCAAAACCAGTTTTCGATCTTCTCATTGCCACTAGCTCCTTTTTTCGCCCAAGAGTCTGCAACATCGTTACACTCCCTCATGGCATGCTGCACTTGAACCTTACCACCAAACCTTAGTACCGCCATTATAGGTATCATAAGTTCTGCATATTTCCAGGGGAATAGACTTTGGCTCTCTTATCCAGCTCATTACATTTTTTGAGTCACTTTCCAAAATGATTTTTAGGATCGGAAAACCTTGATCTCTTATTATGGCCGAACACACCCTACTCAAAGCTGTGATCTCAGCTTCATTCGAATCCTTATGTCCTATGCTATCCGACAGAATAAAAATTACTTATCCCCTTTCATCTCTAATGACACCCCCTATCCCTGCCGGACCGGGATTTCCCAAAGATGATCCATCCGTGTTTACCTTCCACCACCCCTTACCCGGACGAACCCATGCCAAACCGAGTCTTGGACCCCTACTCCGCCCTTTCCCTTGCATTGCCAACCTCCATGGAAAGCTTGTGTCCAAACATACAGCACTCCCCACCTCTACTCCCGAACCAGCCTGCCACCACAATCCAATGTTCCATTTTATTTCATCCACCACACATCGAATATCTACTTGCTCACCCTTGAAAACAATAGCATTCCTTTTTAACCATATCGTCCAAAGAATGGCTAACCCTATTAGAATCCATACTTCTCTAACCCCCGCCTTCGTTATACACCAGAACCACCACTCCAGCAAACCGCGAACATCCCCTGGGATCACTCATTTAAACCCAAACCAACCATTACCTATGTACCATAGATCCATCGACAATTTACACCTGCAAAAAAATGGTTAATGGACTCTACGTCGTCCCCACAAACTGGGCAGTCCGAATTAGAGCCTTGAAGACATCCTCTTCTTGCAAGCAAATCACGAACAGGAACAGCTCCAATCAGGACCTTCCAAGCGAACATCTTTACCTTTTAGTTATGTGTTTTACTTTTACAATAAAAGAAAGAATATAATCTCTTGATTTCGTTCAGGTTGTCTGAATTAATTAAATAAATGAAAAGACCATGTATTTAATTACTGAAAAAAAATAAATGTTTTGTAATTATAATTTTTGTTTTCATTTTAGAATTGAAAATAATTTAAGTTTAATAGTAACTTATAATATAATTCACATCTCATACTTTAAAATTGAACTCATTTACCAAATACTATGTTCGAAACGGAATAAGATAGTAGGTTACTAGGTTATGTTATATGTATGAACTTGTGTTCTATTAGGACATTACATTGCAATAAAAACTTTTTGCTACCTAGATCATATTTATGTTGTGTGGTTTGATTTTGATTACATAGATGGTAACGGAAGGTGTTAGTGTGCATGTGGCTGCACATGAGCCACCATGTGTGTGATATGTGAGTTGTGTTGTGTGATGTATGAAATGGTGTATCTTGTGTGTTGGGATACATGTGTTTCGTGATGCCAAAAATGTAATGCTCGGAGAAGTGTTATGTGATGCGAGATGCATCTTTTGTGATGTCTGCACCTAAAGGCTTTTGAATGGGTTGTACCGGAACCGGATTGGATGGTAATGGTTAGTTCGAAAGGAAGTTGTTAATAGGAAAATGTGGAAAAGGAATACTGCTGTAAGGAATTGAGAGGGACAGAGGGTGATGTTAAGTCGTTATGTGATGCATTCAGTTTGTTACGTGATATCCGGGTTAGCATCAACTATAATTTTTTATGTGATGTTTGAGTGAAGATAAGTGATGTTTGAGTGGGTATATGTGATTATGATGTGCACGATAATTTATGTAATGTAATCAATGTAACGTAATTTTTAATTATGAACTGACCAGTTACTGGTTTGTTCTCCACTTAATAATAATATTAGTTGTGCCAATCATGAAAATGAGATTAAAATTGATTCAAAATCCTTAATATTTAGTGGGAGAAAAAAATATTGGGGTTATAATCGCGTTTATTTTTTTAGCGAAGCCCAAGCCAGAGAATATAATCGTGTTTGTTGAGTACAGCGGCGGATGTAGGTGGGTAGAGGGGCGTCCCTTGTAACACCCCGATTTAATTAACACATGATTAATTTAATTAATTGTGGTTAATTAACAAAGGATTTATTATATGGATATTTTGTAGGTATGATTTTAATGAAGTGGAAGAATAAGTGGGTTCAAACCCACAAGAGAATAAGAGCTCAAGTACTCAAATGGGTGCAATGTGGTCAAGACAAGTGGTGCAATCCTTTAACCCACATTCCGACCCGACCCGTGTCTTACCCGGGTTGACCCATACCAAAATAAGAACCCCCAAAATCAGCCATAAGCCTCATTTGGTGTCTCAACACTCAAAAATTAGGGCATTCCCGTTTTTGAGAGCCATGGAGCAAAAATGGAGTCCTTGAGAGAGATTTGGCAAGTTTGAGTTCAAAGAGAGTTGGGGAATCGATTATATACCCTTTGGTAAGTAATTTCCACATAGTAATTCATGATTTTGAAGACTTTTGAGGTGGTTTGTGAAGGGGGCAAAACAAGTGACGGGATTGAATGATTTTGGTTGGATTTTTTGAAGATCGGCTTGAATCGAAGCTTGGAATCAATGAATCGGAGGTTGATTATTGTTGGAAGACTTCAGGCAAGGGATTATATTGCTTAAATTACGTGTTTGGGGGGTATTTGGGGTCGGATTCCGGCGAAATCGCCGGAAAAACCGATTGGAAAATCGGAGAAGACGATGAACAGTAACTGCTACAGTAACTGCTACAGTAAATGCTACAGTACTGCTACAGTACTGTACAGTAGTTACCGCGGTAACTCGCGTAGTTACCGCAGTAATTCGCCACAGTAATTACCACGGTAATTTGAACAGTAACCATCACAGTAACTTGTACAGTATTTACCGCAGTAACTCGCTACAGTAGTTACCGCAGTAATCGCTACAGTAATTGCTACAGTAATTACTACAGTAATTGCTACAGTACTGGGCTGCGTATGTCACGCGTTTTACGCACGCGGGCGCGCAGGGAGCGCAGGAAGGCCCTGTTTGGCCCATTTTTGTGCAATTTTTATTCTATATTAATGTTTTCTTTGCACCAATTATTGTTATGACTTCCCCAAATGTTATTGGTAAACCGTGGGTTAATCAATTGGCCCGTGGGGGTTGTTGAATTGCTTAGGGAAACTGTTGAATTATTATATCATTAATGCTTAGCCTAGGGGGCTATGTATTGAATTCCCTATATGTTGAGAAGCATGCGAACCTAGTGTCTAGGTGCTTGAATATCACTGTATTGTCATATGCATGTTATTGCATTGGAATTGACGGTTATTAACCCGATGGGTTGTTATGATATTTATGATAGATCGGGCAACCTTCACAGGTGTTGTTGAGTCCCGATGGCCCTGCGGGGTGTATTATTGACTGTTATATCTGTTACCCTTTTGGGGTGGTTATTATAATGCATGATATTGCATTATGAGATGACGAACATATTGGAAATGATTGATCGGGCAGCCTTTACCGGTGTTGTTGAGTCCCGATGACCCTGCGGGGTGGATTATTGGTTGTTATTCATGTTGGCCCTTTTGGGCTGGTTATTATAATGCATAGTATTGCATTATGGATGGATGGACATATTGGAAATGTCTGATCGGGCAGCCTTTACCGGTGTTGTTGAGTCCCGATGGCCCTGCGGGGTGATTATTAGGCTGTGATGCCTGTGATTTGGCTGTGATGCCTGTGATTTGGCTGCGATGCCTGTGATTTGGCTGTTATGCCTGTGATTGGGGCTGTGATGCCTGTGGTCCCTGCGGGGATGGTGTATGTTACCCTGTAACGGGTTGGAGTTGATGATATCCTCACCCGTGGGTTCATACCGCCCGGGTTTAGGTTGCCGGCTAGGCATATTCATTTGCATTTGCATATAGGGTAGATAGGTGTATGTTAGGCCATGCATCACGTGCATAAATTGTATGTCTATGGTTGAAGCACCGGTATGGGACGGTGTGATGATTTATTTATGTCAATTGTATGATCGTGGTTGAAGCACCGGTATGGGACAGTGTGGTGTTTAACTGCTTTATTTATATTCTGCCGTTATTAATATGTTTATTTATCACCTATATTTACTACTTGAGATGTGGTTCTGTTTTCCCTTACTCCCCGGCACGTAGCCTTGCTCAGTACGTTGTACTGACCCCCTTTGCTTTTGTCTGTTTTATAGATCCTGCTGGAGGCGCTGGAGTATGATTTGGGTTTGGGGTATTGAGAGATCACATAGATAGGAGTATATATGACGCATTCATTATGCTAATGTGATACTATGTGACTATCTGTGGTTGGTATTTGGACTACTGCTGGTTGAGGCCTGTGAGCCTGGGATTTACATACTGTCGGCCGGTGGCCTTATGTGATTTACAGCTTTGGGCTGGTAGCCCTGTTTGAGATATTGGTATGCTGCTGGGAGGCTTGTAGCCTGGATGGGTCGCTGGGACCGTTATTTGATTATTATTGGGTGACATTTTATGTGCCTATGTGTTTTTAATTTATTTATAGCTTCTGCATTAAACTGGATTAATAAGATGATCACTTTAGGTTTATTCAGTCTTGTACTAGCTGTTTTAAATTAGTTGGCCACTAGTTTAGGATAGTTAGTACAGCGGTAATGCTTGCGAAAATCAGGGTTGAATTTTCGGGGCGTTACAGAGTGGTATCAGAGCCTGTGTGCTCTTTTATCTTATTAAAATTTGTGTAGACATAGGCGGTGAGATGTGTGTGGGATACATATAGTGTAGATTTGCATTCTTATTCTTATTTTTGTTGAGATTTGTGCATACCAGGTTGAGCCACAGTTGGGGAACTGTGGAAAGACAATGGTACTCCAGTCAGGATCCTTGTGACTTCACTGTCATTGAGGTCTATGAATGACTTTTGATCGGTTATTTAATTTTATCGTTTATATATACTGCTTTGTATACGATTGGTGATTTCTTCCAACATTGTTTGTTGATGTTGTAATCTAAGTTGGCTGAATAGTTTGGAAAGGCATCATGGAAGCCTGGGCTATTCGAATGGCTATCCAAGCGGGATCTATCTGTTGAATGGTGTTCAGATGGGTTTGACGTACCCTCGAGAGTGAGATAGGGTACTGAGAAAGTCTCCATTATGCGATAACCCATTGGGGTGATATAGATAATTGCAGTCCGCCTGCATGCGAAGGATGGTGGAAACCATTTCTTAGTTATGCCAGTAAGGGTATAGTCGGATTTGGTTAGAAAGAATAATGATTTGAAGTGGCATAGAATTGACAATGGGTCAATCATAATAACACTAGATGGTTCGTCGAAGTTGAATGCCTGTTGCGTGAGACGAGGCAAGGTGACTGTTTTGCATGGCAAGATCGGTAACGTGAAAGGGGCCGATATCACTGGGCGAGTCCGAACTAGGGGACTTCCTTGTATATCGTCTTTATGTTATGGAAACGTTACGTTGATTGGATAACGTTTTGGCATGTGTGTGGTTCTTGTATCGTATGTGTTTCTTCTTGACTCTCTGGTTGAGAGATAAACCCGTTTCCCTGATATGGGAATTATTTATGTCGCATTTTGTGTTGTTGTTATTGTGTTTGATTCTGGAGTCTTATGTTCATTTGAGACTCTAAATTTCATTCGTAAGCATGGAGTAAATGCTACTACTGCTGCGAATCCTTCTGCCTTAGTACTGTGCAATTCGAAGCCTCGTGTTCTTTAGTGGCTTTGCGATTTGTGCGAGAGCATGAAGTAGGACCGTTGGCGCCCTACCAGATGCTTGTTTCTTTACCTTCGGGTGATAATATTCGAAATGATCATTTGATGCAAGATGTTGTGTTGAGCATCGAGAGTCGTGAATTCAGGGCTGACCTGGTGGTCTTTAGCCCGGCTGGTTTTGACGTACTATTGGGCATGGATTGGCTGTTCGCCATCGTGCTGTGATTGATTGTGGTGTTCCACGAATATCCTTTTTGGATTCTTTGGGTAACTGCGTTTCTTATCAACATCCGTTGATTCCACCTGTTATTGGTGTGGTTTCTGTTGCTTTGTTGTGTGACCTGATGCGCAGGGGTTGTTCTCTTTCCCTGTGGCAAATGAGGGATCTTCGAGCAGAATTTTCTGCTTCTTCGAATGCCCATGTTGTATCTGAGTTCGGGGATGTCTATCCCGGTGAAATTCCTGGTCTCCCACCTGTTCGGGAGATTGATTTTACTATTGAGCTGATGTCTGATGCAGCTCCTATTTCTTGGGCTTCTTATCGTATGGCTTCTTCTGAATTGAAGGAGTTGAGGGATCAGTGATTGAGCTTACTAATAAGGGGTATATCTAGCCGAATAGCTCGCATTGGGAACTCCTGTTTTGTTTATTAATAAGAAGAGGGATCGATGAGGATGCTCATCGATTCCAGAGGTTTGAACCGAATCACGGGAAAAACAAGTATCCTTTACCTTGGATTGAGAATCTGTTTGATTAGTTGAGAGGGGTCAGTGTATTCAGTAAGATTGATTTGAGATTGGGCTACCATCAGATAATGGTGGCGGAGGCTGATAGGCCTAAGACAGCTTTCAGGATTCGTTATGCACATTTTGAATTCACGGTCATGTCTTTTGGTTTGACTAACGCATTAGCGATCTTCATGGATCTCATGTATAGGGTATTACATCCCCTGCTGGCCGTGTGCGTGGTTGTGTTCATAGATGATATTATGGTTTATTCGCTGACGAGTGAGGCACACGCGGGTCACTTGAGAACAGTTTTGAATACATTGTGAGAGCATAAGTTGTATGCTAAACTCTCCAAATGTGAATTTTGGTTGGAGAGTGTGTCTTTTCCGGGGCACAATATTTCCGGTAATGGTATGTCTGTTGATCCTGCTAAGGTAAAAGCTGTATTTAAATGGCAAGTCCTGAAGAATGTGGGGAAGATCCGAAGTTTCTTGGATCTTGTTGGTTACTATAGTAGGTACCGAGGGATTTTCTAGCATTGCTAGACCTCTGATGATATAGTTGTTTAACGATGTCGGATTTATATGGGATGATGATTGTGAGCAAGCGTTCAAAATTTGGAAGAATGAAATGACAAAGACACTTGTATTGACTCTACCTGATGAGTCAGGTGAGTATGAAGTTTTGACCAACACCTCACTTAAAGGTTTGGGTGGTGTGTTAATACATAATGAGAATGTAATCAGTAGAACTACCGACGCATGATTTGAAGACGGCAGCGGTAGTTCATGTTTTGGAAATCTAGTGGCACGGTATAGGAGGAAGTGCATGAGTCACTTGTGCTGGAATGATCTAGCAGATCCGGTAAATATGGGTCCTGAGGTAATTGAGTAAAATTAATGTGTTAATGAGAATCAAAGGGATCGGATGAAAGAAGCTCAAGACCGACATAAGAGCTATGCTGATTTAGCTCGTCGCCTTGTAGATCTTGAGGTTAGAGATTGTGTGTTGTTTCAGGTATCGCCTATGAAAGGGGTACGTTGATTTGGTAAGAATCCAAGCTGATTCCGAGATATATGGGGTCCTATGAGATTGTTGAGATGGTTGGGAAAGTGACGTATATGTTGGCTTTGCCAGCAGAAGTGGGTCGAGCCCATGATGTGTTTCATACCATACTTCCCAACTCAGGAAGTTTTTGTCTGATCTAAATAAGATCATTCAGCTTGATAAAGTTGAATTAGATGCTAGTCTTAAGTTCGAGGAGTTCCAGATCGGATGATTGATACAAATGATGTGGTTCCGAGGAATAAAACCATGTTGATGGTTAAGGTGTTGTCGTCTAGACAAGGAGCTGAAGATGCTACTTGGAGAAACTGAGGGGCATATGAAACTGAAGTAGCCAGACTTTGATTTTTACTTCTTCATAATGAAGTAACATTTTTCCCCTTGATTGTTCATGTGATTGATTTTGCATTTCGGGGACGAAATGATCCTAAGGGGGAAGGATTGTAACACCCCGATTTAATTAACACATGATTAATTTAATTAATTGTGGTTAATTAACAAAGGATTTATTATATGGATATTTTGTAGGTATGATTTTAATGAAGTGGAAGAATAAGTGGGTTCAAACCCACAAGAGAATAAGAGCTCAAGTACTCAAATGGGTGCAATGTGGTCAAGACAAGTGGTGCAATCCTTTAACCCACATTCCGACCCGACCCGTGTCTTACCCGGGTTGACCCATACCAAAATAAGAACCCCCAAAATCAGCCATAAGCCTCATTTGGTGTCTCAACACTCAAAAATTAGGGCATTCCCGTTTTTGAGAGCCATGGAGCAAAAATGGAGTCCTTGAGAGAGATTTGGCAAGTTTGAGTTCAAAGAGAGTTGGGGAATCGATTATATACCCTTTGGTAAGTAATTTCCACAAAGTAATTCATGATTTTGAAGACTTTTGAGGTGGTTTGTGAAGGGGGCAAAACAAGTGACGGGATTGAATGATTTTGGTTGGATTTTTTGAAGATCGGCTTGAATCGAAGCTTGGAATCAATGAATCGGAGGTTGATTATTGTTGGAAGACTTCAGGCAAGGGATTATATTGCTTAAATTACGTGTTTGGGGGGTATTTGGGGTCGGATTCCGGCGAAATCGCCGGAAAAAACCGATTGGAAAATCGGAGAAGACGATGAACAGTGACTGCTACAGTAACTGCTACAGTAAATGCTACAGTACTGCTACAGTACTGTACAGTAGTTACCCGCGGTAACTCGCGTAGTTACCGCAGTAATTCGCCACAGTAATTACCACGGTAATTTGAACAGTAACCATCACAGTAACTTGTACAGTATTTACCGCAGTAACTCGCTACAGTAGTTACCGCAGTAATCGCTACAGTAATTGCTACAGTAATTACTACAGTAATTGCTACAGTACTGGGCTGCGTATGTCACGCGTTTTACGCACGCGGGCGCGCAGGGAGCGCAGGAAGGCCCTGTTTGGCCCATTTTTGTGCAATTTTTATTCTATATTAATGTTTTCTTTGCACCAATTATTGTTATGACTTCCCCAAATGTTATTGGTAAACCGTGGGTTAATCAATTGGCCCGTGGGGGTTGTTGAATTGCTTAGGGAAACTGTTGAATTATTATATCATTAATGCTTAGCCTAGGGGGCTATGTATTGAATTCCCTATATGTTGAGAAGCATGCGAACCTAGTGTCTAGGTGCTTGAATATCACTGTATTGTCATATGCATGTTATTGCATTGGAATTGACGGTTATTAACCCGATGGGTTGTTATGATATTTATGATAGATCGGGCAACCTTCACAGGTGTTGTTGAGTCCCGATGGCCCTGCGGGGTGTATTATTGACTGTTATATCTGTTACCCTTTTGGGGTGGTTATTATAATGCATGATATTGCATTATGAGATGACGAACATATTGGAAATGATTGATCGGGCAGCCTTTACCGGTGTTGTTGAGTCCCGATGACCCTGCGGGGTGGATTATTGGTTGTTATTCATGTTGGCCCTTTTGGGCTGGTTATTATAATGCATAGTATTGCATTATGGATGGATGGACATATTGGAAATGTCTGATCGGGCAGCCTTTACCGGTGTTGTTGAGTCCCGATGGCCCTGCGGGGTGATTATTAGGCTGTGATGCCTGTGATTTGGCTGTGATGCCTGTGATTTGGCTGCGATGCCTGTGATTTGGCTGTTATGCCTGTGATTGGGGCTGTGATGCCTGTGGTCCCTGCGGGGATGGTGTATGTTACCCTGTAACGGGTTGGAGTTGATGATATCCTCACCCGTGGGTTCATACCGCCCGGGTTTAGGTTGCCGGCTAGGCATATTCATTTGCATTTGCATATAGGGTAGATAGGTGTATGTTAGGCCATGCATCACGTGCATAAATTGTATGTCTATGGTTGAAGCACCGGTATGGGACGGTGTGATGATTTATTTATGTCAATTGTATGATCGTGGTTGAAGCACCGGTATGGGACGGTGTGGTGTTTAACTGCTTTATTTATATTCTGCCGTTATTAATATGTTTATTTATCACCTATATTTACTACTTGAGATGTGGTTCTGTTTTCCCTTACTCCCCGGCACGTAGCCTTGCTCAGTACGTTGTACTGACCCCCTTTGCTTTTGTCTGTTTTATAGATCCTGCTGGAGGCGCTGGAGTATGATTTGGGTTTGGGGTATTGAGAGATCACATAGATAGGAGTATATATGACGCATTCATTATGCTAATGTGATACTATGTGACTATCTGTGGTTGGTATTTGGACTACTGCTGGTTGAGGCCTGTGAGCCTGGGATTTACATACTGTCGGCCGGTGGCCTTATGTGATTTACAGCTTTGGGCTGGTAGCCCTGTTTGAGATATTGGTATGCTGCTGGGAGGCTTGTAGCCTGGATGGGTCGCTGGGACCGTTATTTGATTATTATTGGGTGACATTTTATGTGCCTATGTGTTTTTAATTTATTTATAGCTTCTGCATTAAACTGGATTAATAAGATGATCACTTTAGGTTTATTCAGTCTTGTACTAGCTGTTTTAAATTAGTTGGCCACTAGTTTAGGATAGTTAGTACAGCGGTAATGCTTGCGAAAATCAGGGTTGAATTTTCGGGGCGTTACATCCCTTGAAAAAAGTTTTTTTTTTCTTTAATTAAGTTTTTTGATTTTTTTAAAATTTTTATATAATAATTAGTTTGTTTTTAGATTAGCATATAAATAATTAGTTTGTTAATATGTGTAACATTTAAGTTGTTTTGTTGATTTGTGTTGAAGAATCTATATATCATATGTACTAGCTTGGTTGGGAATATATGTTTGAACATAATCATAATTTAATAGTCTACTAAAATTATTTTATTTTTAGTTGCTGATGTTTAGTAAATGCTAAGAGCAAATGATAGTTGTTTTATGGTATGTAAATAATAAGGGGGAAATTATTGAGTATTTTCTTTAAATAGTTAGTGTTTCGAATACTAAGACACATTTTTAAAATTGTCCCTTGAAACTCTTTTTTGCCATTTAGTTTGAGCTTATATCGAGTATGGGTAGTGATGGAAATATGTTAGGCCGAACTTTGCTTTTAAAGACCTAAGCCTACTTCAATTTTCTAAAGCCTGAGTCTAGTCTATACCTTTAATAAGCCTACACTATAGGCCTAAGCTGGCATGTTTATATAAATAGGCCGCACTTTAAGTCTTTTACCAGTAAACCATGTTATATTTTTCTTTTTCATACATATGTCCCAATATAACATATTTACATATTTGAAAAAAGCTTATAAATATTTTAAAAACTTATATAAGATCAAATTAATAGTTTCTTCTGCATAAAATAATAATAATACGAAATATTCCTATATAATAAGCATACCAATAGTCATTTATAAAGTCTGGTTTGAACATAGTTAGCTAAATAAGCTTTTAAATTACATGAGCTAATTAGCCTTTGTATATATATATATATATAAAGGCTTGCCCTGGCTTCATCTGAAGTAGGCTAGCTAGATCGTAGGTGTTGTCGGGTAGCATGACCTATTCCACCTTTAAGTATGAGATAAGATTATTATGGAACTAATTATATATAAGGGTAGTTTAATTGTTTTAAATGGTGAAGACATGTTAAATGATTTAATTGTGAATTTTTTTCAAGAAATATCAACGCGACTGTAGATTTTTTTCAAAAAGTTTACACACCCTCGCTTCAAATCCTGGAATCGCCACTGGTTGAGTATTAAGAAAAATAAATCTTATGTGATATTTGTGTGCATATTAGTGATGTTTTCAGTAAGTTTATGTGATGCATACGCTCTTAATTGTGCCACCATTGTTGCAATTATGTTCAACACATCACATAAAATATATAAGTATCTTGCAGCAACGCTGCAGGTGTATACCATGTGATCATCTGAACACTATCTTCATTGATTTGTGTAATATAACAGAAGTGGTTAATGTTAGTTAAGTCACTTCTTGTTTCATTATAGTGTTATACTATTTGAGAGTATTTTTTTTTTTTTTTGGTTTTTTCTCTTCTTAATATTGTTTCCGTTTGGATGGGCTAATACTGCATCGTGAAAATTGGTATTGTAAATAATTGGAATGGAGTAGAATAGTCAATTTATTAAACCGTATACAATGTGAATATGACTTTTAATTAATAATTAGTACTCCTAAGATTATTGTAAATAAATAATAAAAAAAAAGTGTAGGAAGATCCCTAACACGAATTGAATTCGGATTCACAATTGATCAAAAGCCAGTGGACTATTAATTTGTTCATATTTTACGTGGAGAGTTGTGAATGAATTTATACACTTGACCCGAGCAACTATGTACACATACTTCCTATGACCGTCTAATATCTTCGGCGGCCATGTTCTATAATAAGCCATTTATAATATCTAAACAATTCAAACAAAAAAAGTAATTTATATTTATTTTTAAGTCTTGCACCAAAAAACATACGATCTATATATCAAAAGAGATTAATGGCCTAAATAGTTCTTTATAATGAGTGAAAAATACCCAAAAAAAACTTCCATAAATTAAAAGAAAAAATGGGCCCCCTTCACCGGCCCTAACCAGAGGTTATTATTATTATTATTATTATTATTATTATTATTATTATTATTATTATTATTATTATTATTATTGAAAAATATTAAATGCATATTTATAAATTTGTGCTTAATAATAAAATTCATAAGAAAATTTGGTTTGTCTTCTCATTTGTTTTGAGAATGATTTCAATTGGTGGGAGTTTGATTTCAATTTTGACATGTTGATGCCGAAATATAATTTATTCAATAATGTTTAATCGGATTTGGTCTGGCGGGGACAAAGGGATGGTGCGGACGTGCGGACAATGTCCGCAACCCATGTTTAATTTATCATCACTATAAAAGAAAGTGTCAAATTACGATGAAATTGTTTTAATTTTACAACCAAAAAAAATCGTTACAAATTGAAATTTACATTTTGGGACAGAATTTCCTTAAAGATGGAAATACAATCCCAAATCGATGTATTTTTTTCCCCTTGTAATATATGCAGAAAAAAATGAAAAACTTATTATTATTATTATTATTATAGTATGTTTTTTTTGGAATAATCAATGTTATATCCCAAAATTTTTGAAATTTTGACCGAAATTTATGGTTTCGGGATATCCCGAAGCGAAATTGCACATGCAATTTATTTTTGCAAAATTTCCATCGAAATTTCGCCCGAAATCCGAAATTTTCTGAAATTTGACCGAATTTTTTTGAAATTTCCCGATTTTTTTAAAGAATATTTTTTTTCTAAATTTTAAAAATCTATTTTTTTAAAAAAAATTAAAAATTAAAAATTATGTTTCAACCCATATTGATGATGTCATCCAATTAACTTGTTTATCAATTTGAAGTCTCTTAACAATCAACATGTGCATGATATCAATAATATTACTAGCATATTATATCATTAAATGAGTGTTGTTAGCATAATTTATATAGCAACAGAGATGAGGAATTTTGAAATATCTTCATTTTCATCATCTCAGAAACTCGAATTAGTTTTCTAAAAAACTTACAAAATATCTCCGAAATTTCCCTATAAATTTCAAATATCTTCAAAATTTCCCTAAATTTATATGTCCGATATAGATACCGAAACCGATATTTAAAACCTTGGGAATAACCAAAGGCATGACCATGAGTAAAATCAAGCAACTAACACCACTCAACAAGGGGGCTCGATTCGAACATGGGATTCAAGCCTCTTCATAACTTTCTAGTGCTAATCAACTTGTTTAAAAACTTAAGCCGTCAAATATGAAAATTGCATATTGTATATAGCAATATCAACAAACACTGCGAAGTTTGGCATATTTTGACTTTTGTTATTATTTATTGATAAACACTGAAATATATTATCCAATCATATAATTATTAAAAAAACCGTAATGTTGAATATTGTTAAAATCGTCTAGTTAGATTACATATTTTATATATTTTTAATAGTATAATTTGAAATATTAACTATTAAAATAATATATTAGATATCTTATGCACGGGAAATAAGTAGAGATGATAATAGATCCGAGAAATGGGCCAGATCCAAGCTTGATTTGGACCTTGGTTCTTATAAAAGTAGATCCATAACCGATCGGTTGTCATCATTAAAAATGACAATGAGTTTGCGTCATATCCGGCATCGAACCGAACCCCGAGTCTCGGGTTGGGTATTGGGTCTTAACAGAATCGACTCAAACTCGACCCATTGTCATCCCTAAAAATAAAGCTAAAATTTGTGGGAGGAAGGAAGTAGAAAGTCGAGCCTCCAACCTGGTCAAACAAAAAAGGACATCTACGATCGGATAAGTGAGGGGATCAAAAATCAAGCACCATGAACAAAACCTCAGCCAAATATAACCCATTGGCACCAACTTGTCCGCCACACCATTTATTACTCGATCGATAATCTCGAAGCACCTAACACCTACACCAAAATAATACTCCAGCATTACACACACACACACACAAAAAGAAAAAAAGGATTACCTTGGTGACAAAAAAGAGAAATAAAATAAAATAATATCCCAGCCCTAATTAGCAAGCCAAATAGTCTCACATATGAGGTGTGAATCAAAATCATAAATGAACTTGATTGATGCTTGTATGATAAAATTGGATGGATATTGAATTTGAAAATTCAGGTAATACATTATTAACTACGGGCTACGTACTAAAAACATCACGTTCCGATGAGCAGACATTAAAAAAAAATAAAAAATTAAAAATAAAAATCCTAAAAAAACAACTCATGGAAGGTTTGGACTAGATGAAACATCACAAAAATACTACTCCAACTTAATAATAAGAGAAGTTACTATATAGAAGTACTAGTATATGACCTTTATCCATCATTTATGTGTTGTGGGCTATCAGTTCTATTTAAACAAAAAGATTCATGGCTTAGGTAAAAAAAAAAAAAGCAAAAAATAATAATTACTATCATAAGTAATTATGACTAATATATACTCCCTCCGTTCATTTTTTCATGTGGTTTTGGGAAAAATGGACAAATACGTACTTTTTTCTTTTCCAAAAATATAAATCAGTCATTTTTCTATTTTATTACCAAAACAGTTCGCTACAAATGCTAATTATGTCCAAATCAATCATTTGTTTACTAATCATGCTCTACTTGCTAACGTGACAAGTGTTTAAATTTAAACCTGACACGTGGGTATAGTATTTGTTATTTTTCTTTTATCATTTGTCAATTCAATCATAAACTTTTGTTTTGTTCCATTTATTCATATACCCAAATCAGTCATTTTTATATTAATTGGCATCCAACATTTCAAATTATTTCATTTCAGCCCCAGAACCTTAAATTTTTTTTTATTATTAATCCATTTATCAAATAAATGTTCAACATACTTCCGTAAATAAAATTAAACACCAAACCTCATACACTGGGTTACGGTGGAGTGGTTAGAAAGAGTCCGTAAAATCTCGGAACTTGGAAGATCTGGTAACAAGGCAGTAAAACCAATGTATAAGATTTGCTGTTTAATTTTATTTACGGAAGTATGTCGGACATTTATTTGATAAATGGATTAGTAATAATAAAAAATTTAAGGTTCTTGACCTGAAATGAAATAATTTGAAATGTTGGAGGCCAATTAATATAAAAATGACTGATTTGGGTATATGAATAAATGGAACAAAACAAAGTTTATGACTGAATTGACAAAATATAAAAGAAAAGGGATTAATATTATGCTTACTTGTCAGGTTTAAATTTAAACCCTTGTCACGTCGGCAATTAGAGCATAATTAGTGAACAAGGGACTGATTTGGACATAATTAACATTTGTAACGGACTGTTTTGGTAATAAAATAGAAAATGGACTGATTTGGATTTTTGGAAAAGAAAAAGGACGTATTTGTCCATTTTTCCTGTCGTTTTGACACAAAATTCACATACAAGAAAAAGCAATTACATTCAAAATTTTTCACTTTTTTATTCCTACTCCATAAAAAAGTGGAATTAAAGTGTAAAGATAATGCACAATGTTATAAAAATAATTTTATGAAAGATTAATGGTAATATTGGAAAAATATGATATAAATATATAAAGTGAATTATTTTGGAATGTTTTTTTGTTTCTATAAAGACTACTAAAATGGGACGGATGAAGTACTTAAATAATCACTTAAAATTCTAGTATTAAATAACTACTTAAAATTCTAGTAACTACTACTAATCATTCTCTTAAATATAAACACATAAAAATTAGGTAGCCATTAAATCATCTACTACATAATAACTGTACTCGGAAAGATTAGTGTTGTTATTATTATTATTATTATTATTATTATTATTATTATTATTATTATTATTATTATTATTATTATCATCTCTTGAAATTATAAAGATTAGGTGAAAAAATAAAAATGACCCCACAACTTGATAACCTCAATAATGAATTAGTGCTAATTGGCAGTAGTACATAATCTCTTGCAGCACTTGCACCATTTCCACCAAAATCTATTTAATGTTTTTTTTTGTCTGTTTGTCACTACTTGCGGTGGGATGGATAAGTCTGTGGCCTAAATTTGTTTTTCCCTTTGACTCCAAACTTCATTTCGCTTCTTATTCACCATTTATTTTATTAAGATGAAATCAAAGTACGTTAAAAAAAAAAGAAAACAGTCTTGATTGGCACACTAAAATTTGTAACTGTAATAACACTCACCTTTAGCGCTCTCACTTCTCAGCAAGACAGCAATTATCCTTCTGAAGAACAGTTTAATTTCAATTTTCCTGGGGACCTTTTATTTTAAAAAAACAAAATAGATTATAGATTTATAGTGAATCTAGTATATAAAATTTAATTTATTTTTTGGGAGCAGTAGGTGACAGTTGTGGGCTTTTTTTGTTTTCTGTACTACACACCAACCAATGAAAGCGAATGATATGTCTGTGCCCTGACAATCATTGTCCAATTTTGCCCGACCCTTCGCCGTCGGGCTGCCCCGTACACGTGTCGAGTTTTGAGTGGCGAGCCGTGGCATGCCACTGACCACTTTTTAAAGTATTTTAGTTACATTATTTACTTATTTTGGGTTTTACCGTTTGTTAATTTTAACGCCCAACTGGTAACGGGTCGACGGACTAATGGGCACAACGAGAACTTTGGGTTGGGCTACTGGGCTGATTTTAATTTTAATTTTAATTTTAATTTTAATGTCTACTATAACTCTTGAGTCCCAATTTATAGACGTCGTCGTATCGGGTTTTGGCGGAAAATCTTAAACCCTACATTTTGTATCTGGATTGGGTGAAGGAACACCTTAAACCCTAGTTCCTTGGGTCCTTCCTCAAAGAATCAAGATACTCCTCGTTTACGGGAGTTTCTTGCAATGATATCCAGGATTTCGCCATTTTGCCCCGTTGCCAGACCAGTTTTTTCTATGGTATTTCCCTACAGGTTGAAATTCCAATATCTGGGGCTCCATAATGCGCGCAGGAGGCTGATTTTAACGCGAGACCGTGCGCAGAGTCGGCAGGCATTGGGCACAAGCGATTTTTCTACGCGTTCGGGCCAGGAAAGAAAGGGCTCGAGTTTCGGGAAGGATGTGCCGGGTGGGTCTTCCAAGAGTTTGATCGAGGATGAGGCTGATTTGAGTGACTGGGTTAGTGGCTTGAGTTCTAATTCATTTAAGAAAACAAAATTGTACAGCGACAGTGAGGAGGATAATGTGGAGAGTAGGGGATCTAGGGGTAGGGGGAGTTATGGGAAGAGGAGAAGAGAGAGTGACTTCGATAAGGAGTTGGACCTTACGAGTAGGAGAAGCGAAGGAAGCCGCAGCTCCAGTAAGTTCGAGTCTCCTGGAAGGCGGGACGAGGGCAGCAGGAAGAGAGAGCCTTTTTCTGGAAGGTGGGGTGATGACAGTAGGACGAGAGCACCTTTTTCTGGAAGGCAGGACCAAGGCAGTCGGACAAGAGAGCCTTTTTCTGGAAGGAGAAAGAACGACAATGAGTTTCAAACTTCTTTGGGTGGGAGAGATAGGGTGGGGAGGTTTGGGGGTCGTTCGGAGGAGAAAAGGGATGGGGGTAATAGTGATTTTCTGAGAAGGGGATATGAAGATAGGGTTGAGAAGAGGCAGAGTGGGGGTGGCAGGGAAATGCAGTATGGAAAAGGGAAGGACAGAGGCGGTGATCGAGGTAATTTGGGAAGGGAGAGAGGAGGGAAGGCGATGGGAAGAAGGGGGCTTCTTGTTACAGATGAGGAAACGGAGGAGGTTGAGGAGGAAGAGGAAGAAGAAGATAAAGGATACAAGAACTTTAAGGAGTTGCTCGACAGTGATGAAGTTGATGATGACGAAGATGATGAGGGAGAGGAAATGAAGGTGGTAGAGAAAGGAGGTGGTGGGTTGTTTGAGAAAGGGACTTTTAGTCCAAAGTCATCTCAAGCATTACCCGGAGGATCTGATTCTTACCTTAGTGAGAGCCGGTAATATTTTAAGGTTCCTATGTGTACATTCATCATAATATATTCCTTGGGATGTAGTTTTGGTGGAAAACTAGTGTATATGAAAAGCACTGCCTGGTGGCTGCCTTGCTGGAGATGTGGTATGCAGGTTACTATGCATGAGAATGCACTTCACATAGGAATTAGACATGAGAGAAGAGTTTGGCTATAAATTTTCGTTGTCTTAATAGTTCGCCTTTTACAAAAGTTGTTTTGTTATTCTTTTCAGCTCCTACAAACTAGTTATTTGGAAACGCCAGCTATATGATTAGTGAAAGTTCCTAGTCCATATTTTAAGAAATCACATACTGGAATTTTCTTTGTTTGGTAGTATTTATAGAAAATAAGTTTCTTGTTCCTGTTTGTAACAGTTTGACATATGAAATCACCGCAGGTTTGATCAATGCGCCATCTCACCATTGACACTTAAAGCAATCAAAGACGCTGGATATGAGAAAATGACTTTGGTGCAGGAAGCAACACTTCCTCTGATTCTGAAAGGTAGATTGGGAAGTTTCAGAAGTATTTTGGTTGTTTTTCATGAATGAGATAAGATTACAATTAAACTGAAACTCTTTTGTTAGGACCTGCGATGGCTATTATGCTTTGCCAGCCAGTGTATCTTTTTATGATTCATGGATATAATTTTCTTGATCCAAAAGATTTGACCTTCCATAGTACCGTAATATTCTCTAACCCTCTACTCAACAATGTTAGATAGCCGCTATTTTGGTGGTTATAACAATGTAAAATATAAGTGAGATAACAAGATTCTACATTACAGTCGCTTTAGAGGTTTGTAACCCACCCAAAATACTACTGGGTCCATATAAAAAAATATTACTCACAACTCATTTATAACTCTAAATTTAGACCTCAAGCTTCAATACTGCTATCTTAGTTCCTCCAGCATTGTTTCAGCAATGCTTACATCTTATTAATCTTTGATGCAATGCTGATAGTCTCTCATGAACCTCTCAGGTAAGGATGTGCTAGCCAAGGCAAGAACTGGCACAGGGAAAACTGTAGCCTTTCTGGTAAATATTTTCCACTTTAATATTCTGATTTCAGTGTATCTAAAGTCAACATTAGCTATAGCTTGGTGAGCGTCATGGATGTTTCTTCTCTTCATAGACTTCCAGTTTTAATCTAATTTTTATTCAGCCAACATTGAGATTCTGAATAATCAGAGTTTTCATTTCTGAAATTAGCCATCATAATAGTGATTGGAATTATGGTGGAGTGAGCATGTAGCCTTGGCTTCTGTTATGTTGCATAATCTTGTTGCTGGGAGCAGCGCCTAAGGTATGAAGAAATGCCAACTTGCCAAGGAAATAATAACTTTGTTATTACCTAGGGTTAGTTATTGAATAATATTGGCTATTCTTTTTTCTGGTAACTGTAATGGTATTGGAGAAACTTCAATTTGATTTCTTACACAAGCTTATGATGATGTCAGAAATTGCTAAGTGGTGATTTTCTTTTTCCCCCTTTGTATATCAATTTCAGCTTCCTTCAATTGAACTTGTCACGAAATCACCCCCAATTGGGCGAGATCAGAAAAGACCTCCGATATTTGTGCTTGTTATATGTCCAACTCGGGAACTTGCTACTCAGGCTGCCACAGAGGCCAACACCTTGTTAAAGTATCATCCTTCAATTGGTGTCCAAGTTGTCATCGGAGGTACACGACTCGCACTGGAACAAAAGAAAATGCAAGCTAATCCATGCCAGGTGAGCAGAGCACATTGGCAAGCTATATATCTTCTGTCCTAATGTCATGGTATTGGACGCACAGCATGGTGCAAACTTGTTGGAACGGTTATTCTTTGAGATATTAACTTTGACGAGCGTATGCGGACCTCGTAATTCTTTCTGTTCTTTATCTTGGATCTGTAGTCTTTACTGTTGCGTTAGACTTGGTTTGGTATTAGTCTCTTGCATGATCAAGAATCTGGTTCTGCTTGGGCGGTTTCTTTTGGGCATATCTTAATTGTATGTGCTTCCTGTTTCCTTTTTGTTGGATTGTTCAAAATGTTTACACTTAAAATTCAGATACTTGTGGCTACACCTGGACGACTGAGAGATCATATCGAAAACACAGCTGGATTTGCTACACGGCTCATGGGGGTCAAAGTTTTAGTCCTTGATGAGGCTGATCATTTATTAGACATGGGCTTCCGAAAAGAAATAGAAAAAATAATAGCTGCTGTACCGAA
Source organism: Hygrophila difformis (assembly GCA_030278955.1). Classification (NCBI taxonomy): domain Eukaryota; kingdom Viridiplantae; phylum Streptophyta; class Magnoliopsida; order Lamiales; family Acanthaceae; genus Hygrophila; species Hygrophila difformis. Next base: position 50,810,150 of record JAOANR010000005.1, read on the forward strand.
ACAACGACAAACACTTCTTTTTTCTGCTACAATTCCACAAGAGGTAGTGTTCCTGATAACTCTTGGTACCTCATGAAATTGGTGAATATTAATTGTTAAGCATGTTTATTCTGCAGGTTCGCCAAATTAGCCACATTGCTTTGAAAAGGGACCACGAATTTGTAAACACTGTGGAAGAAGGGAGTGAAGATACTCATTCACAGGTAAGTTTGGTGCTGACTGTTCTTTCTTGTATGCTATTTCTATTTATACAAGAACCATACTTTACAGAACTTTGTTATGAATATTTCAGGTCCAACAGATGCATATGGTTGCTCCTTTGGACAAACATTTCCCCCTTCTTTATGCTCTGCTGAAGGAGCACATTGCTGATGATGTTAATTATAAGGTATCAAAATCAGTTTAAATTTAGTTACCATTATTGTATTCTTATGGACCATCCCGAGAGTATTTTAATGTTTTGAACCAACCATTTGTTATAAGTTACAAATACGTTTGGAATGGTTTGGGTTATTCACTCAAAATTTTTAGGATAAGAATTTGAGGGTGAGAAGAGAATTTAGTAGCAATTGTGATAGACCCAGGAAATGGTTGCAACAAGAGCATGTTCAACTTTCAAGCATAATTTATATGCTGGTATGCTATGTTTGGCAAAACTAGCTGTAGCTGTGAGTTGGAATTGTTGGGAGCTAGAGCTTTTGATAGGTGTTGATAGGTGCTGGAGCTTTCAGTTTTATATAAAGTGTTTCCTAGAAGTAGTTGTAGTTTTTTTTCAACAGTAGAAAAAAATAATCAAATTAGAAAATAGCTTCTAAAACTCCCAAAACTACTACACTAGCTTTTGTTTGAAGAACTTTTATGGAAGCTACAGCCCTAAAAACTCGTCTGTAGAACGTGGTTTTTATTTTGGTAGAGCTTCTTAAGCTAAAACTTCCAAGAACAGACCCATAACTGGTTTTGCTCGCACATGTGAAATGTTACCCTCAACAATTGTGTCTTTATATTCTTACTATCTTGCTGATTATGGTTTTTGACCGTCAAACAAATGTGTACATATTGCAACATTACTAATATTCCCTTAATTCAATTTGTCCTTAAGAGAAGATATTCCATGTTTCAAATTAATTGGCATTAAATTATTTCAAGGCAAAATTATTTTATTTTTTTCATAGACCCCCAGCTCCATCTTTTTCCCTTTTCAGGCAATTATTTCAGTTAGACTTCTAATTTTTATGAATTTTCTTAATATGCATGTGTAGCCTTGAAATGACGATTATTTTTTATTTGAAGTAGTATCTATATAGTAGTATGTCGTAAGAGACCCATTTAGATATTTTACTGTTAAGTGGTACAGGGTGGCTCAATCCCTTTGAGTTTGATATACTTATTTTGGGAGTTGAATAGATGATTTTTTGGTAGTACTGATTATATATTTGCTTACATTTTTATTTATTTCTCTCAATATTGGGAACATTGCTCTTTGATGTGACGCCATGATACTTTCTCTTGTGATACAGATTCTAGTTTTTTGTACTACTGCAATGGTAACGAGGCTTGTTGCTGAGCTTCTTGGTGAGCTTAATTTGAATGTCCGGGAGATCCATTCCCGAAAACCCCAAAGTTACAGGACCAGAGTTTCAGATGAATTTCGAAAGTCAAAAGGTCTCATTCTTGTGACCTCTGATGTATCTGCTCGTGGTGTGGATTACCCAGACGTCACCCTTGTTGTGCAGGTTACCCACCCAAACTTTACCTTACTTTTGGAAATCATATACTAGTACTTTATAAACTTTTGGTGTTGAGCAATCATCACCTTTGTTAATTTAACCCCTGTGGACTCTCTATGAATGCTGAGTTATTTTTGTTCGAAAAAGGGGATATCTAATGTGATGTGTCGACTTCACTAATTGTACAAGTACAAGCCTCGATAGTTGTTCTGTTTGAATTGCATTTACCATTATTTGTGATACATCTGATTGACCGTGGCAGATGGGAGTTCCAGCTGATCGACAGCAATACATACACAGACTAGGGCGAACAGGGCGAAAGGGAAAAGAAGGACAAGGCATATTATTGTTGGCCCCGTGGGAAGAGTTCTTCTTGTCAAGTAGTATCAAAGACCTACCTATATCAAAGGCACCGGAACCATTGGTTGATCCAGACACCCGGAAAAAGGTAACCACAGAACATCTCCCTGACCTAAAACCATCATGTTTATACCAAACAACGCACACACACACACACACACGCATTGACATATATATTGTTCTTTTTGTTGTACAGGTCGAACGTGCTTTATCCCATGTAGAGATGAAGAACAAAGAGGCAGCATACCAGGCATGGCTCGGCTACTACAACTCCAATAAAAACATCGGGCGCGACAAGTTCAGGTTGGTAGAGCTTGCAAATGAGTTTAGCCAATGCATGGGAATGGATAACCCTCCAGCCATTCCAAAGCTTGTTCTGGGCAAAATGGGCTTGAAAAATGTACCTGGTTTGAGGTCTAAGTAAAGATGAAGACAAGTCCTCATGCCTCTTTTGAATGTTGTCTTAATCATCCCTATCATAAGAAGTGCCGCTACACAGTCTGTATGTGGACCTTCGGAATCCATAGCATAAATAGGGTATGGTAAATGTAAATTCAAATGCCGTGAGGAGAACATCCTAATTCTTTTTACAGTATATGAATTGTGGCTGGAGCCTGGAGTTGCTTTTTTAAGGCAAATTTTTGTTATGTGTAATGAGATTCACATTAGTCAAATTTTTTTTCTTTTGTAGAATTTTTATCTGAAATATAAAATATACTACTGATGTAATAAAATTCAATAGAAGGTGCATTAATGGCTCCTCAAAAAATAAAAATAAAAGGTGCACGGCATAAAAGTGAGATGATGTGAAAAAATTCAATAAAATTTGTTATTATTATTATTTTAATTTAATCCAGGGATTTACAAATTCAATGGAGTGTTGAAAGAGATAAGATGATACAGAAGATACTACTCCCTTTTTTCAAAAAAAAGGTTGACTTTGTTCATCTCCCTTTTTTCAAAAAAAAAGGTTGACTTTGTTCATTGTAGCATTTTGACTTCTATTTTAATTGTAGTTTTAGAAGATAAAATATACCCTCTTGTTGGATTTGTCTCATTTTGTAATTTTTAAATATCAAATTTTTAGAATTTTTACTTGTACCGAATTTGAGTTTTTGTAATTTTTAAATATCAAATTTTTAGAATTTTTACTTGTACCGAATTTGAGTTATTAATCGTTGAGAATATGCATTGATATAACTGTAAATAAAAGGTGTAACCGTTTTAACAGAGGAAGTATAAATTGTGGATTTAGTCCAAAGGCCGATGAACGGGCAGCACGGCCCATGTACGCGTGGAGTGGACCAACACAGCCCAAATATATTTCAGTAAAATATAGTTTCAGCCAGAAAGAAGAAAAGAATTATGTCCAACGAAGTAACGAACATACAAAGACTCGGAGGCAGGGGAAGAGAAAGTACCGTCGATGTCTGGCGAAGAAGTTACCGGAGGTGGAGGCAGCGCCACCTCCGCTTCGGGTGGCGGCTCAGCTGGTATGGTCTGGTTGTATTTTCTTGTTTTGTTGGGACACCAATTTAGGAGGGGGTTTATTCATTAGGGATTCTTGTGCAAAAAAACCTAAATCGCTTTCTCCTGAATTATGGTTTTGTTCCATTGAAGCCTAATGTATCTGCGAATTAGCTTTGTTTATTTTTCATCTATCTCCAAACATTTCTGTTTTGATTCAGGATTTTCATGAGTTTTACTTTTGCGTTTGTTCCAATGTAGTGAACCATTTATGTTTTTGTGAAATTTTCAGTCTGTAATTTCTTCAAGAAGCCTTCAAAGGGAAAGAACATTAGAAAACGAACGGCTATTGAAGAGGGAGAGGGTGAAGATGATGATTCCAAAGGTGAGGGTTCGGTGTTGTTCAATAAGAAGAAGCAAAGTGTTGCTGACAGTAAGCTACACTTCTCTAGTGGTCCCTTGAAAAGTTTGAAAGAGCCTGTGGAGGAAAAACCTAAAGCTTCAGTTTTCAAATACGAATCCTCCAAAGAAATTCAGGTTCACAATGATAATAGGGCAACGGCTACTCTGGAAACGGAAACTGAGTTCTCTAAAGATGCTCGGGCGATTAGGGAAAGAGTTCTAAAGCAAGCAGAAGAGGCTTTGAAAGGGAAGAGTAAGAGTGGTGGTGACGAAAAGGTATACAAGGGCTTACATGGGTATACTGATTACAAGGCCGGGTTTAGAAGAGAGCATACTGTCGCAAGTGAGAAAGCCGGTGGAGCTCATGGTCCTTTGAGAGCTTCCGCTCATATCAGAGTGTCTGCAAGGTTTGACTATCAGCCTGATATTTGCAAGGATTATAAAGAGACTGGTTATTGTGGGTATGGAGATTCATGCAAATTTATGCATGATCGAGGTGATTACAAGTCGGGTTGGCAGATTGAGAAGGAATGGGAGGAGAAAGAGAAGGCAAGGGCTAAAAAATTGGCTATGGGTATGAAGGATGAAGATGATGATGATAATGATGGGACGGAGGTCAGTGACGAAGATGATGAGGATGCATTGCCGTTTGCATGCTTTATCTGTAGGGAACCATTTGTGGATGCTGTTGTGACAAGGTGCAAACACTATTTCTGCGAGCATTGTGCTTTGAAGGTACTGCTTCTATTCTATATTCTTTTAACTGTGTACTAATTATTTATGCAATGGGATGAATATTTCTTTTCTGAAAATTGATTTTGAGAAGGAAGTGAGAAAAATAAAGTTAATAATAATCCAAGAGGCATACGCATCATAGTTCTTGTAATTACAATTACTAATGCCTTAATTTCATGTCTATATTAGTTTGTGATAGGGTAGATGGGTAGAAGGCTGATAATTTTACAAATTTCAGAGGTGGAATAAATGTCCTAGAAATATTTTTCCGATTTCCCCAAACATGCTTTCATTTGTACAAATATTTCTCTCGATCACTTCTTTTCAATAATTTATAATTGTTTCTTTTTTGGGCCACAGCATCATGCAAGAAACAAGAAGTGCTTTGTGTGCAACCAGCCAACTAATGGCATATTCAATACAGCCTTTGAGATCCGGAAGAGACAGGCTGCTGACAAAAAATGATGGGTCAGATTTACAAGAAAAGAATGATGTTTTGGGACTTGTATTTTTGTTTTTTTGATGTGAGTTCGTTTTTTAGCATTAGATTTCCTTTTGACATGGATGTAATTTTGTTGCTCATAAATTCATGTAAGAGAACCTTCACAATTGACTACTTATAATAATGTTATGGTTGAGTTTGAAACAATTTCTTTTGCATTGTGCATATCCATTTCTTTATGACAAATATATATAGGTTTTATGTGTACTTCAAAAGTTCAAGACACATAATATAAAGGACAATCTAATTTGGAACTAATTGAGTTCATTTTCTGTTTTAGGAATGTTTGAAAATGCAATTACATAATAGCAATATTTTCTGAGAAGGGGATATGAAGATCGGGTAGAGAAGAGGCAGAATGGGGGTGGCAGGGAAATGCAGTATGGAAAAGGAAAGGACAGAGGCGTTGATCGAAGAGGAAGAAGATAAAGGATACAAGAGCATTAAGGAGTTGGTCAGAAGTGATGAAGTTTATGATGACGAAGATGATGAGGGAGAGGAAATCCTCTATTGGTGTCCAATTTGTCATGGAAGGTACACTACTTTCACTGGAGAAAAAAAAAAGTTGCAAGCTAATCCATGCCAGGTATGGAGAGCAAATTGACAAGCTATATATCTTGTGTCTTAATGCCATGGTATTGGATGCTCAGCAAGGTGCAACTTGTTGGAATGGTTATTCGTAGATATGAACTTTGACGAGCACACAGAGCATAATATAACAAAATTTGAATCATCCTTAGACCATGTCATTTCAGATCTACAAATTTAAATCCATTAATTCAAGATGATACAACTCGGAACAAAACATGTTTGTAGAGTATGAAATTTTGAGTTAACAAAGTCGTGCCAGATTTTTGTTCATTTTCTTTCTGAACCAAGCAATGAATGATACAATTTTTATACTTTAAACTATATATTGAAATTGTATTTTTACATTCTTTTATATTTATTAAATATTTATTTATAACTTGTTTAATTAGTGTTCATTTATTTGTGTTTGCGGACTATTCATGAACTAAATGAATAAATACTCCCTCCGTAATTTAATGATATTAAGATTTGCATAGTAAACTGACTAAACTCTATTCATTGAGTAACTTTGATTCGACATTTTAACACAATTACATAAGAATAAAATATAGTCAAGTGATGTTAGATTCGTCTAATCACATAGTTTTAGAATATTAAACTTTTATAATTTTTACTTTTATACAATTTGAGATATTAAACGTGAAATATTTGCATTGGATTGCGTGAAAACATGGAATGTTAATATCATTAAATTACGGAGGGAGCATATAGATGGTATACAAACACAAATTATAGGGTTCTGTTAGAGTTACAGTACTAGTAGTGCCCAATATGTGCAAGCAGCCAATCCATTTTTTTATATATGTTATGCAATGGGGCAATAGGTTTCCTTTCATAATATCTCTTGGATAGCTAATCCAAATGTTTCTATTCTTTCGGATCATAAAGTACATACTGATTAGTTTGTTGCACCCCACCAAATTTGCATATATAAGTTAGTACTAGACTAGTAGCTGTGTAAAATCTATGAAAAGAACATTCATTGCAGCAATGTTGTATTTCAGTTAAATTATGTACAATATAATCTGAATTCTGAATACTGTCTAGGGCCGATCTATGTGATTGTCATAAAATTTGGGTATATCTACTCGAACTTTGATGAGGGTCTCTGTGACTGTGACGTTTCACCTTTAATGGTAATTTCAGCTTTCTCTGCAGGTTTAAGGCTATGCTGGTGCAGTGAACATGCTGTCTACTTTCTTCTGCAGCTCGTGGAGGAAAATTCACCATCCAGACGTGATTCCGGTGCCTCTGTAACTGGCCCTTCATTGTTAATGTATCAATAGATTCCATTCACTGTGTTTAATCCATAATTGAAATCTATGGACATGACATGATATATGGGTACATGTACTTGGTTCTCTATTTGAAAATCAATTGAATGTGTTTTTGTGACATCATGTTACCATACCTTCTTTTTGTTATACTTCTCATTTAGTCACCTACCTAATCATTATAGCACCATGTTGGGTCTTGGATGGCTATACTATTTACATGGTCTCATGGTGCATTTTGCAAGTATTCAATAACTCATTATGTGGCTCGGTTAGTATGAAACACGTGGTGAGGAAAGCCATTGCCTTAATGCTCCAATGTTTTAGGGAAGCTTGTTTTGTAGTAGTAAATTTCAATGTTAAATTATTTTTATTTTTTTGATTTTACTTTTATTTTATTTGATGCATTAATTCATAGTTACTAGTATTATTTACCTTTTTAGCGCAGTTTTATAGAGAATAGGATTTGTCTAGTTACATAGTTGTAACATATCAAGTCTTTATAACTTTTATTTTTTTATACAAATTGAGTTCTAGTTAAAAATATGTATTGAATTGTATGAAAAGTAGAAATTAATCCGTTATTAAATAACGATAGTTTGATAAGGCCTATTGTAAAAAAATGCTAAAACCCAACATCTTCCTGCACAAAATAGTCAATTCTTTTCATACATTAGACAAGAATTACATCATAGCAAAATAACAAAAGACAAGGAAAGGGTTACTACAAATGCATGAAAATACACACTTACCAATGTCATAAACAAACAAGAAAGAGCAACCAAGATGTATTTTGTTCCTCACCCCCCAAAGGATTCAGGTTCTTGCGATTCCCAAATAAGCCGCACCAGAAACCTTTGAGGGAGAGAGAACAAAAGCTATCTTGATATGGGACGGGCTTCTGCATGCGAAAACACACTTTGTTAGTTCTCCCTGAAGGCCTTCCAACACACCATGCTTCATACGCACGATGGCAACAGCCAACAGGTGAGGTGGAAGCCCTTGAGGGAGACTAGCAACCAATGCTTTGGAAGACGAAAGTATAAATGCAAGAAATGACTGGGAGGACATGATCATTTTGCAGCAAAGGCGATAACCTATTTATAGGTAGAAAAAGAAGCATATACATAAACCACACAAGTAAATGCAAAATGTGAAAGTGGGACCTAACTATCTATGGCACTAAACATATGAGTGGCCTAAGAAAGATGAAGTACAATTGATTCAAGATATGAAAGTTGTTGCAATCCCTCCTAGTAGATTAAAGAATGTGGTCCTTAAACCACAGTAAGTCAACTCCCTTTGAGCCAAGGATAAAGCATATCATAGGCATATCAGATTTTGTCAATTATTCTCCACATTCCATACCTTTCATTCCTCAAGAATGATCATGCTTGAGAAGTCTAGCATAGTCTCACATTTCATCAATCTTGTATTGATCTGTATTTGTGTCAATACAAGTGAACTATTTTATCCCCCCATCGATTTTCTTTTTTGGAAGACACTTTCATATAGATTTAAATTATAATAATTTTTAATTGTTTCTTTCCAAATTCTTCCCAGTTTTCTCTCACCATTCTAATAAATAGCAGATTTTCTATGCATCATGCATGTCATCTAAAGGTCTTATAAACAACTAAGTCATTTTATGCATATTTTGGTTGTGGTATTATCCCCCAGTGTCCCCCCCCCCCCCCCCCCCCCCCCCCCCCCCCCACTTGTATTTTGATGCTGAAGATAAAAAAGACTCTAGAGATAACATATTTCCCACAAGGAATGACTCAACTAAGTTCAATTCAGATATAAGTGCCTCTTGGAAGCAACAGATTCTATATTATTGTTACAGATGATACCAGAAAAACAAACTCTGCAAGTTCTCTACATCGAATCAAGCTTTTAGGAGATCATGATGCCCCCACCAACAAAAAGGTTATATGCGTTGGCTGGGTCTAAAGAGAAAATTTTAAATCTAAAGGTAACACATGATATTAAGAAACACATGATAGCATATTGAAGCTTTAACAAAAAGAACAAATTCACAGAACCAATATAGGCTTGGTTATCAGTTCAGTATTGGTCTGTGGGCAATCCCACCAAAGAGCACACAGAAATAAAATAAAAAAACATTGGTTGTTAAGGACAAAATTGAGCTAAAAGTAGCCAGCAATTATCATATACTAAATTGATGCAAAAGATGAAAAAGAACTAAACCACGTCCATAAATTTTCTGGTCCCCACCATTTGAATGTATTAACACGAATACATTAAAGATTGTGGCGAATTATTGGTGCCAAGTGTGTCATAAAAGTAGAGGATTTTTTTTTTTTTTTTTCAAATCTTTGTGGCAGGAATGGATGTTATTGTCTCCTTTGGACAATAAAGCAATAAAAAGTTTAGCACCAAGTTAAGGCCAGATAAGGTTTGCATAATGAAATATAATAAAACAAATATTGTTACTCAATAAAAGGAGAAGCAAATAGAACTGACAGGTGACAGCAAGGTACAATAATTTTAAGCACCATATGCAGCTTGCAATTGTTTACTAAGCATAAAGAAAAGATGGATGTGAATTCATGATATAAATCTAGTGTTTGATGAGGAGAAAGATCTTAACAATGGTACATAATTGATCAATAAAGATATATCTAGACTGCACGATCTAATAGTGTCTAATCAGAGTAATCCAGAGAGAATATATGTTAGCAGCTTTATCAAAGTTAGCATGAATCTTAAAAAGGAACTTTCCTATGCCGTATGATGATTTTACCTTTGCCCCTTCGATTGTCAGAGGCGTTATTATTCACAGGTCAAGTGCCAATCATATCTGATCACGAGGAGCCAAATTCTTAAGGCACATGGAGAATAACGAACAGTAGCATTTTCTTTAGAACACATACAAATAATTACACAACAAGGAATGCAGGGATAAAGCATCACAATAGAAAAATATGAAAATTTCAGGCATAAAAAAGTCATGCTAAATTGTAGATCGATGGTGCTGAAGATGTATAACTGTGGCTGTGAAACATAAGATGCATGTTCATATGGCATATGTCCTTTTTAAATTTTTACATAACTACACATCTCATTGACAAGGCAATGGAAGGAAGATATAATGTCAAATTTGTGTCACAGGCATCAATATAGTCAAACAGAGATACATAAGTAAGACTGAAGCATTTTGATCCTTTCTCAGTTTAAAAAGGATGTTGCAATGGCGAATATCAGAAGCTATGGTTTGCTTAGTCTCTTGAATTGGACCATTGAAACATAATCTAACTCTAAAAGCTTTACCAGCGTTCTCTTGGACGTCCATCTGGGAACACAGGAGGAAGAACATCGTAGCTTTTGCTCGAGCCATTGACTTGCTCAGTTGGTTTGCTTAGTCCGGAACTTGGCAATGCATTGTAATTGTTATCACTAAAGTCTGGAGGCACATCATCGTCATCGTAATCATCATCACTGTTCCATTCATCTTCGTCATCATCATCACCCTCATCCTCATCAGCTCTATCACTTCCATCACTTTCTAGATCATTGATATCAGACCACACATCGCTCCCATCTTCATCAAATACATCCTCTTGTTTGCTTCCTGCTTCACCAGAATCAGTTGTCGAAGTTCTAGAAAATCTCGAAACATCTACAAGTGCACGAAGCCTCTCCTTGATGAGCAGCATTTTATCCTTCTCTATCAGTTGAGAATCACGATATGCTTCTCGGAGGAAAACCGAGTCCCTATCCCCCTTCAGCGACACATAGAACATATCCGGATGCCTTATCAACATCCCCCTAAGTTGTTGGGAGAATCTGAATTCATCTCGGAAATGAGTCAAATGATCTACAAGCGTTCTCTTCTCAAGAGTAAGACTCAACATCTCATGAATAACACCACAAGCATGCTTTTCTTTCTCCCGTGAGCCAGACTTCAACTCTGAAAAATCAGAATATGGTGAAATGTAAGGCATGTCTCTAAATTGACAAATCCTCCTCATCTCACCTTTAGAAAGATTAAGTCCTTTCGGCAACTTAACTCTATTGAACCTCGGCACCCTATCAATGATTAAATCCCTCTGTTCGATCTCACGCTCCCTATTCTCCTCTTCTGCAAGCTCTGCTGCAGATACAGCAAGCTCGGGATCCCAATGAGTCAACTCCAGGGCAGGACCTCGCCCGGTCGCAACAACCTTGAAATACTGTGGGTACCGACGACAGATAGTTTCGCGAAATTCCAAAGGCAGCCCCAAATCAGTCCTCAAATGCGAAATCTTCTCCAAGAGAATCCGCTTATCCATGGACATCATCAACAATTTCCTCAACTTGATAACCAACAAATCCTCCATTTCATTCCTAATCTTCATCTCCTCAAGGTAAAGCTTCTCTGCCTCAGGCGTTAACCTGAAGCGCAATGAATACGCCCCTTCTTCCACAATCTCAAACACAGCGGGGAATTTCCTCAACAATGCAATAAACCGCCTCCTTTTATCCAGTCCCAAGGCTCTTCTAAACTTACCCAAATCGCGAAGAGACATAATTCTATCCGGTTGGCTCATCAAAATCTTTCTAATCTTTAAAACCAGTTTCAGTTTCTTATCCCTTTGGATTACATTATCAAAGGGACGCTCTTTCCTCCTCTTTACAACCCCAGCTGTTATGAGAGGAAAACGAGGCCTCAAATTCCCACAGGGTTTAATCTTCTGTGAGAAGGCTAAACTTTTACCCAAAAATGGAGTCCTATCCAATTTCTCAGAGGAATACGATAAGCGTGTGGCTGAACGAAACCTGGGTTTTTGATGCAGTGATGAGCTACACGAGAGAAGAGGCAGAACACTAACCGCCGGTGAAGCTTTATACGATGAAGTCAAGAAATGGAGCTCCATAATATACCTTGAAATTGTTATGTAGAATCGCAACAAATGCACAATACAGCAGAATTAATACTGAACATAATATCAATTAATAGCTAGCGAAAATGATAAATGTATTTCCGGAGTGATGAGATTCAAGGAACAACAGTGCCTAACTGGGGTTCACCAGCATAAACCTTCTTCGCAGATAAACCCTAATTCCAAGAAATCATACCCCTTGTTGAAATTTGCAAATTCACCCCGTTATTTTTCCGAGAATGCAAAAGTGCCCTCTTTTGTCGCGACGGCTGACTAATTTTGCCCAATATTTTGCTGAATTTCCATAACCTAATGTAGGCTTGTAATGAAGCCCTCATAGTATAATTCAGGCACATGTTGGGCCGAACTATCAGCTTTCGAACAGGGAGCAAAAGGGGTACCCATTTTGGTTGGATCCTTAAAAAAACCAATTTGAAAATTTAAGCATCCGGAAATTTTGAGGATTCCTGTTGCGCGACCTTTTTAGATCGAAGTTTTGTTTTTGTGGATCACGTCTTATTTGCAATAATCATCTCAAAACAAAACTGCTCTTTTTCATTGCGAGATAGTTTCAATTTTTCAAACAATTTATCTTTTCCTCAACGCGTCACCGGCAAAGTTCCAATGGTATGTCCTCAGCCACACAAAAACGTAATCCTTCTCTGCATTCGACAATTGGGGGGAGGATCATCCGTCGCGCCACGTGGCGCGCAAGTATTGGAGCCACTCCATCGGCAATTCCCAACTGTGATGACGCTCGGAGCATAGAAACAACGAAGACTGAAAACCCAAAACCTCCCAAGAATTTCGATTTCTCGTTCGCGAAATGGAAGCCTTAAAGGCAGTAGCTTTGACGCCCCTCTCAGTTCTTTCCAAAAGGACTGAGCCCAGGAAGAGCTACTCCCTTACTCCCCTATCCCCATTCAAGAACCAATCTTTTCTCAATTTCAAGAATTCAAATTCTGGGTTGTCCGTGTCGGGAGCCTTACAGGGGATTTTGCTGCTCTTACCATCGACCTCAGGCTCCGATTTAGCTAAAGCATTGACGTATGACGAAGCTCTCCAGCAATCAATCACCAACAGCAGCGATTCAATTGTAGATTTCGATATTGGTGGAGTTTTCGGCAGCTTTGCCACTTTTGTCGCCGAGAATGCTCTGATTATTGGCGGCGGGGCTGCGGCTCTGGCCGTGCCATTGGTGGTTGCTCAACTTATCAGCAAGCCTAAGGCTTGGGGAGTGGTGAGTGCAAAGACAGCTTATGCAAAATTGGGTGATGAAGCCGCTGCTCAATTGGTGGACATTCGTGCCCCGGCGGAGATAAGGCAAACCGGGAGCCCCGATATTCGGGGACTTAAGAAAAAGCCAATCACAGTTGGGTTCAACCGTGAGGACAAATCAGGGTTCTTGAGTAAATTAGGATTGAAGTTTAAGGATCCCGAGAACACCACATTGTTTATATTGGACAGGTAAGATCGGTGCTTTTTGAAATTCATTGAATTTTTTTATTTTATCTTGAACATATTCATTTGTAATTGTTGATTATAATGATGCATTTTCGAGTCGCTTGTGCAATTTAGGTGTTTATATGAGATTCTATTTGTTCATTGTGATGTTCATAATGGCATCCACACATCGATAGTTAGCAATGCTTCTTGTACGATAAACCTTTGTGAGTCTGAATTAACTAGCATTGCTCGAATGGGGTATGTTGTTATTGCAATGGTTACTGTGTCAAACATTTCTTAGATCTCCTTCCCAACTTATCGTGGTGTGTTTCTGAAATTGTGATGAAGCTAGATTTGATGGAAACTCTGAACTTGTGGCGGAGCTGGTGACAGCGAATGGCTTTAAAGCAGCTTATGCAATCCGAGATGGTGCTGAAGGATCTAGAGGATGGCTGGTTCGTGCACAATCGTTGTTTATTTGTAACAATTTTGAGCTAATATATTAACTGTGCTATGAAGCTTATTGCATTTTTGGGAAAACTTATAATGCAGAACAGCAGCCTTCCGTGGATATTTCCAAAGAAGTCATTTAGCTTCGACTTCAGTGGTTTGGCGGACACAATTAGCGATACTTTTGGGGTAAATGTCTCTGTTTCTATCCGTTACTTTGCTGCTTAGTTAACTAATTTGGGCCAAGATACGTTCTTGTCGTTAACTATTAAAGCAACTATACTTGGATTTCCAGGTGGCTTCCGATGCAGTGCCTCTGGCCCTTGGCGCTGCAGCTGCTGCTGTTTTTGGAGTGCTAACCTACGCGGAGGTTTGGCTTTCGAGAATTCCATATCTCTTAAAAGATATTGTACACTTATTAACTCTGTTCTTTCAGGTGGAGCCCATTCTCCAATTGGCAGGCTCGGTTGCATTGTTCCAGCTCGTCAGCCAGAATCTTCTGCCTGCAGAGGTTTGCTTTGTTGCTGCCTTTTCTTCGATCTTAAATTTTGTCGTTTTAAATTTATGCTCATTCTTTTACTCTGCATATTGTTCGCAGGGTAGAAAACAAACAACGCGAAAAGTAGAAGAGTTCTTGAAAAATGAAGTCGCCCTAAAAGACCTTCCTGGCGACATTCAGGTAATTGATTTACATCTTTGGGGGGGTGGGTTATTGCATTATGCTGAGTGTCCCTCATATTAGGCTTACTTACTTTTGCTGTTTTCTGCATCACTGTCAGAAAATCGGTATAGCTTTTCTACCATTCCCCGTCACCAGCAAGGCCTTGCCTGTTGCAGCAGAGGCTACCCCAGATGCTCAGCCAGAAGTCGAAGCTGCCCAAGAACCAAGTCCGGCAGTGAACTCAGTCCCCCAAGCTGCAGTTCAAGAAGAATCGCCCTGGGGATTTTCCAGGCCACTTTCGCCATATCCTAATGTACGTCCTTCAACATCTTCCATGACACGTCCCGTGTCGTGGGATGGGGTCAATGAAGACTGGTGGGCCATTCGCTGATATGGTTTAAGAATTAAGATCTTATAGTAGGGGTTAAACTTTTGGCATACTGGTAATCGACAAGCAATTTAGTTGACACAGGAATTGAACCCGGCTTCTATACTAAACTCTAAGAGTCCGTGATTATCAGTATGCCAAAAGTTTAAAATCTTCCGCTACAGATTTTAAACTTCTGGCATACTGGTAATCACAGACGGATTATTAGTGAGCTCGTAATTGAACCTAACATCTATACCAAACTTTAGGAGCGAGTGATTACCAGTATGCCAAAAGTTTAACATCATAGCAAACGGGGGCAGCAATTCCTCTGTCACCAAGTCGAACGTGGGCCCCACCGGTCTCCATCGACAGCCTAATGGTGCCAACAGGCATTACACCACATTAACACCACTGCACATTCTCAAATTCAGTACGAATCGTTTCGTGTGCTCACATGTTCCAAGTATCTTCGATAATCATTTTGTTCTTTCCTGATTGCAGTATCCCGACTACAAGCCTCCATCGTCCCCCATACCATCTCAGCCTTAGTGGTTCGACGAAGCTTTTTTGAGCTCTAACAACCGGAAACAACAGAAAGATATTATTTCCATCACTGTCTTGGTTGATGATACATGTTTCCTAGTACTACTATGCATTCCGATTTTTTTTTTTTTTGGTTATCCCCGTTGTCTTTTATCTGCTACCATTGGATGGGAATTGGATTGCGCCTGAATGTACGTTAGTGTATTCAGCTCTCAACCAGTTTTGATTTTATCTCGTGTTGTTGTGAGATTGTTACCTTTACCTGATTGTATTGTATACGTTGTACGCTGTTATTTTTGTCTTGTGCCCTGATGGCAATGTGATGAGGAAATACTATAAAACGAGCAATTGGTCCGGTACGTGCCTTGTCCGGATTCTTTGAATGATATAAAAAATCCATCGATTGGTTCCTGGAGGATATGTCTGGTGTCTCTTTCGTGAGGGCCCCTGTTTTTATCCTGTATTTTATCCATTATAGTATTGTCTACGGATAGGCTTCTACGTGTGCTCAATCAATGACCTATATATTAACCTTCTCGGACAGTTTGAAACCATTAAAAACTGACAGGGAAGGTTGTCCAAAATCGGACCACTGGAAATTCGATTCTTCTTCCCATCTTTTTCTTACAGGAGCTATAAGTATCGATTCTCCCCGCATCGATCATCAATCTCCAGACACACACAACCTGGTTTTATTGCGTGGTGGAGGATATTCATGGATAAATGTGAGCCGAAACCTCCCAAGCTTCAGAACTCTCGCCCCCGTCAAGGTAACGAAACAAATTTCTTGAAATTTACACTGTACAAGGCGTATATGTTTGTTTTTATTCATGAAAAATCCAATCTTGCAATCCAGTGGTGGTTGAGGCAAAGAAAATTACGGATTTGGAGGTTAAAGTTTCGGACATGACTGAGGAAGAAGAAGACATCATCTGTAGAATGCACAAGCTTGTGGGAGATAAGTATGAATCTTCAAACATGTAGTAATATAATACTTGTATATAATATATATATATATACTTTTGTTTTTTTATTTTTTTTTTGGGTAAGCCAACATTAGGCCAGGGTGTTTTTTTTATTTTGAGATGGGGTCTTAATTATTTCAATATATACTATTTGATTTATGCAGGTGGGAATTGATAGCTGGAAGAATTCCAGGGAGGAAAGCAGAGGATATCAAAAGGTTCTGGTTGAGTAATAATAATAATAATAATAATAATAATAATAATAATAGTAGGGACAAGTTTTACAAGTAGTACTAAAATAAGATCAAGTGTCCTTTGTGCTCAAACTATTATTATTCCTACTACTACTATGAGGATGTTTGGATGTTGGTAGATTGAGGAGCGGATAGCGGATTGAAAGAGCATATTGTCTCACAGTTCTCTCTCCGAATCTGCTATCTGCTAGCGAATCTGCTGGCTCTCAAACATCCCATATGTAAGGTTAAGTTTAAGTTTAGTTTGTAACTGTAACATTGGATTCTGTGTATGCCTTAGCCATAAGATTGTAGTGGCTGATGGGCTTTGTTAAAATATTAGTAGTACAGTATTATCATTGGGGAAAGGGCATAGACACACTCCAATGCATTGTAGAACTTGATATGTATTGTAGTATTATACTATTGTGTGGAGTTAATATTATTTTATACGGTATTTATGATTATGATGTTAGTATATACAGAGTATGGTTTTCACATGTTTTCTTCCCAACTAGATAGTACCAAACCTAAATAATTTTTTTTAAAAAAATTATTTTTAAATTAAATTAGTGTAGTTGAGGAATGAGGACCTCCCCTTGATTTATACTACAAAGCACAATAGCAGAGCCCTGTAAATCTAAAGGGCCACATTGAATCCATCTTGAGTTCCCATGGAATATTTCATGACAATCACACAGTTTTGCAATAATTCAGTTTTGAACATTGGTTTTTTGTTTTCATTGCTTTTTGTTATTCCAGAATTAATTTTGGTGCCCCAAATAAATTCTTTGGGCATCGATTCTTGCCTTAGGCCTTAACCACCATGTCTTGATGCCTGATGGATTGGATGGAGTGAGCTTCAGCCTTAGCTTCAGCATAATATGTGGAAATTGGAATTTATCCCACCCTATTTATACCCAAAAAAAAAAAAAAAGAAAAAAAAATGGGCTCAAAACGTTGGATGTCTCAACACTGATGGGCCAATATAAGTATAACCTTACACTTTGGGCTCTTCTTTAAGTTTGAGTTGCAATTACTACTATTTTATGTCCACTCCCATAAAGTACACTTTTATATATCATCCGTTCTCAAATCTTTGCAACATTACAAATTATGGCACTATTCATTCGATTATTTTGATTTCAATTTTTATTATAGTTGTACAAATTAAAATATAGCCAAATTAGATCTTGTTAGATTCGTCTTGTCTTGTAGTTCTTAAATATCAAACTTTCAAAAATTTAATTTGTACCAAACTTGAGTTATTGATGGTTTAAAATGTGCATTGGACTGCGCGATGTGTGAGTCCATAACACATATTGGAGAATGGAGGAAGTATACTACCTCCGTCTCGTTATGTATTTGGGGTTTGGTAATGTGCTACTATTCACATATAAACTTTGATTTAAAATTTTATCATAGTTATATAAGTTAAAATATAGTCAAGTGGCATCTTATTAGATTCGTCTCATCGTGTAGTTTTTAAATGTCGAACTTTTCGAATTTTTACTTACACCGAATTTGAATTATTAATAATTTAAAATGTACATTTATCTGCATGAAAAATAAATCTATAAAAAATAACGAGACGGAGGAAGCATATTTAGATTTGGTATCTATCGGCTACCATTACTCATTTTATTGGTCCGATTAGACACGAATTTTTCGAATCAAAGTGGTTCCATCTAGAACTGAGCAATAGGATATATCTGATCCCTTCCTAAATTTCATTAATACATCCATCCGGAAATTTTGGATTGGATCACCACATAAAATTAGAGTTCAAAATGATATATCCGTGCTAATATGAATTTTCACTAAAATGCTATTTAATAAAAAGTAATAACAATAAATAAATAAATTTTACCAATAGCAGTTGGTTTGAGTGGATGGGGGCTCTAGTCGCTTAAGCAAGGTCTCGGGTTCGAGCCTTGTGTATGCTAAAAACTGATTTGGGAGAGACGCCCTTAATTACCCTTGCAGATCCTCGAAAAATAAGTCTTGGGTACAATGTAGTATGAGAATACCCTGGTATTCAACTTAAAAAAATAAATAAATAAATTTCAGATATCCGAATATTGAAAAATCATATCCATCCCATTAAAAATATCCAAAAAGTCTCTCCGCAATGTCATTAATTCATTATTATTATACCCTTTATTATCAAATACAAAGTAGGCCCATAACAAAAAAAAACCCACTTTCTTGCGATTACGAGGTTTATTTTATTCAAAATTCTCATTCATTTTCTCGTTCTTTTCAGATCACAATCTTATTTCCCGGCCCAGTATTATTATTTCCTCTGTTATTATTCATGGCTGTTCGTTTACTAATTAATCACACACGTATATAAGGACCAGGTCTATCAGTAGTACTTCTTATTTAGTACTACCAATTTATGTATTAATATTAAAATCGAGGAAAGAAAGATGTCACGCGTTGCAATTTCGTTTCACCACTCTTAGCGAATCCAAGTTCAATGATCGTGACGCTTTTGTTGTGTTCTCTTTTCATTGCGTTTTTTCACGTCGTCACATTTTGAAATTATTACTATTGAATTGGTCCGAAACGTAACTCCCAACGTAATTCTCTTACATTACAAAATATTTTAAGTAAATCATTGATTCTCATATGATTCATATCACTTCGCAAAATATTAGTAAATCATTGATTCTCATGTTATGTCTTAGATTACAGTAAAAATCTCTTTTTAACAATCAATTTTTTTCTTTTTTTTTTAATAAATATCCAAAGATAGAGGTATAAAATAGGAGTAGAATTTTATTATATTTTAAATTAATTATTTTAGTTTTACTAATAAGTACGTATAACCACATCATCTAAGAGTGCATATTACGTGCTTCCTTTTATTTGTCTTTTTTTCTCTATTTGTTGGCTTTTTAAACTCACAATAAAATAGGAGGAGGATAGCATAATTTTTTTTTATTTATTTATTTTTTTTATATCCTTTCTAAATTCTTTTTTCTAACCGTCTCCATCTTTTTCTTAATTTTTACGTTAAGAATTGACATAGTATATGATTATTGAAATATTGAGTGTAATTTATATTGTATCACGTACTGTAGCCGCCGACTATCTCCTTTTCGTGTAAATTTTCTGAATTATACTATTGAGCTTTGAAATCATAGAGCATCATTAGTGACGACGACAGCCCTTAGCTTGTCCTGTAGCGTTTTAATGACGACAGCGAATTATTATGGTATTGGTAACAACTGCAATTGCTTGTTTTTTAGCCCATACTATTACTATTATGAGTCTGTTATGTATGCATAGCTATAGGTATGAGCTGTAGCTGCATGCTGAAGCTGTAGGGAGCTGTAACTGTCAATTCTATTTAAAGACTTTGTATAACTAGCTGTAGCTGTAAAAAAAATGTATCATATTATATAAAAGAACAAAAATGTATCATATTATATAGGGAAAAAAGGCCAAATATATCCTTTTTGTTTAAAAAAAAGCCAAATCTATCCTTTTTCTATTTTATTACCGAATTTATCCTCTACATATGCTAATTATATCCGGAAATATCCTAAATTCACTAATCGTGGAATGTCTGCTGACGTGGCAATAAATTAACTTAAACCCTACACGCTGGATCGAATTTGAAGTGTGTCTCAATTAGGGCTGGGGAAAAATACCGAATATACTGCATACCGCACATACCGTATCGAAAAAATACCGAAAATATCAAAATTTTCGGTATACCGTAATTTTCGGTATGGTATCATACCGTACCGTAAGATTTCGGTACGGTAACGGTATAAATTTTTTGATACCGCGGTATATCGCTACCGTACCGAACTTTGGTATATACCACGGTATCGGTATATACCGCGATACCGTTATATACCTTAATATCGGTATGTTGGTATATAGCGAAAGTTCGGTATGCCGGTATATACCGCAATACCGGTATGTCGGTATGTAGTGAATGTTCGGTATGTCGGTATATACCGCGATACGGTATGTCGGTATGTACTGAATGTTCGGTATAGCGGTATATACCGAACTTACCAGAATGTCGGTATGGAAACGGTATGAAAATATTTCATACCGAAACTTTCGGTATACCGAAGATCGGTATACCAAAATGTTCGGTACGACAACGGTATGAAATTTTTCATACCGTAAAGTTCGGTAAGGTATACGGTACGGAGAATTTTTTTCGGTATGATACCGTACCGAAAATTACGGTATATCGAAAATTTCGATATTTCTTTTTTCGATACGGTATGTGCGGTATGCGGTATACTCGGTATTTTTCCCCAGCTCTAATTGAGAGACACTTCAAATCTCATCCAGCGTGTAGGGTTTAAGTTAATTTATTGCCACGTCAGCAGCCATTCCACGATTAGTGAATTTAGGATATTTTCGGATATAATTAGCATATGTAGAGGATAAATTCGGTAATAAAATAAAAAAAGGATAGATTTGGCTTTTTTTGAAACAAAAGGGATATATTTGGCCTTTTTTCCTATTATATAGTAAAGTAGATTTGATTCTTTTATAAGTAGATTCTTGAATTGGCGAGAAACAAGTATAGTATATGTGAGTGAGAAAATCAATTCAATCATATTCCTGAATCTTGATGTATCCCTTACCTTTCAGTCTCTTAGTCCCAACAGAACTGTATACTACATGTTTCAAGCCCCATGTCTGTTTCACACTTGCGTTTTTCCTAATTATAATAATAATAATATTCCATTCCATCATCATCATCATCAAATTAATTTTTAGACTCGGTCAAGTATTAGCCACACGCTAGCTAGCTAGCTAACCGCTTCGTTAGGCCATTTACTTATATTTTATTCTCTGCTTTTTCGGTACATGGATTTTTAAATTTAATAAACCCACCATCCACATGTACTATAGCTAGATTCATATATAGTACTCCCTCCGTCCCGCGAAGATTGAAGCCTTTCTTTTGGGCACGGTAATTTAGGTAGTGTAGTTTAGTAGTTAAAGTGATGTGGGTATTTGTGTTTAAGATTATAATGAATTTTGATACTGTTTATTGTTTAACTTTGACTTAATATTATCGTAGTGATGTAATTTGAGAAAAATATTCAAGTGTGGTCTTGTTAGAATCGTCTAATCGTGTAGTTTTAGAATATATATTTTATACAATTTTTATTTGTATCAATTTTGTAATATTAAGAGTTAAAGAAATATAAGGGACTTTGTGTAGGAAAGTAATAATGCATTGGAATTTGTGCAGAATAGTAAAAGTAAGTATTTTTAATGGGATTTGACAATAATTAAGATTCTAATTAAACTTATATTAATTTAATTTTTCTAAAAACGGAAAGGGTTCAAACTTCGTGGGACACCCCAAAAAGGAATAGGGTTCAAACTTCGTGGGACGGAGGGAGTATAATGATTCAATGCAAGAAATGGATAATAAATAAACTAGATAAAAATACTACTAGTATTTTATTTCAAGTTCAAGAGAGGAGTAGTACTAAACACATTCTGAATAGTCGAGTTTTGGTTAAATATCATCATTGATACTATACGAACTGTGCATCGTGTGGATGAATAGTGATAGAGTCCGATCCGAGCTTGCATTTGTGGTGCGTCTAGTTGCGGACAAGAAAACGGGCTTGGGGCTGCCGCCCCACGTTCAAGAATTGTCATTAATATTTTATGTAGCCACATGCATTTTTATTGTTATGGTAGAAAATATTTATTTATTTGTTTATTTATTTATTTATTTATTGGTAATTTTGCCCTTCCAAGCTCAAACGTTAGTCATTGATTTTTTATATTGTTGTCATGAATTTTAACTATAGTACTCCCTCCGTCCCAGGCAAGATGTCTGGTTTGACTTTTTGGCACTGTTCATTATTTAACTTTGACTCAATATTATTTCAAGTATATGTTTGGAAAAAAAAAAAGTCGAGTCGGATCTTGTTAGAATCGTATAATCATGTAGTTTTATAATATATATATATTACATAATTTTTTGTTGTATATATTTTGAGATATTAACGATTGAAAAAGTGCATTGGATTGTGTGCAGAAATGAAACAAGACATCTTAAATGGGACAGAGTGAGTATTTTTCTTGTAATTTATGCAATTGAGAAGACGAATGGAAAAAAAAGAATGTATGTATTATATTTCTCTGTTGGTGGGCTTTTTAACATAAACCAATATGTTTTTAAATCTTAATATATAAAAACTCCTCCTATCCCATTTGAAATGTACCAAAGCTTTTGGACGCACGGTCCAATATATTTATTTACCAGTTAATATA
This sequence comes from Hygrophila difformis, assembly GCA_030278955.1. Taxonomy (NCBI): domain Eukaryota; kingdom Viridiplantae; phylum Streptophyta; class Magnoliopsida; order Lamiales; family Acanthaceae; genus Hygrophila; species Hygrophila difformis. The sequence goes on from JAOANR010000005.1 coordinate 50,833,044, forward strand.
TTAAAATGTAGAGAAGTAAAAAAATATATAAAAAAATATACTATATTCTAAACCTATGCGAAAAGACGAATCCAACAAGATCTCACCTGACTATATTTTTTCTTATATAAATAACAAAAATTTAGGCCAAACATGCATAATGAACAATATAAAAATTCCAATCGTGACAATTCAAATGGGACAGGGAGAGTAATAAACTTCGTCACTATATAAAGTTGTAACTAGACTAGAGATAGCTTATTTTACTTTAGCGAAATCGGCTTTTCATTTGGTATACTGGCTTATGGTACTACAATAGTTTGTTGCTTTCTTAGTGAAATGATTTTCTTAAATGATTTTCTTAGTAACTGCTGAGTATGTTACGTTGAAAAAAAAAAGTAAAAAAAAAATTGAAAATGATTTTTTTTTTATAATACTTTTAAAATATGACGACCCGTGGTTTACAATTGTCGCACCTAATGTAAAAGTAAAATATTTATACTTAATTTTCTATATATCAATATTTTACTATTTTACATGTGAAAAAAATTATATTAGAGCTTGCATGCCCCGATTCTAATACTCTGTGTCCGCCATGCATGCATCATCATTTGTTGAATTAGCAACATTTGCATTGAATTCCAACATGGGAATATTATGGAAGGCAAGTATCCATTCTAAATACTCCGTAACACAGAATCTTCCCTTGTGCCATCGATTAGTATTAGATTTTTTTTTTTAAAGAAAAAAATACAAATATAATACTGCATCTAATTTACAATGGCACCTTAAATTATTGTGCAATTGCTGAAAAACTTCATTCCCTGTAGTTGGTCAAAACGAAAAGAGGGAATACAGTTACCAAGTGGTATCATTACAACAAGAAAGAGAATAATACTACCTCTTAAAGATTATACAGGTTAGGTACCTGCTGAAACATTTGTTCATTCAGTACCCAATTTGTTCCAACAAGTGCATTGGACTAATATATAAAACGCGATAAAATTTGCATCTAAGCAGTTGAACTTTAATAAAAATATAATTGGAAGGAAGGAAAAAGACAGCAGGTTCCAAAGGACATGGGTAAGTTGAAAATAGAATTTAAGTAGTTTATTTAAAATTTGATAGGCAGCGGTAGGGGAGAATGAAATGGACAAATGGTACGAGTGGAAAGCCAATTCAAAAGTTAAAAGAGTATAGAAATTCTGGGGTAATATATAATTGGACGCCTAACGCGTTTACTATAATTCAACAAAACAATCCCCAAAATAAACTACTGGTATTTCAATAAAACTAGCTATGCTACACCATTTTTTTTAGGTGAATACCAGGGTATCCCCAGGCCACATTGGACCTAAGACTAATCCCTCGAGGATCTGCAAGGGCAATTAAGGGCGCCTCTCCCAAAGCAGTTTTTTGCATACACAAGGCTCGAACCCGAGACCTTGCTTAAGCGTCTAGAGCCCCCATCCACTCAAGCCAACTGCTGTTGGTAGCTATGCTACACCATTGATAGACGTTGGGATTAAATGCACTTTTATTTATATTTTCAGGTGAATAAAAGGGATCCCAGACCTTTTTTCTTAATATCTGTTACATTATTATAATATTTATTTCACGCATTCCAATATATATAAAATCACTAAGAAAATATGCAAGAGTATGAAATCACTAAGAAAATATGCAAGAGAGGATTTAGTACAAAGAACTCGCAAAGCATTCACTTTGATCTTTTTTAAAAATAAAAAATAAAAAATAAAAAAATCAGCCTATGTAGGCTATGAAATTTGGGGTGAAAGATTGTGCCACATAAATTACAAAGGGACAAGCGACGAATAGTGGATTGAGTGAAAAATCGAACATCTAACCTTCATGTTAGAAGTAAGTGGACTTGACCACTAAGTCAAAGTCAAGTCTTCATCTCCATTCATTTTGAAAAATTGGATTAATTACAGGAAGTATTTTAAAAGATATACTCATCAATTAATTTAATAATTCAATATCGGCAGGAAAAAAAAACCCGCAGGAAATTGAATTGATATTTTCATGTATTTTTTTTATTACTGTATTAAACAAATTATAAAAAAATATGTCAAAAAAGTAAAATATGTATATAATATATATGCACGTGCAAAACGCCGAATTGTAAAGTTTGTTTTCCCATTAAAAACTCAAAGATTTATATATTAATTTTTGTTTTCTTTTGTAATTAATTAATAATAGTTCTCCTCAAAAAGGAAAAAAAAAAATTAATACTAATAGTTATAGGAGTAAGAGGGTGTTTGGATTGGCTTTTGGTAAGGTGCTTTTGGCTTTTGCTTCTGCCAAAAGCACTTTTGGTGGAAAATAAACGTTTGGTTTGGCTTTTCAAAAAAAGCAGAAGCACCTCGAAAAGCTGCAAAAGTGCTTTTGGTAAATATATCAGAAGCCAAAAGCACTTCGTATTATCATATTAATTAGCATGTCCTTTTTGGTAATTTATACATTTAAAAAGCACTTTTTACTTTTACACATCCAAACACACTTTTGAAAAAAAGCTGCTTTTCAAACATTTCATCCAAACACAAAAGTTACCTGCTTCTGCTTTTGGCTTTCACTTCTGCTTCTGCTTTTGGCTTCTGCTTTTTTCAAAAGCCAATCCAAACGGGCCCTAAAGAACGACGGGACAAATTAAAGAAGCTTATCTCTTACACCGAACTTTCTTTCTTATACTAGTAATTAAAAAAGCCAACAATCCAATTCTTGTCCATGTATCATCATTCTAAGTGACGTCATCTTATGACGTTTTTTCTTATCAATTTTCTTTTTTCTCATTCTTTCTTCCCAAGGAAAAAAATGGAATTCTTTTTTTTTTTTTAAAAAAAAAAAAAGAAAAAAGAAATCAATTTCAGGGTTCGAGAAAAAGGGGGCACTGAAAATTTTGACCTGTTCATATTTAGTTTTATTTGCAACGCGGATGCTTATCTGAAGCTTCCGGAGATGGTACCCTTTTTCTTGACTTTATAGCAACAATTTTTTAGCCGTATTATTATTAGTAATAATGTTAGAAGTAACTACATACTACTAGTAAATAAATAAAATGCCACTTGACTTTCGTACCATTAAACAATATAAGCAATTTGACGTACGGTACACAATTACACGCTGCTTTCGTACACTGCTTTTATTATAGTAGTAGTTTTATTCATCAATTTATTTACAAACTAGTAAGTATTTTATTTTATATATCTTTTTACGTCTTATTTATTTCCATAGTTTTAGTTATTTCTTTAGTCGTTAATTATAAATGTTAGCTCGAGTTTTCACTCATTTAATTAAGTAAATAAATCAAGCTTCAGCTCATTCCAGTACTTGAGAGTTGAGAATAAATAAACTAATTCAGCTCAACTCGTAATTAGCTAAACTAGTAGTTCGTTAAACCTAATAAAATTTGATAATTTTTTTTTTCTTTTTTTTCTTCTGAACAGCCTATACAGACTAGGAAATATGTGGTGAGAGCCCATGCCACACAAATTACAAAGGGAAATAAAAGGGAGGGATAGGGGGGTCGGTGGGGGAATTGAACCTCCAACCTTCCGTTGGAAGTCGATGGACTTAACCACTTGGGCTAAGTCCCCATCGCCATAAAATTTGATAATTTGAAATCGAATTTTACTACTGTTAACATAGTAAAAATATATTAAGCCCAATGGAGTTGCTCGTCTAAATTAATTAGCCCAATTGGACAAAAGCCCATATCCGGAAGAGAGAGGACGCGTCTCCAAAAGCCCATATCCGGAAGAGAGAGGACGCGTCTCCAAAAGCCCATGAAAATATATCCGGAAGAGGAAGGCCCCATAGACAGCCCGGAACCATGGAGGCCATGGAGACCATGGAGGCCAAGTACGATGGAGGCCATGGAGGCCATGGAGGGAGGCCATGGAGACCATGAAGGCCAAGTACGATGGAGGCCAACCGATGGAGGTCATGGAGGCCATGGAGGCCATGGAGGTGATGGAGGTCATGGAGGCCATGGAGGCCATGGACGATGGAGGCCATGGAGGCCATGCCATGGAGACCATGGAGGCCAAGTACGATGGAGGCCAACCCTTCTTGGTGGAGGCCCTTAACCATGCCACAAAAGTCGCCTCGTGACGAATGCTGCCTAAACCCGTGTTACAATAGGAGGCCACCTGTGTCTCAACAGGAGCTGCACGGGGAGCTACAGGATGAGTCCTCCTCCTATAAAAGGAGGGACGGAGGCACTTGAGAGGACACCCCTTACACAACTCCTTCAAGAGGATTTCATTCTGCATTTTTCCTTTCTGCACTTGTTTTATTCTGCAGTTCAATTCCTGCTTTTACATTCCTGCAAATTTTCCATTCCTTTACAGCTTTCTTATTTTCGTGTATTTTCTTTCTGCAATTCTTGTAATCTTTTTTGATACTCATCAATCAAAAACAAGGTTTCTCCCTCAAAGAAATTCTCGGTTAACAAATTGGCACGCCCAGTGGGACACGAAGTGGAAACCATATCCGCTTAAAAGTGTATGCAACTCAGATCCGGACGAATAGTAAGGGACTTAACACAAAAATTTGGAGAAATGTCGCTGCCTGAAGAAACTCCAGTAAGAACACCAGAGAACGTCGATGATACAGCGACTACCTCTCAACCACCGCAGGGGATAATGCAGGTCCCAACTTTTTCGGAACAAATACGGCTATCGATGAATGAATCGATGGCTGAATTCATGCCTCTATTAACAAGGCACCTTATGGATGTATTGCGGCCTGCCATGGCCGATCAAACTGACAGGATATGTGGATCCCTGCATACTCCAGAGGGATATATCCATGGCATGAATGTGTCACCAAGTGTTACAGGACCGTATGGCGGTCTACAAAGGACTTGGGGGACTGGTCAGCCATCAATATCTGAGTTTGGAGCACCACCTCCTATGATGTATGCTCCATCAGGATACTTAATGGCAGCTGTTCCGCCATTTGGAGTGGCGGCTTCCATCCCAGCCGCCGTGCATAATACTGGAGGAGGACACCTGCAACCTCAAGGCACCAACATACCTTTGGCTGCCTCCCCAGTGACTCAGGCCGCCCAGGCGGCCTCCCCGTTGCAGGCCTCCTATCAGGCGGCCTCTCCATTACCTCAGGCCTCCCATCATCAGGCCTCCCCATTACATCAGGCCTCCTATCAGGCGGCCTCCCCATTGCCTCAGGCCTCCTATCAGGCGGCCTCTCCATTACCTCAGGCCTCCCATCATCAGGCCTCCCCATTACATCAGGCCTCCTATCAGGCGGCCTCCCCATTGCTCCAGGCCTCCCATCATCAGGCCTCCCCATTGCATCAGGCCTCCTATCAGGCGGCCTCTCCATTGCCTCAGGCCTCCCATCATCAGGCCTCCCCATTGCATCAGGCCTCCTATCAAGCGGCCTCCCCATTGCAGGCCTCCTATCAGGCGGCCTCCCCAGTGCCTCAGGTCGCCCAGACGGCCTTCCCATTGCAGGCCGCCCAACATCAGGCCAGTCCACACTTGGCCACCCAGCAACAGGCCAGTCCACACTTGGCCGCCCAGTATCAGGCCTCCAGTTCACATCAGGCCGCTCTGCAACCTCAGGCCGCCAACCCATACCCGGCCGCCAACATAAGTCGTCCGGCCACCAACATGAGTCATCCGGCCGCCAACTTGGTCTCGACCGCCACCATGGTCCAGGCCGCCATACCTCAGGCCGCCACGGCTCATCCGGACGCCATATATCAACAAACTGCCATGCCTCCTGCACAAGCGCCTGTAGTGTCGCCCGAGTTATTAGCAGATATGATGCAACAACATTTCGGCATTCAATTAAGGCCGATGGAACGGCCCACTTATAGGAAACCATACCCGGATTGGGTAGACACCATGCACCCTTACCCTAAAGGCTTCAAAATGCCCGAGTTCACTACATTCTCGGGAGACGACGGCAAATCAACCGTAGAACACGTGGGCAGGTTTACTGCTCAGTGTGGGGAAGCAGCGGCCAACGACTGGCTGAAGTTAAGATTGTTCAGTTCCTCTTTAACTGGACCCGCATTTGTCTGGTTTGCATCCTTACGGCCAAATTCAATTCAAAATTGGGCCGATCTCGAACGAGCATTTCACGACAGATTTTATACACCTCTGTCGCAGGTTAGTCTTGCAGACCTCACTAACACCAAACAATTTGCCGATGAGACGGCAAGTTCTTTTATTAATAGATTACAACGCATTAAGGGCCGGTGTAGTATAGCAATACCCGATAAAGAAATAGCCAATATAGCAGTGGCTAATATGCTACCGAAATTGAGAGAACATTTAATTGTGCAGGATGCAACTGACCTTGCCCAGCTGGCCGAGAGAGCGGCCCGTGTGGAAAAATTCCTGAGGGAGCAGGAAGAGAAGCGTCCTATGCGTCGAGTCCATTTCGAGGAAATAAAACTCAGTGATGATGAGGACGAACCTGTAGAGGTGGCTGTTGCTGAGCTAGTACAGACAGCCAAACCACATACATGTGCTGCTCTCAAGCCGCCAAAACAAAGAGAGGCTAAGTATAAGCCTGAAGAAGACCTTTTTGACATGGGCAAAGCAGACCAAGTGTTCGATGCCCTACTCAAAGACGGTGTTATTAAGTTGCCTGAAGGGCAAAAATTACCAGCGGCCGAGGAAATTCGAGGCCGAGCATTTTGTAAGTGGCATAATTCGTATACTCATAGCATTACCAAATGCAGGAGTTTTAGAACGGCCATACAGAACAAAATAAAAGAGGGTCGTTTGAAAATTGCAGGTATGAAGGTGGATTTAGATCCTTTCCCTCAATTGCCAATTGGTGTTTCTGGACTCATCCCAAATCCAGAAGATGGTGGCTCCAGTAGCCAGAATAATAGAGGAAAGGAACACATTGAAATCGAAGAAGAGGATGTGGACTTATTATCTGATGAGTCCGATCATGAAAGAAAAGAGTTGTGCAGTAAACAACCAAAGTTTAAGAACATGTCAAAGGAGGACTTCAAGAAGGTCCTGGAAGCTGAGGAAAGAGAACACCACAAGAAGAAGAACCCTCCTTTGAGGATTGAGATCTCTAAGCAGGCGGTGGAGATCCATGACAATGGAAAACACCAACCCATTGCTCGTGATTATAGACATGGTGTACAGGTGGTTCCAACCTTAATGAGGCGACCAGAACATCCAGTTGAGATTGAAAGGTGGATGAAGAATAGGGCTCAGAACAAAGCCACCCACAAGGAGCCACCACCCATGACCAGGAGTCAATTTAGGCGGGCTCAAAGACGATATGCCGAGGAAATGCGGCAGTGGGAGGCACAAATTCATAAGTTGGAATCTTCCAGGCCTCGGAAGCCAGTACAACCAACTTATTTCAAAGGAGAGACATCCCAACAGCAGAGACCCCTTCACGAGAAGACACACAGTAGGACGGTGGCAAGGAAACCTGATTCACCCATACCACCTCGTGAAGAAAGATTTTATGAGGCCTCAAGAAGACCACCTCAGGCGCCATCACCTTCCGCTAGGGAATCAATACGGGAGAGGATGCAGTCACCGTTTTCCTCCACCAGGAGGCCAGTGAGGGAAAGGTTACAACCACCATCATCTTCTACCACTAAGGGGCCAGTACGAGAAAGGCTGCAATGGGTAGAACGAAAACCTCAGCCGTCATCATCACCAAAGCCTAAAGTAACCAAAGCTGGACTTCCTCAGACTAACGCTTCATCATCGGCTTCTAATGACAAAGGAAAAGCGGTCGCCACAACCGAATCTGATGAAGGAGGAAACAAGGTCAAGTCTGCGGGACAGAAGTTCATTGAGAAGCTAGACAAAATGGACATGACTCCTTCAAACATGGCTATGGCTAGTGTATTGATGAAATACATGGCGTATTTGGCGGCTCATGAAGCCGGTGAATTTGGAAGTGAACCACACAGTTTTGAAGGATTCACGGCCTATTGCAAAACTGTAGAAACCCAGAAGAAGTCACAGACACAAGTTGAAACGAAATCAACTAGTGAAGCACTTCAAGCGACCAATGAGGCATCACAAGTAAATTTTGGTGCTATTACACCTACAGAGGTGGAGGCCGCTGTGGAGGCCAATCTCGATAAACCGAAAGTTGGGATCAGCGTCCTTGGCATCATGACCGATGAACGTGGCACGATGGATGACATGAATATTGACGAAGGATATGAAGATGATATGTGGGGTAATGTGAACCTCAATATCGATGAGGAACCTCATTTTGAATTAGACGGCATGGATATCGAAGATGAGGTTTTTTGGCAGAATTTGGACAAAGAACTTAAAGAAGCTGACGATAGGAAAGAAGGGCCAAATGATCCTTCTGTGCCTATACGGGTCTTTGGGCTGGCGGCCGATGAAGAGACAAGCGATACCGAATCCGAGATATGGGATGAGGAAGAGCCATCGTTCGCAAGGCTTATCGAAAGAGTGGATGAAATGATAGCCGAATTGTCCCATCCAACCAGGGATGCACCTCCCACGCAAGAACTTGGCGGTCGACATGATGCTTCAGAGGCCGTGGCACAGTTTGCCAAACCCAAAGTTGCCCAGACAAGGCAACTGAAACCCTTGTATGTTAAGGCTCACATTGATGGGCGTCCTGTGAGCAGGGTATTCGTTGATAATGGAGCAGCAGCCAATGTGATGCCGATGTCAACTTTGAAAAAGATAGGAAAAAGTGAAAGAGATCTGATCCCTACCAGGGTCAGAATGTGCAGCTTTGTAGGAGAAGCAACACAACCTGCCGGATTCATAACGGCGGACGTCACTATTGGATCCAAGACCATCAAAGTGGCCTTCTTCGTGGTGAAATCTAAGACGTGTTACTCAGCATTGCTTGGGCGCGACTGGATTCACATGGCGCAGTGTGTGCCATCCACCCTCCACCAACAGTTGTTAATTTGGGATGGTGACCAGATAGAATTGGTGGAGGCAGATCCTCAACCCTTTGCAGTACCGGACGCCAACAATGATGAGGCGATCTTCTACTTAGAAGACATTCAACCTGCATCAGCTTTAATTGGTATGAACATGGATCTGGAATCCATTGACTTCACAACAAGCGGCTTCAAATTACGTTCTGCATATAGCCGACATGAAGCATCATGCTCTGCATGACGAACAGCTACGACATTTATAAAGACTTGTTGCAGCGGCTCGCCAACACTGAAATAATGATGGGTGCCGAAATCAAGTCCAAAAATCCAGCAGACAGTCGGCCATCTGAATGGCCATCTCCTATAAAGCGGATGTTGCCTAGTCCGGAAGCCAATGAACCACTTGTAGACATCAACCTCGGAACAGAGACAGAACCAAAGCTGACCAAGATCAGTGCGTCATTATCAGATGAAAAGCGACGCCAGCTAGTGGAGCTGATTCATAAGTATAAGGATTGTTTTGCGTGGCAGTACACAGATATGCCAGGACTATCAAGAGAGCTAGTGGAACATAAGTTGCCAACGCACCCAGAGTTCAGACCTCATAAGCAGCCGCCAAGACGGTTCGACCCAGACACCATCCCAAAAATAAAGGCCGAAATCGAGAAACTTCTTAAAGCAGGTTACATTAGAACTTGTCGTTATGTGGAATGGCTTGCAAATATTGTACCTGTTATAAAAAAGAACGGTCAATTAAGAGTCTGTATAGACTTTAGAAATTTAAACTTGGCAACACCCAAGGATGAATATGTGATGCCTATGGCCGATATGCTTGTTGATGCGGCCGCCGGCCACAAATTTTTATCATTAATGGATGGTTATTCTGGATACAATCAAATCTTCATTTCTGAAAATGATGTGCATAAAACAGCTTTTCGCTGCCCAGGGCCAGTCGGCATTTTTGAATGGGTAGTCATGCCCTTTGGATTAAAAAACGCAGGGGCAACATACCAAAGAGCCATGAACATGATTTTTCATGATTTAATCGGTCACACACTTGAAGTGTACATTGATGACATAGTGGTAAAATCATGTGAATTTGGCCAACACTTGGCTCACCTGGAAAGTGCCTTCATCCGAATGAGGCAGCATGGATTGAAAATTAATCCAGCTAAATGTGCCTTTGGAGTGGCAGCAGGGAATTTCCTAGGTTTCTTGGTACATGAGAGGGGCATTGAGGTAGACCAGAACAAAGCTAAGGCCATCATGGAAGCTCGTGCACCAACCAATCTCAAAGAATTGCAGTCATTGATGGGCAAAATCAATTTCCTAAGGAGATTCATTGCCAACGCTGCCGGCAAGATGAAAGCGTTCACTACTTTGCTTAAAGGAAGAAAGAACGAGAAGTTTCTTTGGACGAATGAGCATCAAGCAGCCTTCGAAGAAATAAAAAGAGCATTGGTCAATCCTCCAGTATTAGTGCCGCCAAAACCTGGAATACCTTTGAAACTATATGTATCGGCCGCCGAAGAATCTATCGGGTGCTTGCTTGCACAGGACGATGAAGGCGGCAAGGAGAGGGCTATCTATTACCTTAGCAAGACTCTACAAGGGCCAGAGGTAAGATATACCGCATTAGAAAAGCTGTGTTACGCCCTGGTATACTCCTGCAACAAGTTAGAACACTACATGCTGCCAAGAACAGTCCATATAGTGGCTCCCTTTGACTTGGTAAAAACCCTTTTGCACAAACCAGCATTGAAGGGTAGACAAGCTAAGTGGGCTATGAAGATCAGTCCTTTTACCCTTGTACACATTCCTCAAAAGGCAATCAAGGGACAAGCTTTAGCTGATTTCTTAGCTCAACACCCTTCGTTGGTGCTGTCAGAAGATCCCAGAGAAGCTTCTTTTATAGGATTCGAACCATGGGAGTTAACCTTTGACGGATCTTGTGCAAGCAGCGGCTCGGGGGCCGGCATTACAATCACTAGTCCTCTTGGGGAACATTGGAAGCTTGCTCGGGAGTTAGAGCCTGGCACCACCAACAATCAAGCAGAATACGAAGCTTTGATATTTGGCCTCGAAACTGCATTGCTTAAAGGTGCAAAATCAATTACAATATTTGGAGACTCCCAAGTCATCCTGAAGCAGTTAACCGGAGAATATGAATGCAAGAGTCCCAGATTGATTAAGTGCTATGAGACAGCACTAGAACTATTGAACAAGTTTTCGGACGCTACCATCACACATGTGCCCAGAAGCCAAAATCAAGAGGCCAACGAGGCTGCACAACTTGCTTCAGGCTGGCAGTCTTGTCGCCCTAGGGGGGCACCACACATTGCCGCCATCGCAAGTGAATCTGAGGGCCAACAAGAGAGTGGTGATTGGAGAACCGAAATCATACAATATCTCGAGAACCCGTCGTCTGGAGGGGACAGCTCGCTAAAAATCAAATCTTTACGATACACACTGATAGATGGTGAGTTATTCCGAAGGGCGGTCAATGGATTACTGCTCAAGTGTGTAGGTCCCGAGGAGGCGAAGTTGGTAATGGGAGAAGTTCACGAGGGGATATGCGGCTCCCATCGAGCAGGACCTAGCATGAGATGGAGTATTCATCGTCATGGCTATTTTTGGCCAACTATCATGGAAGACTGCATCGTCTATGCCCGAGGTTGCGAGGCTTGTCAGAAACATGGGCCAATTCAGAGAGTGCCAGCGGAAGAAGTACACACGGTCATCAAGCCTTGGCCATTTCGTGGCTGGGGAATGGACATCATTGGAAAAATTCATCCGCCGTCATCTAAGAACCACACATTCATACTAGTGGCCACTGATTACTTTACCAAATGGGTAGAAGCATGGCCAATGAGAAAGATAGATCAAAATGATGTAATTAAGTTCGTAACTGAGCTCATACATCGATTTGGAATTCCTCAAACAATCACTGCGGATCAAGGAACTGTGTTCACCGGCGAAAAGTTCTTAGCTTTTGCCAGACAATTCGGGATTCGCATATACCACTCCACTCCGTATTACCCCCAAGCAAACGGTCAAGCGGAGGCCACCAATAAAATCTTGATAAGTATGATCAAGAAGGCGGTAGGTGAGAAACCAAGGAAGTGGCATGAGGCGCTGTCGGAAGTCCTATGGGCTTACCGGAATGCTAAGTCTACCTCCACTGGCTTCACACCATATTACCTGACATATGGTCATGACGCCGTTCTGCCTTTAGAGATCACGGTCCCTTCTCTGAGGGTGGCCCAACAGCATCACCTAGACTTAGCTAAGTATGAAAAGGCCATGTTGCAAGAGTTGGAGACAGCAGATGGCGACAAGCTTACTGCTCTGGAAAATATCCGTCGCCAAAAGATGAGGATGGCGAGACATTATGACAAGAGAGTTCGAGGCAAAACCTTTAGCGAGGGAGACTTAGTATGGAAGGTGATTCTACCCTTGGGAGTGCGAGACAATGAGACAGGCAAGTGGTCTCCGAATTGGGAAGGGCCGTTCATTGTCACGCAAAGGCTGATTAATGGTGCATACAAACTAATGGATATTGATGGTCAAGAACATAAACAAAGTATAAACGCAAAATATCTCAAAATGTTCTATCCGTCAGTATGGGAATCTGAGTAAGAAACATGAATACATCCAAAAGTGGCCAATCACAAGTTCGGCCAAAAAGTAGCAATAATATCCCAAAGCAAAAGCAGAAACTGCCCATCACAAGGCCGATGGGCTGACCCAGAAGTGTACTGAAAATCAGTGCTAGAAACTAAACGGGAGGCTGCGTCCCATCGCCCAATATACGCCGACGCATGAGGGCCCATCGATCACGGGTACGCCCAAAAATATCCGTCAGGCGATGAAGTGCGGCTGCGGAAGCGCGAGCACGAACAGACAGTCGAAGCCGACGAGTCCGAACTCCCGACAACTCAGTCGATAAATCGCTCTCATCAGCGGCTAAGCGATCGTAGGCAGTCTCCACCTCAGTAGCTCGGGAGGAGATGTCGGCTAAGGCAGGCTCCAGTGAAGCTAGCTCCTCCCTAGCCCCCTGAATGGCACTCCTCCTCTCCAAAATGATCCGCTCCGCCTCCTCAATGTCGTGCTCTGCTCGTGTAATAAACCCCTCGAGATGGGATCTGCGGCTCTCTCTAGCTTCGCGATCAACAATCAGCTGATCGCGCCGGGGGCGGAGAACATCCATCTGGGAACAAAGGTCACGATGTCGCGCCTCGAGGGCATCAAGTAGCGTCAGCTCCTGGGCAGACTGATCCGCAGAACTGCTATAGGCAGGATAGGCAATAGATAGGTCAGAGATGAGCTCTGAGAATCCAAGGAAGTCAGCATCCTCAGCAAATGCAGGAACTGCAGCAACATCATCTAGCAGGCGATCTAGACTAGAAACCACCTCGGTGGAAAGGAGATCGGTATGGGTGGACAAGAGGCGGTCGAACGCCTCGCACGACGAACTAATAACTCCATCAACCGAGCCGGGTACCTGAGGACCAGAAGTCAAGGAGGTCACCGGAATCGGGAGAGGAACCGCGGGTACCTGAAGGTAACTTCACATAAGTACATGCGAAGAAAATCTTATAACCGTGCAAGCTGAAATGAGACGTACCAGAGGAGGCAGCACGACCGCATCAGCCGAAGTAATAGGCGCAACAGCAGTAGGGCTACCCGCCTGATCTAGGGGAGTCTGGAAAGGGAGATAGTTAGAACATGTCCTTCAGGAAGAAAACAAGAGGTGACATAAATCAGTAAAGAATACCTGAAGAGTCGCCGAAGGGTCAGTCTGAATAGCCTCGGAGACGCGGTCTGCAGTCTGAATAGTATCTGCAGGAAGCTGGAGGGCGAAGATTCTCAAAGCACCTAGTTTATTTAAAATATGAATAGGTGAAGACGCAACTCAAAAATACCTGAGAGGCCAACGTGTGGTCAGCTAAGCCAATTGCATCATTTGTCCTAGGGGGATGTGGATCCATCTGCACCAACCAAGATGAATGTTGTTACAATATCCGAAGCAAAAAAGAGTAAAAATCTAAAGTAGAGAAACATACCTGATCAGCAACAGTAGTCATAGGATCATCAGTGCCAGTCACCGTGGCACTAGTCTGATACCTAGGATCATCATGGCCATGAAGAATGATGTAGTCGGCACGGGCTAACATCTTCTCCGTAGACTCAGAAGATCTACCTAAAGAAGAAGAATACCAGGCATCGACGGCCACGGGAACGTCATCAATAGGGTCATCCGCCTGGCCGCAATCATCTGCAGTCTCTGCAGGATCATCAGACTCATCCTCCTCATGCTCGTCGTCGTCCATATCACTCGCATGACCCTCCTCACCAGAATGTGCCTCCTCGTCGCTAGAACTCGTCTCATCCTCGTCCGAACTAGAACGCCCGTCACTAACTGGGACGTCCTCGTCACTCCCATCACTAACTGCCTCGTCACTCGTCCCATCATCAGCTGTGGACAGAAGAACAACGTTTAAGTACCTGCGTAAGATATACAATATGGATCGGAAAATAAAGTCTGACGTACCTCTTCGACGCTTACGGGAAGAAGAAGTGTCCGTAGTGCGGGATCGCTGTGAGGATGAATCACGCAGCGGACCCCCAAAACGGGACGTAAGCTCATTAGGCAGCGGCAAAATAGAAGTGACGTAGGGCGTCCACCACGCCATAAAGCCGGCAGCGAGTGACCACGTAGGAGTAAAGGGCAAATAACTGGGATGCGTCAAACGGGGCAAGGAAGCCAGTATCGCCGTAATCGCAGCATCCGTAAGTATCAGTCTCGCGTCACGGCTAAAAGGGGCAGGCCATATCACTCGGCGAGGAAGCCCGAGGTGGCAACCGAACTGACGAGCTAATAACTGAGGGCAGTACGGCTCAGCTGTATGTGGAGGAAGCCCGCTCAAAAGCATATGAGGCTTCATACTAATATTCCAAGTGTTCTCTCCGTAAAGGCCGTGCGGCCGGTCGGGCCTACATAGAAGAAGGGAGAGCAATCGGCCAATGGGGGCATACACGTAGAGGTCATGATAGGATGGCCGATAATGATAACACCAACGGATGATCCTCAGACCATCCCATCGTATGAGAGTGTCTCTGCTAATCCTCACTGAATCGGCGGCCAATATCCTACCTAGCGGAAGACCATCTGTCACATCCCTCGGACCAGGGCGGGATACACGGAAAAACAGCTGGGGAAAGTACAACTGGACCCATAACTGCAGAAACCAAAATGGTCCGAAAGCCGTGGTAGCAGGATCCCGTCCACTAGCTAACATGCCAGACGCCTTGGCCATGCCACTGAATAGGGTGCCAAGGAAATAGGAGCCCGTAGCTCGAGACTCCGGACTCATAATAGCTAGAACAAGAGGGAGGGCAGTGCGCAAAACGGTGCGAGCACTAGTGCATATGATGAATCGGCTAAACCACATCAAGAGGAAAGCCACATGCTCGTCCCGTGTAGATGCAGAATCTACTGTAGTCATATTATTGTCAATATATGGCGCATATCGTCTGGCAAACTTGCCCGGAGGACAAATGGAGGAACCAAGTGCGGGATCGTCAACACCCGAATGTGTAAGCTCGGCTCCATCTATGCGAAGTCCTGTGATCATCGCGACATCGAGAAGAGTAGGACCAATGAAGCCGCAAGGGAACTGGAAAGCGTTGACCGAAGAATTCCAAAAACCCATCAGATAATAGATCAAGCGGTGATGTACTACTACTGGCCTGGTAGAAAGTGTGATAGCTTCCTCAATACCCCAGGCAGCCCACTCAGGAGCATGACCACTCATCCTCTCCATCCATGTAACGTACTTGCCCAAATTACTATCATCATCACCGTTGACCCTCGAGTTGGAAGCAGTAAGGCCACTCCGGTGAGATCGAATGGCCTTAGTCTGAGACACGAAAGCAGTCGTAAATGAAGCGTTAGTAATCGGAAGACGGCATGATAAAAAATCCTTGGCTACATCCGCGTGTGCAGTCGTGCTATGAAACGGCCGCAAATAAGGCTCCGACTCACGACGATCAGCAGCGGGAAACTCGTCATCAGAATCCGGAATAAGCTGACTCTGTAAAGCAAACAACCGGGATTAAACGACGAAGACAAAAGCCACCTTAAAAGAGAGGATAAAGCAAAATGAACCTGAGTCGTGGGAGAAGCCGAAGTGGCGGCCTGGAAGGGGTTTTGGACGCTGGCAGTGGCGGTCTGGTTGTTTAAGGAAGGGACGGATCTGGCAACATCCTATATCACGAAGGTTCAGAGGTGAGCCACTATGAGGTAAACCCGACGAACCTAGACAAGCTTGTTGAACCTAAGGAAAGAGTTCAAAACCTGAAAAGCCATGCCACGAAACGACGAAGCAGCAAACCCTGTCAAGGAAGTGGCGGCCAGGGCGGATGAAATGGCGGCCTGAATTGATGGGACTGGAGGCCCCTGAGTGGCGGCCGATGATGATCCAGATGAATGGTGAGTGGTGACCTGAGCCAAGGGAGTGGCGGTCGGAGTGGTGTCGTCTACTAGATCCTATGTCATGAGCAAAGTGTGGGATAACTAAAGAAGCGACTCTAGGATTAGCTTAGTCATATGTCATGGTAGGCTAGGTTCTCTAAATCCTATGTCGAGATCATGAGAGGCAATAACAAGAGATAACTCGTGTAGTTAGAATCAGTTCTATATCGAGGTCATGCAATGACAAGACAAGGTATCTAGCTAGAATCCTATGTTATGTCAAAGTTATGCCATGGAAAACAAAGTGGAGACAAGTGATCTAACTACCAACAAGTGATTTAGCTGGAATTCAGAAATGCCAAAATCTTAACACATGTGATAGACCTCCACCAAAAGATACATCAAGACAAGAGAGCATGTGGAACTTACCTCATCCATGATGAGGATGGCGGTCTCGGCTTGGTGGCGGTGGCGGCCTCAGATCCTGGTGGCGGTGGCGGCGTCAACTTTGGATGGCGGTGGCGGCCTCGTCTTCGGTGGCGGTGGCGGTCTCCGATGCTCGAGTGGCGGTCTCCAAGCCCTCGAGGATGGCGACCCTGGTGAGCCGCGGCGGCGGCCCTGACGAGCAGCGACGGCGACGGCGGCCTTGGCGAACAGGTGATGGCGACGGCGGCCCTGGCTTCGCGAATGGAGACGGCGGCCCTGGCTCCGCGAAATGGCGACGGCGGCCCTGGCTCGCGAAATGGCGACGGCGGCCCTGGCTCCTTGGCGACGGCGGCCCTGGCTCCGCGAATGGCGACGGCGGCCCTGGCTCCGCGAAATGGCGACGGCGGCCTTGGCACGACGATGGCGGTCCTCCCCCTCCGGTCGATGGCGGTCGAAGGCGGCTTCGTGGATGGCGGCCCTGGCTCCGCGAATGGCGACGGCGGCCCGCGGAAATGATGGTGGCGGCGGCCGGCGGCGAGCGAGACGGCGGCGGCGCCCGGGGCAACGGCGGCGGCGGCCAAGAGAGGAGGAAGAGGAGAGAAAATTTGGGGAGGTGAGTTGGTTTTGGAAACTTTCCAAATTTTTTAAAATGAAGGAGTATTTATAGGGCTAGGGTTTTGCCCTATTGGGCCTTAATGGGCCTCAGAATCCCAAATCCTAGAATTAGCGCGCAAATTTGTCTTAAAATGCTAATCAGACAAAATGCGCGAGGGGGGCATCTGTTAACATAGTAAAAATATATTAAGCCCAATGGAGTTGCTCGTCTAAATTAATTAGCCCAATTGGACAAAAGCCCATATCCGGAAGAGAGAGGACGCGTCTCCAAAAGCCCATATCCGGAAGAGAGAGGACGCGTCTCCAAAAGCCCATGAAAATATATCCGGAAGAGGAAGGCCCCATAGACAGCCCGGAACCATGGAGGCCATGGAGACCATGGAGGCCAAGTACGATGGAGGCCATGGAGGCCATGGAGGGAGGCCATGGAGACCATGAAGGCCAAGTACGATGGAGGCCAACCGATGGAGGTCATGGAGGCCATGGAGGCCATGGAGGTGATGGAGGTCATGGAGGCCATGGAGGCCATGGACGATGGAGGCCATGGAGGCCATGCCATGGAGACCATGGAGGCCAAGTACGATGGAGGCCAACCCTTCTTGGTGGAGGCCCTTAACCATGCCACAAAAGTCGCCTCGTGACGAATGCTGCCTAAACCCGTGTTACAATAGGAGGCCACCTGTGTCTCAACAGGAGCTGCACGGGGAGCTACAGGATGAGTCCTCCTCCTATAAAAGGAGGGACGGAGGCACTTGAGAGGACACCCCTTACACAACTCCTTCAAGAGGATTTCATTCTGCATTTTTCCTTTCTGCACTTGTTTTATTCTGCAGTTCAATTCCTGCTTTTACATTCCTGCAAATTTTCCATTCCTTTACAGCTTTCTTATTTTCGTGTATTTTCTTTCTGCAATTCTTGTAATCTTTTTTGATACTCATCAATCAAAAACAAGGTTTCTCCCTCAAAGAAATTCTCGGTTAACAACTACCTCCGTCTCATTATAATTGTTACAGACCCACATGACACGTATGCCAATACACATTTTTAACGGTTAATAATTTAAATTGTGTACAATAAAAAATTATAAAAAGTTGATTGTCTAAAACTACAAGATTAGACGAATCTAACAAGATCTATCTTGACTATGTTTCTTCTTACCTAACTATGATAAAAATTCAAATCAAACTTAAACAGTGAATAGTTCCAAGAAGTCAAACGTAACATTAAAAATGAGACGGAGGAAGTATATATTTTCAACATTATTGTATATTGATGGGGAGATCAAGTTCCCTGACTTGCAACCTTATGATGAGAGGTTCGATTTCCATCCAACCCATATCCCTCCCTTTTTTATCCCTTTTGTTTGTATAGTTTGGGCTCCCTTTAATACTATTTTATACATATATTTCAATATTAAAACTAATTATTAATATTTAAATAGGCTCTGACAAGTAATATTGTTTCACAAGTTTATAAATAAATTAAATCTTACTTGCAAGTTTAAAATTTTAAATCGAGTACATTAGACTCGAATTTGACCAATTTTATCAGGGTTAGGATCAAGTTTAATTTTTAGATTCAAAAGTTTAACGAGCTCAGCTTAAAACCTCAACTACTACGTGGCTCATTTAGCAACAGTATTTATGGTGAATCTTGGTCAAAAAATTCATGCCACGCGTATACAATGTGATTGTTGTTAGTGGTTCATTAGCAAAATTAAAAGTTTAATTGGGTCAATTAATACATTAATTTAATTACCCAATTAAGCTCTAACTTGTTAGAGTCAGTATTGGACCATAGTTAGTCAGATGCCAAAACTCAATTGGTTTGGACAGCAGCAGCATATGTACAAAAACGAAACCATTGCGAACTGTCGAGGCGGAAGAATTTCCACTATACAACAAATTAAAAAAAAAAATAAAAATGGAATTCTAAAAATTGATTAATACTAATAATAAAACCACGTAAAAAATTCAATATTGAATCTATTGCAAAAATACAAACATTCGGCCAGAATTCTTGTCTGTTCATGATTATTGATATGAAACAATAAACAGACTAGTTACCAACTTTTTGAAAAAAAAAATATATTTGATGATAGTATTATTTTTATGTACTAAAATACAAAATGCTTATTTATGTGCTCACATCTAAACATATCCATTGTCAATTACTACTTTAAAAGAAAATATGAAGTTCAAAAATAGTTTACTAATATTTTATTTCATTTAAAATTAATCATTCGTCCATTTCTTCGATTAATCGTCTCACAGAAGAAGGTGTTGGCGTGACCGCGTGAATATCATCGATGCATCGAATAAAATTAAACTAAAATAATTGAAACATGATGCTCTTTATTAAATAATACTTAGAAATTATCTTGAGATCTGACATGCAAATTCGAAACATAAGACTGAAACAGTACTCTTTGTATTTCACAAATTAATAATTTGTCACATTTCAATGAAAATAGTTGGTCGGTTTCTAAACTTGTTCATATTTTTTACAGTACATTGTTAATTATTATATATATTCTCCATTAAAACAGGATAATTTGAGTTTTAGTTTTTTTTCCTAATAAATGAGATATTTATTAAAGTGCCATTTGTTTAAAACTAAATGAAGTAGGATTAGTACATTTTTTTTCTCATATCTAGTCTGTATAAAAACTGTACCACAAAAAAATAAATAAATAAATAAATAAAACTTTATTCTAATAGCATATACATATTCATATATTTACACATGATAATAATTAAGCATTTTTGTGTTGGATAAATAAATATTAAATATTATGATCGAGCTCAAACGGATATATTTTTACGAGTTTGAGTTTGAATCTAAATTTAGTCACCCATTCGAACTCGAGCTTGGTTCGAGCCCTAAGTATTTATTTATTGTTGACTCAACTCGATTTATTCACACCGCTAAATTTTATTAATTGGAATGAAGCCGCTTCGAGAGAGAGGACATAAAACGAATAAATTAGTATTCATAAAAATTTGTACAATTCTGCAAGGTCTCTATGAAAATAGTAGTAATATAGTAGCGGTTTCCTTTTATTTCTTATTTTGGAAAAGGAAAAAATTATAGTAATAGAGATATACTCTTTTTAACCTCTCCATTACTTCCCTCCATGCAATTCAATACATATTTTTAATTATTAATAACTCAAATTATACACAAGTAAAAATTATAAAAAAAAAATTATATTCTAAAACTATGCCATTAGATAAATCTAATAACATCTCACTTCACTATGTTTTGTACTCCCTCCGTCTCATTTAACTTGTCTTGTTTGACTTTTGCACACACTCCAATGCACTTTTTCAACCGTTAATATCTCAAAATATGTACAATAAAAAAATTATGTAAAATATATATTTTAAAACTAAATAATTATACGATTCTAACAAGACCAAACTCGACTATTTTTTTTCAAATATATATTTGCAATAAAATCGAGTCAAAATTGAACAATGAACAGTGTCAAAAAATTAAATAGAACGCATTAGCCGGGACGGAGAGAGTATTATATAACTGTGCTAAAAGGTTGAATCAAAGTTACTTGTTGAATATATCAACTAACCTTAAAAAAAAACGAGGAGTATATTATTAAGGGTGGTGGCAAATGGCAATGGCATCCAGTTTGAAAGTTGATAAGAAAGTTGTATCCCTTTGCTTTCCATTCCGATGGAAAAGTTTAGACTTAACGAGTGGTCCAAAATGGAATCACCAACAAAATCTTGCCCATTCAACAGTCGGTCAGACAATTTAAGGGCCTTGGGCAAAATAAAATATCGGTAACAAGTAAGTGAAAGTTAAAAAAAAAAAAAAAAAAAAGTTTGTCGACATAAATAATTTTCCCTCTTCTTCATAAAACGTCGTAATTTTTTGGAGAAGAAAAAACTAAATAAGAAATTAATGTAGTTTTACTCTATTAAAAGAGGAAAACATAAAGAATTAAATGAAAATTTAATGTCATGTAACATCCTAGTCACACCCACCTTTAAAAGGTGTCTATAAGGGAGATGTGTCTATACCCTTATAAGGTATGTTTTGTTTCATTCTCCAACCGATGTGGCATGTTACAATCCACCCCCTAGGGGCCCAGCGTCCACGCTGGCACGTCGGCCTGGGACCTGGGTACTGGCTCTGATACCATCCGTAACGTCCCAATTACACCCACTTGTAAATATTATCTGCTTTGGGTCAACTCCTCACGGCTTTAAAACGCGTTTACAAGTGAGAGATGTCCACACCCTTATAAGGCATGCTTCGTTTCCCTCTCCAACTGATATGAGATGTTACAATGTCAAAAATAAATTATTATTAAAACTTAAAAATGAAATTCAGGCCTCCTTTTAAAATTATCCTAGGTAATTGCATTTCTGGTCACCCTTCAGAACGGGCCGTGCCATTGAAATACTATTAATTCCACACACCACTTTATTGTTTCTCAACACAACATTCTTCCATGAATTTGCCAAGAAATGCACCACTCATTACACAAACAATAAAAACATTACTTGTACGGCCGCCTTACACCCATATTTATAATGACTACATATGTATATATACCCCTCACCCAAAAAAACATAAAATATGAAAATAACGAAAATAAAAATAAAGAATTCGACTTTGAACTTTCAAAATTAATGAATAATTATTAATTTAATTACTATCTATAATTTTTAATAATAGCTAGATGATTAATTCAATACATATAAGTGAGTATGTATAATATTGCGAACTAAAAAGAAACTACCTAGGAATAGGGGTGATCGAGTATCGAGTATCGAGCCTGAACAGTAGCAAAATTTAAAGTTCAAGCCCGAATTTAACTAGGTTAGATAGTATATAATTTGAATTTAAATTGACAGTTTTACTTATTATGCTGCAAAATATAAGTTTGTTAGGCTTGATAAAGCTTAAATTGTGTCTAATGATTTTTTTATTTTTATATTTTTAAAATTTAATAGTCTAATCGAGTATCGAGTCGAGTTTTCCTCACCCCTACCTAGGATAACATTGATTTGTGAAACACATTCTTTTACGCGATGAAGGATTGAATATGCAGCAATGCGAGCACAAAATTTCCTTAAGAAACAATAAAATATACTCTATGTTCTTTTAAAAAAATCATTGTTAAAGAGAAATTTTTGTGTTCACAAGTAATTATTGTTCGTATATATATACTACCTCCGTAATTGTTACGCACCCCTCTGACACGCATGCCGATGCATATTTTTAACGGTTAATAACTTAAATTTTGTACAATGAAAAGTTATAAAAAATTGATTGTCTAAAACTATAAGATTAGACGAATCTAACAAGATCTCACTTGACTATGTTTTTTCTTACATAATTATGATAAAAATTTGAATCAAAGTTAAACAGTGAATAGTGTCAAAAAGTCAAATGTAACAATGTTTGTGAGACGGAGGAAGTATTAATTTATTATTAGAAAGCAACCCATAGATTAAATATTGTGGATTTGTGGTTAATGATCAAACGCAATTGACCTGAATGGTATGAGACTCTGTCAGCTTAAGCAAATATCCCGAATTCGAGCATTTGTATATGCAAAATTCTGTTTTGGGAGAAACAACCCTTCAATGCTTTCTAGATATTTGAGGAATTAATTTTGGATCTAATATAGTTTGAGAATACCCGGAAAAAAAAAAAGAAAAAGAAAAAAGAAGGTATTGTGGCTAATGCAAGTAGCAGGGCGAATCAATCAGCCGTGAGAGTGTGTAAGGATAGATTTAGAAATGGATTTGGGAACGGGAAATTTCAATAGGGTGGGCCCATCACCAAAGAATTCTCTACCACGAATAATTTTGGTTATAAAAATTTAATAAAATGTGGAAATATTGAAAATTAAGGTAGCCACCCTTGTAATTGTATTTCTATTAATTAGAAAATTCCATATGCATTTGACAATATGGCGTCCTCCCTCTAGATGCAGTTTTTTTGTCTTTATTAATAATATTGGATCCGATTTCATGTAACGTAAAGCTCTAAAATAAGTAGTCGTAGTGATTCAGTGTTGAGAATCAATAAATACGGAGTATATAATAATATAATAGTAATAATTATAATAATGGAACTACGGAATGACTAATTAATGCTATCCATAGATACACATAATATAAATGGATAAATACTTTAAATAATACTAACATGATCCTACCAATAATGTTAGTGGTTGCTTGTTTTATTCTTGAAAATTATATACTTCATATATATATATATATATTGACATATAATGAGGAAAAATGTTTTGTTAACTACTACTTTCCTTTCAAAGTTAACTGATCACTTTTTTTTTTTTTTTGCCAAATTTTTAAATAAAGTACTCCCTTCGTCCCATTTGTTATTTCCCATTTTGACTTTTAATACTGTTCATTATTCAACTTTGACTCAATATTATCACAATTATATAAACGAAAAAATATAGTCAAGTTCGGACTTATCGGATTCGTCTAATCGTATAGTTTTAAAATATATACATATATATTATAATTTTTACTTATCTACATTTTAATATATTAACTATTAAACAAATGCATTGGGCTGCGTGTTCAAAAGTTTTGAAATATACTCCATCCGTCCCACAATAATGTTCCCATTCATTTCTGCACACAATCCAATGTACTTTTTAAATTGTTAATATCTCAAAATATATACAAGTAAAAATTATGTAAAATATATATTTTAAAACTATACGATTAGACGAATCTAACAAGACCGAACTCGACTATTTTTTTCAAATATATAATTACAATAATATCGAGTCAAAGTTGAACAATGAACAGTGTCAAAAAGTCAAATGAGAACATTATTGTTGGACGGAGGGAGTATCAAATAAAGCAGAGGGAGTACCATATATTTTCATCCCTTCACATCTCTCTCTCATATTTGTATGTCTATTTTATTTTACCTGAAAAATCATCAATTATTTTGAAACATCGATCTAAAAACAGATCAATTAATTTCCAACAGAGGGAAGTTAATTATTATTAGTACTAACATCTATGGACTATGATCAATATGAATAATAATTTTCCTTTAAAATATACTTATAATATGTATTTTTAAAGGAACAACCAATAGCGACTGAATGACTGATTATGTGTCTCCGGCGGATTAAACAACGCATCGAATTCGATCTCTTATAAACACAAAAAATGGTTTTAGTAGAGATTTATCCGTTAATAAATCCATCCGTATCTGAAATGGTTACTGTCAAAATTATGATCAAGAAATATCTTCAATGATTCACCGAAAAATAACTCATACGATAGTTAAATAATAATCTGGATATAATGGTAATGCTATAAAATATACATGGAGTTGGGTTATTTTTTTTTTTTTTCGGGAAAAAGGAGGGCCGAAGCCAATTGGGTTATTTTTTATTTGGGATAACCAGTTGGGTTATTTTTTCGGACAACTGAGTTGTCCAATATAGTGAATAAACTTGTAATAATCTAACCTGGTTACAATTGTACTGATTTTGGAATTTATAGATTTTGGCATTTGAGCCCATCGATTTTATATTTTCTCCCTCTTTTTGTCATTGTAAAATGTGGGTGTCCCATTCATGATTTATAAAAAAATAAAATAAAAATTAAATACTCTATTTAACGTAGAAATTAATATTCGATCCTTGTTGCAAAAAAAAAAAAAAAACAAAGTACTACTATGGGTCTATTCTGCACGCAGTTTTTTGGAGTTTTTGGTAGTTTTAACTTTTATTTCAAATAAAAGCCTGAGCTTTTGGAAGCTTCTTTTTAGAAACTACAAGAGGTAGCTTTTGGAAGCTTTCGTAAGCTACTTTCCAAATTTAATTAATTTTTCTCTTCAAATAATAATTTTTGACAGCTACATCTACTTGT
Organism: Hygrophila difformis; assembly: GCA_030278955.1. NCBI lineage: Eukaryota > Viridiplantae > Streptophyta > Magnoliopsida > Lamiales > Acanthaceae > Hygrophila > Hygrophila difformis. The sequence continues at coordinate 50,858,365 of JAOANR010000005.1, forward strand.
ACTGAACATTTATGCAAAAACTGATAGCTACAGCTCCCTAACTCGCAAATCAGCCTGCAACTACGGCTCGACGTGCAGAACGGATCCTATATGTTAGACGTAGCAGACGATTACTAAAATGACAAAATCCGGAAGGAATCCATTTCTATGACAAGAATAATGTAGTATACTACTCCTATATTAAATAAAAAACCATAAACAGACAAAGCAATGTAAAAGCTTAACTAATTTTTTGCTAAAAAAAAGCTTAACTAATTGATTAGTATTACTTAAATAATGGTGGAAAGATAAAAGAAGGTACAATTGGGATGTAGACCATAGTACCACACACCACACCACACCACAATACACGTCGATGCCCCTTTGAAATGTTCAATTATAATTTTTTTATTTATCATAATAAAAAAAAAAATCAAATTTTAAAATATATTTAAAAAATTAAATAAATCCAACCAGTCAAGAATCCCCCTTTTCGCCCACCCCTCCCTATCCCCCCTTTATATTTCCTTGTGTGATCATCCTTCCCTCCCTCAATCAAAATCCTCCAAAAAATCCCCTCACTTTCCTCAACAATTCCCCTTTTTTGTTTACCTTTTTCAATTATTCATCGTTTCTGCTACTGTTAAACATTTTTCGGATTTCAATTCAATTCCTTGATTTTTTTTGTAAGTGGTATGAATTATATTGGAAAATCCTGAAAACGGTTGTTTTTGTAGACCACACCTATTTGTTCATTTCCTGATTGAAGCATCGAGAGAGTGCTAATTTTTTGGGGGGTCGAAATGGAGGAATTCGGGAATTTCGATACCAATGCTGTGGTGAGTGTGTTGACTCGGGGAATGGAGTTCACGAATGAGCTGAAAAAGCAGCTGAACTCGACCGCAGGTTCGGAGCAGATTCGTGATTCGGTTTTGGAGGAAATTCTTTGTTCGTACGACAAGGCATTGAAGCTGCTGGATTGTATGGCTTTTCTCGGAAATGACGATCCTCTTCCTTCACCAACTGGATTTGGTGTTGCTAATGGTGGTGTGGATTCGCATTCGAGCGAAGCGCTGGAACAGAGCTCCTTAGATTCCTCGGCCGTAAAGGAGGGCTCCAAGAAACGGTGAGATTTTAGCCCTAATTTCTCTAGAAAGGGGAACTTTTAGAATAATAGTAGTAATAAAAAAAAGAAAGAATAATTTTGTCTTTTACGTGCTTTTATTGATGGTTGGTTATTTGTGAACTTGTGCAGAAAGACGTTGCCCAAGTGGAATGAACAGGTGAAGGTGGGGGCTGGGGCAGGATTTGAAGGGCAACTTGATGATGGCTACAATTGGAGGAAATATGGGCAGAAGAATATTCTGGGCTCTAATTATCCACGGTGAGAATTTGATGATCATTACTAATAATAGTAGAAAACTAGTGGAGTAGTATTTTATAAAATTTGTTTGCGTTGTTATAGTAGTATGAGCTTGGGTTGCTTGGTTGGTTTTGTTTTGAAAACTGTTTCTACTCATGAGGTTGTTGCCTTGTTGGTCCCAATTGAGTTCTTTTTAGACAGACATGCTGTGGTTTCTGCATTTTACCTCTCCAATTTAGTAATTCACTCATCTGTCACCTGTTTTCATTTATTTCAGTGTACCTTTCATTATCTTTATCATTTTGCTACTTGCCAACTTGTACTTACTAGTATTAATTAGTACTTCATAATTCATACATGTGTTGCATAATCCAAAACAAGGGCTCCTGGTTTCTGAATGGCACATGGTATTCACTCTAATTTGTATGCCTAAGCGATTAGGACATTATATTGATTGATTCTTGGGGGCTCCGGGGAGCCAAATTCCGAACTCCAGGATGAATTCGTGCCAAGGTTTCGTGTTTTTTTTTTTCCGGTGGGTTTGGCTCCTCGGAGTCCCCAGTAAACCGTGTCACAGATTCCTATTTATTCTTGAAATTAAGTAATGAAACTTATTGCCCTTATGATGATTAATTAATGATGAGAAGTAACCACAAGTCTCAGTTTTGCTCTAATCATTGACACGGACTCTTACGTGACAGGGCGTATTACCGTTGCACTCATCGCAATACGCAAGGTTGCCTGGCAACGAAACAGGTGCAGCGTGCTGACGACGATCCTTCCCTCATCGAAATCTCATACCGTGGAAGGCACAGCTGCATTCAAGAGAGGATCAAACAAGGCAAAGAAAATGGCACGAAAGTAGAGATCCAAAAACAATCAAAGAAGGCGAGGGTCGAGATTCAGCCAGGCCTAAAACCTGAACCTGATCAAGAACTAAACACCACCATTGAGGAGGATCAAGTGGCCCCCTTCACCTTCCCTTCAACCCCAATCGAGTACCACACCATGGAAGCACAGCCCTTTCCAGGCCCTGGAAGCATCGTCGGAACAAGCCATTCCTCACAGTTCCTGTCTCCAGCAACATCCGATTCATACATCTCGCTTTCACAATGCAATGTGAATGACTTTGGGATTGGGCAGAGCTTGCGAAGCTCGGAATCAGATCTTTGTGAAATAATCTCGAATCCAAATTCTTTTTTTGAGACGGATATCGATTTTGAAGGACTGAACTTCTGCATGGATGATGGTGACCTGAATTTCTCCATGGATGACTTGAGTTTCAGATCCACCTTGGACACCTTTGATTTCTAAGCTTAAAGTAAGCTTATTTGTTCATGTTTTGCCTTCAAAAATGGTTAGGCAGCAGCATCACATGGGTAATTTTAAGTTGTTTATAGTATTGGTGAGATGAGTTTTATAGGGGCCCCATGAAATTGTGGCCTTCAAAAATGTCTTGGGCCCATTTTAATTTGATAGCCATCTTTATGTCTTCTTGTTTTTATTTGGTATAGTGGGCAATTTGTGTAAATACACTTCCCATGTTGTACCTTGTTTGTTGTTAAATTATCAGAAAATTAGAGTCTACCCTCCTCTAAATAAGTTTTCATTTTAAAAATAACCCCCTCAAAAGTTTAGAGTAAACCCCCCCTTCTAAGTTTTGACCAACACTTAACCCCCCAAATTCCCCCAAACTTAATACTTTAGTCATTAACCTCTAAAAAAATATCATTAAGAAAAAATAAGGGTACACCTATTACCACACTAACATTCACTACATTGCCACTCAAATACTACATTCATTACCACACTAATATTTAATCTCCAAGTCCCACATCAATATAATTTTACCACACTTACTCTTTATAAAATACCACAGTTGTTTTTTATTTTACCACAAAACTAACTAACTTTACCATACATACATTGAAGACAGTACCACACTAGGGCACAAAAAACCCCTTAAAACCTCTTTTACCATAAATAATACCATCACTTACCGCAATTACAAGAAAAATAAGAGAGGAGACCGAAAAAAACGAGGAAGAGAAGAGAGCAATGAAAACCCACCCGAATGATTCCAAGTTGTCGGAGAATGTTCCAGTGGGCAAGGAGAAACCAAAGAAGAGGAAGAACGTGGAGGCGACACCGATCGTGACTGAAGGTAGGCGCGGTTTCGGGCTTCCAGTTTCTTTTAATCTTTTTTGTTGCAATATGTTTTGTGCAATGTGTGGGTTTATAAATTTGATATGGAATTTGTGTGAGTTTGATTTGTGTTGATAGGTTTGATAATATGGGGAATGATTTGGGGGTTGAAATTGGTGAATTTATGGGAGTATTTGTGTGAGTTTGATTTGTGGTGACATATTTGATAATGTGATGGTTGTTTTGTATGTTGAAATGAGTGATTTTGAAATGATATGGTTATATGAATTGTTGGTTATTTTGATTGTGCAACCAATATGGTCGATTAAATGCCTGAATGGATATATAATGTATTTTTTCACCACAATTTTAGATTAGCACCTTGGTGTGGAATTTGTAAATGATTTGCATTGCCCGAGATCAATGTGGCTTCGTGGATTTGTCAATTGAATGTGTATGTTGCAACAAAGTTATCGATGATATTATAGATTTTGATATTGATCTTGCTTTGGTTGTTTATTGCATAGTGGTGGGTAAGAAAAAAGAAATTCCAAGCTCCTAGGTGTTCGGCAAAGTATCTTAGAGATGTGGTGGATGAGATAGAGGTGAGGTGGACGGTGGAGTAAAAAGAAGCAATTCAAGCCACCGGGTTTGGACACTTTACGAAAATGAGCAAGGAGAGTGCATTTATCCCACGAATAATGGCACTTATACAAGTATTCGATCCGAAGACAAAGACATTCAACATAGGTGAGGACATTAAACTTGAGTTTCAAGGCTACGAGCTATCAAGTGTGCTTGGGGTTCGGCATATAGGTCAATACGTAGAGAATAAGTTAGGTCACGAGCCCTCATTTGCTATAAAGTTTTTTGATGGAAGATACCTTAGTAATATAATTGTGCAAGCAATGTGTTCGATGAAATGACCAAAGAATATATTTTTGTGGAACAACAAATTACTTAGAGGGTTTTAGTTGGTTTAGTATGTGTTAGAATTGATTAGTATTCGTGGAAAGTAGTGTAGTTTTAGAACCATGAAATTAAAGTTACAAGATTTGTATTAAAGTTGTGAAGTTTAACCAGCAATGATGGTGTTGTATAATGTGTATGGGTGAGGAAGGACAAGAATTCCAGGATCCCTGGTGCTCGGCTAAATACCTTAGAGATGTTGTGGACGATGTGGAGATGAGGTGGTCGGATGGGCAAATTAAAGGAATTGAAGCTACTGGATTTAGGCATGTCACGAAAGTGAACAAGGATAAGCTTGCTGTTAGGAGATAGATCATGAACATTGTAAAAATTAATTAATTGATGCACAGTGAAATGGTTGTAGCCACTGGATTTGAAGTCGATTTGAATTGTTGAGTTTAGGTTTTGCAATTAATTGTCCATTTGAATTGGTGTTATTTGATGTTACAGATTATTGGTGGTATTTTATATTTGTAGATCGAAATGTTGTGTGAATTTGATGTGATTCCATAAGATTTTGGTATTGTTAAGTGAAATTTCATGTTGGATATGCATTTGTGTTTGTTAAATGACCATTCGGAACTCTTTGCAATGGACAAAACCATTGAGATCGTTCCACGACCGTCCGAAACTCTTTAAAATGGACAAAACATTGGGAAGGTCCACCAGGACCGTCCCCTAACCGTCCCACGACCGTCCGGAACTTTCTGAAATCGAGAAAACATTGGGAAGGTCCACCAGGACCGTCCCTTGACCGTCCCGAGACCGTCCGGAACTCTCTGAAATTGACAAAACAATGGGAAGATCTACCAGGACCGTCCCATGACCGTCCCGTGACCGTCCCAATAGTTACCACACATTGAAATTTTCGATTACCACGATCTTCATTACTCGGTTACCATAATATATTATAATTGGTTACTACCTCTTTAGATTATCGGATACCACACTTTTAGTGTGCTGCTTACCACAAATTTCATTAACCCATCCACATAAAATCTCAATTTATTTCAACACAGATATTTAGTTATCACATTACTAAATATGTAGTTACCACACTCATATTAATTCGGCTACCATACTTTGAGTTTTCGATTACCACGTTTGTACTCGGTCGGTTACCATTTGTTTTATTATCTCAATCCCATAATTTAATATTTTAATGTTATTTCAATCAAAAATAATATTGGTTACCACACTTCTCAATTGATTTCACCACAATCCGCCTCTCTTTGTTACCACGTTCCTAAATGTGATTTTACCACGCTACTATACATATTGAAGGTTACCACAATCCTCCTCGCTATGTTACCACGTTCCTACATATGATTTTACCACAGTTTACTATTGACGGTTACCACGTCGCCGAACCCTAGTTGACCGTCCCAAATACCGCCATTATGTTCATTTTTTCTTACCACACTCCTTAATCGTTTGTTACCACACTCCTTAATTACCAACTACCACACCCTTTATGAATTGCTTGCCACACTCATTATATATGGGTTACCACACGCCGTTTTCGTGTTTTTCATACATAACACATTCACGTTTCCTCATTTAGTGCCCCCAATTTAGGAGACTCATCCATTACATCCTTTTCTCAATATTGTATCGATCAATTAATCCTACAAACTACGAGAACTCAATCATTGTATTATATTTCATCACTTAAAGTGAGTTTGATAGAACTAAATAACCTATAGTATGCATATGGACTATGACTATTAACATGCAACCTTTATGTCACGTCGCAAGGTTAATTGGTTCACTACACGTCGCACCATTTATTGGTTCATTCGACACCGATGAATGTGCACAATAATTGCATGTATGCACAATAACTCGATGTTCAACCTCTATTCAACCTTTATATATTTTACAGCGTTAATTGGTTCGTGATAAATCTATATGCAACATTTATTCGTTTCGCGGCGTTAATTAGCTCATCACATCAATATGAATATGTGCACAAAAACATACAAGCATGCACAACAAATCCAAGTATCGTGACACATATGGTTATCTCGTTACATTACCACATTATTTTTTCATACATTACCACCATTTATAAATATTTGTTACCACAACGCTATTTAAATGGTTACGACATCAATCCGATACATCTTACCGTGTGAACCACGTGTATCGGCCAGTTACCACACATTTTCAAATTTATTACCACATTTCTCATTGGGAGATTACCATATGCGACCAAATTTTGTTACTGTGTTTTGGCACGGATTATAGCATGCACAACAAATCCAAGTATCGTGACACATATGGTTATCTCGTTATATTACCATATTATTTTTTCATACATTACCACCATTTATAAATATTTGTTACCACAACGCTATTTAAATGGTTACGACATCAATCCGATACAGCTTACCGTGTGAACCACGTGTATCGGCCAGTTACCACACATTTTCAAATTTATTACCACATTTCTCATTGGGAGATTACCATATGCGACGAAAATTTGTTACTGTGTTTTGGCACGGATTATAGAGTACCACATTTTTGTTGGGACATTACCACACTTATTCGGCTATGGTTACCATAGTCAACCTCATTTTCTTACCACGTCTCTAATTATGGCTTTACCACACTTGTATATTGACAGTTACCATGTTTATGTTTGGTCTGTTACCACTTGTTTTATTGCCCCAATCACCATAATTTAATGTCATTTCAAACCCAAAAAAATTGGTTATCATATTTATTCGATCATGGTTACCACAGTCAACCTCATTCTATTACCACATTTTTAAGTATGACTTTATGATACTTTTATATTGATGGTTACCACGTCTGTGCTTGGTCCTTTACCACTTGTTTTATTACCCCATTTCCCATATATCAATGTCATTTCAACCCCAATAAAATTGGTTACCACACTTTTCCAGTTATGTTTACCACATTCAACCTCGTTCTGTTACTAAGTTTCTAAGTATGGTTTTACCACACTTTCATATTGATGGTTACCACGTTTTTCTTGATCCGTACCACATGTTTTATTCCCCCAAAATCCATAATTTAATGTCATTTCAAAACCAAAAAAGTTGTTTACCACACTTCTTCAGTTATGGTTACCACAGTTAATCTCATTCTTTACCAATATTTTAAGTATGGCTTTACCACAGTTTTATATTGACTCTTACCATATCTCTGCTTCGTCCCTTACCACGTTAGGGGTATTTTTGTTATTTCACAATTGGGAGATTAGTAAACTAACTATGTTAACTTTTAAACAAGGTTAGAGTTTTAAACTTTTAGGGGGGGTAAACTCTAAAGTTTCCAAGTGGGGGCGGTTGACTCTAGAATAAGTTTTGGAGGGGGGGCAAAGTCTAATAACCCCATCCAATTTTGTCTAGTTTTCTTCTACAAAATTTTATTGGAATGATGACTCGTGAGGTCCATATTTAATAGTAGCCCATTAATATTACGCCCAATAAAATTTGGGCCACTAGCTCTTGTATGGTGTTTTACTGGGCCGACGGCCTAACTATGTGTCCATTAATTGGTCCAATTGCTCATGTAATATTCTTTCACAAAATTTTATTGGAATGATGACTCGGTCCATATTTAATAGTAGCCCATTAATATTACGCCCAATAAAATTTGGGCCACTAGCTCTTGTATGGTGTTTTACTGGGCCGACGGCCTAACTATGTGTCCATTAATTGGTCCAATTGCTCAGATAATATTCTTTCTTTCTTTTATCTCTCCATTTTCTCTCAATTTTTTGAAAAAGCTATATGTAAATTGTAAAGTATAGTCCGTCCCTAGTTATTACTCCATTCATTCACTTCATAAAAAGGTTAAACCCTTCAAAAGATTATCGAATAGAAATTAATTAAAGAAACATCATTGTCACATGAAGAGAAAAATTTTAAAAAAAATAATAATATATGTGTTGCCATTTTCACATGAAAAATAATTAACTTGGTGGAAGATTAGATTATTAGATGGGTGAAAGTTATCAACATGATTACTTTTATTGCACTCCAGAATAAACCATGACAGCCATTTTAGCCCATTTGGGTTGACAAATTAGGTAATCAGTCACTAGTAAGGGATTTAAATATAATCAACCATGATAGTACATCACTAGAAATCAAACTTCAGATAATCACCAGACAGACACATAAACAACTCTATAACTTATTAACCACTTATTGCTTCACACCAATCCCAGAGCTCTTTCATTATTTCACATTTAAAATTTGGAACTTCTTTAGAATTTTAGTTTGACAGCATATTAGACCATCTCCAACCGATTACACCAAACTCAAACCCAAAATGGTGTAAATGTCACATCCAACAGTGATTAATCTCCAACCGAAAACACTAAACTCAAACCCTAAAGAATATTTTATAGTATATTCTCTTTTTAACCAATCAAACTCAAAAAAGGTGTTTCGATGTATGAATAGTAAATCGCAAATATGGGTTTGTGTAACTGCAAATCTAGGGAAAAATTCATTTTGAGTTTGCGTTTGGTGTTCGGTTGGACTAAAATCCACCCCATTTTGCGTTTTAGTGTTCACTTGTTGGAGATGCTCTTATAGACCAAGTCCAAAAACCCTTGAAGTTTTAGCTTTTGAAATTTAATTTCATTATTTCATTATTTAATTATTTAATTAAACCACACCTATGTATTATATTATATTTTGAAGGGATTTGTTTTCGTATTGGAATATGACCAATTTATTCCATGCCAATTGCTTTTGAGTTTGAAGCTAATGTTACGGTATCAAAATCATGACACCCACCCACCCGTATTGGACGTGGTTATGATCATAATTGAGATTCAATTTTGAGATGAATATCTCTGACTGTTATAATCAGTTTAAAGTAAAGTTCTTATGCCGTATTATCATCTTCGCCTCTATGTTTGTGTAAATTTTATATTTTTTGTAGAATTCTTTTATGTGAATTTTTGCTAGTTGAGAAAAAGATAATAACCCTGTCATTAATGAAATTGGTGTGTTTGGTTCTGTCATGTAGAATTGTACTAATGGTGTTGACTGTTGAGCGTTGATTGTGGTTAATGGTTGCTGTCCCCATTTATAAAATAAAAATTAAAAAATGGGAAATTAGATGCTTTTAAATTTTTTTTTAAGTAACCTTTGATACTTATGTGTCGGCAAAGGTGTGTGGAAGCTCAAGCTATATAAATTATAAAGGGAATAAAGGGGAAGAATAGGGGTCGGGCGAAAATCGAACCCCCAATCTATAATTGAAAGACAGTGAAAATGACTACTGGGTCAAATCTCATTCTCCTGCTTTTTAATTTTGATTCTCGTACTTAGCATCCAAATGTTTATGGTTTTTGTACTTTCTTATGCTTTTCTTTCATTTTAATATTTTTCCACTGACAATGTGATGTTGAATTATTTATATTTAACTTAAGTCGTAATAAAATTTGAAGTAATTAAGCAAGATTTATTAATGTAGAAAATTATTTTGAAAATATCAACCCACTACATGCACTTAAGTACATACTTCTTACACAAAAAAAAAAGTACATACTTCCTTGGTTCTTATTTAATTGTTCAATTTGCATAGTATAAGCATGTTAAAAATTTGATATAATACATAACTATATATTATGTAAGTTTGATCAAATTTTTAACATGGTTATCTTAGAAAAATATATAGTCAAGTGAGATCTTGTTAGATTCGTCTAATCACGTAGTTTTATAATTAAATTTTTATAATTTTTACTTATATATAATATGAGTTATCATTTATTGAAAATATTTATTGAATTGTGTGAAATACAGAGAAATGATTGCAGTTAATAAAGAACACGCAGTTAAGTACATAAAAGAATCCGTTGTTATATGTATATATCTTCACAAAGTACAAAGGCAAATAGTAGTACAGAATACAGTAGTACTTACTCCCTTCGTATTTTTAGGATTGCACCATTGATGTATTGTGTACTGTTCACAGTTTAACTTTGTTTCAAATTTTTATCATAGTTATAGAAGAAAAAAATATAGTAATGTGGGATCTCTTTAGTAGATTCGTCTAAACTTGTAAGTTTAGAATATCAATTTTTTATAATTTTTAGTTGTGCACAATTGAAGTTATTAATTTTTGAAAATATACATCGATATGCGTGGCCGTGACAAATAGTGCAATCCTATAGAAACGGGGTAGGAAGAAAATAATAAAATAAAATGATAGTAATAATAAAAGTTGAATGTCGGGAGAAATTAAATAGTAGAATTCCAAGTTAGTTGAAGAATAGGAGAAGGTGAGTATGAATATATATGATGAGAGCATTGAATTTAATTTCCGGAGTGCATAGTGGATATATCTATAATATATATATATATATATATATATATATATATATATATATATCTAATATATATAAATGCCAAGCAAGTTACTGTTGAATGAATAGTAGTTTCCGAGTCTAATTCCGAACCTAATTTCGAACCTGTCCCGTACCGAACGGATCCGACCCGTAGTCCTTCTTAGCTCTCCCTTCACAATTCCACCCTAGAAACAACGCGCACTTTCACCCAAATTTCATCCTCCACCTACGAGCTCTGCCTGTTGCTGTAGCAGTCCCGTTCCAACTCCCATTCGCCTCGTCTCCGCTCCCGCCTTCGATGAAGCCTACCCCGCACGCTGCATGCTTCGGGGCGCCGCGCTTCCTCCGCCGAGTCCTTCCCAATGCCCTAATTTTCCCTACCCAATCGCGAGTTGGAAATCGCCGAGGGAATCCGACATTTTTGGGAGCGTGCGGGTAAGGATTGACTTGCTACTTTCCTCTTCCCCCATTTTTTCCTCTTTTTCCCCATTTCTGTCCCCTTCTTCTCTCGTTGGGAACAGGAGTGGTTACCCTAAACCCTATCCCGCCAGAATGGTGACGGGCAGATGGCGCGCGGCCAGAGGAGCTGCTGGGGGAGGTGGCACCGCCGCTAGATGAAAAACATGGTGGATGATGCTCCTAGGAAGGACACGGCGGCTGCTGCTGCTCGGTTGCTGCTGCGCTGCCGATCTGGGCGCGGCGGCGGTTTTCTGGAGTTCACCGGAGTCGGTGGTGGCTTTGTAGTGGTGACCAACGATGGTGGTGAAGAGTAGTAGCGGGAGTTGAGTTGAGGTGGAAGAGGGGTCAGTGTCTAATTTAATTTTTCTAAGACTTTTGTAGGGTTTTTATGTTCAAATGTTGACATTGATTTTCTTGAATTATTTATAAAATTGGGCTAGATTTGGTCTTCTAGCTGATGGGTGGTGAGGTTGTCTACAAATCAATGCACTTTTAAACAAAATTATTTCCTACCAAGTTGGGCAAATTCTAATGTACTCTATGAATGCTCTGTTGGATGAATTGCTAACTCAAAAGCTTGTTTCAGGGAAGTTGTTTCTGGGGGCAAAAGCTCAAGGTATGGCGTACATATAAGTTTATGTCACATTCATCTCATTTGGGATTTTTTTTCCTTAAGTTCCCTGCCGCATATGCTTACAGTTTGTTTTGTTGTATGAAGATTTGTGGAGCAAAACTTTGTGGGTGGCTTGGACCTATTTCACCCTTAGAGGTTTATTTGTTCAATTTTCTGTGTAATGTATTCATTAATTAGTCTTTTGTTTGTTTCTTACGAATTGCTAATTTTTATTTCAGTCATTAGATATTAGCTTATTCATGTGATACACATGAATGGCACGTACAGATGCCATTCGGCTGAAAAATTGGAATTCTGTAAACCACAGGACCACAGTATCCAATGTTCTTATCAGTTGTTCTATGGTGGCATTTTCCTACAGCAAGATTCAAGTTTCCTTTTAGTCTCAGATTTTTTGCTTTAATGTCTTCACAGATGAAAATGTTTGTATACCGTTGGCTTTCCGATGCATCAAGAGCACTCGAGGTACAATTCCTAGCACTTTAATAGGATTGACATGGAGATATCCAATTCTGTACAGGGAAAGGTATCCCTAATGGCCATAAACATTTTGATCATGTTTGGATGTCAGCATATTCACAAGCATATAGCGGATTGAAACAGCATATTATCTCACAGTTCTCTCTCCAAATCTGCTATCTGCTAACAAATCTGCTGACTCCCAAACATTTCCTTTAACATAGGCATAAGTGAACTCAATTTGACAGGAAACATTTTCCAGGTTTGGTGATGGGTTTTTTGTTGTGAGGTCTAAGCGGATGGAAGCTAAAACTGTGCAGCTATATAACCAAAGGTGATGAGCCTTTCCAATTTCATCTATTGTTTGGCATCCAGAAATAACTATTTATGACAATTTCATTGAATGTTTCAAAAAGAAAGGCAAATCTTATGCTATGTTGATTTTGTATATGAAGATTTTGCTACTTTTGGGTTCATGCGTGATATTATTGCAGAAAAAATCTATCCATGTTCCGAACCCAATCGCACTGTCTTCCCCCAGACCCCACCAAAATCGCCAGTTTGATGACAATATCGAGCTTCTTGCGACTTGCTTTCAACCGATTGAATTGAGAATCTCCTTCGAGGAAAAAACAAAAGAAAAAAAAAGAATTGAATTCGAGGTTGATGTCGATGGAGGGGATGATGACAAGGCATTACTGGATAATATCATACAACAGGCCGGTGTCCACAAATAAGGTACTTTTAATGGGCACCCAAAATTTGGAATTGGTTTGTCTAGGTAATCTTAAAATTGGGATGTGTTTAAAATTTGCATCGCAATTGTCAAAGAATCACACATTGAGGAGGCTTTCTTGATGGCTAATTGTGTTGAATTAGGGAAGGGCCCATTCTAGCGATGACTGGTGATGTTCTTTTAACTTTCTCTAGCATGGACTGCAGGGGTTCTCGTCTGCAATGGTTGCCTAGCTAACTTAATAATCAGAGAAGCCTTAGAGAAAAGGGAAAAATAGGCATGGGCTGTAATTTTATTTATGACAATACGTTTCATTCCCTGCTCTATTGCATCATTGTTTAAAAAAATAAAATAAAATGATTATATTGTTGCCTTTTAGTGTGCATTTAATAGTAGTACACAATCTTTCAAATTTCAGGATGCTTTCACTCCTGAAACTGAAGATTCCGACATGGAAGCTCTAATATATTACAAGGTGAAGCTAATCTTTATTGATGATATTGAAATGAAAACATCCCCGTGCTTCAAGTGGATTCTAGGTGATTCCGTTTTTTCTTTGGCACCTTTTGTTTAGCTGATTTTAGTTTGGAGCTTTTTTTTTGTATGGGGAACTTTCTATTTTCTATTTTATTATTTGAATGAAACATTGTCTGACTTTTATATGGAGAAATCATATAGTTGCTTAAAAATGCACCGAAGGTCTTATTATAACTAAGAAAAAATCTAGAGACCAAAAAAATGGGTTGAATATAATATCTAATACCACTCAAATCCTGATTTGGCAATCACGTGTTAATTGTCCTCAAAATTTTGGGTTGTATGTTCAATTGTTGTTCACCGAATGCACTCACTGTAGAAAAAGTAGTAATTTTTAGGGAGTAATGATGTATTAATTCTGACTTGTATTTTCAAATTTCGAAATCTTTAGTCGGCTCCATGGTGTTAAATTTTTGTATGCATTGTTGAGAATCAGTTGTTGGTTTATAATATACTTTGAGATCATATGGCTTCATGCTTTCCTGTTCTGTCATGGTGTAGTATGTATGAGGCACCCATTCTTTCGCATATTGAATTTATAGAAAATTTGTTTTACTGGTATATGAATCATATTGAGAATTCACTTTTTTTTTTGTGCAATTTTGTCTTCTCAAGTTTCAGAATTTTCCTGCCCGTTAATTGATGCATAGGTTTGAAATTTGTCTATTCCATTTGTTAGCGGTTGGGTTCTTGGGTTGCCATTAGGTTCACTCGATGGTTTGCTTGTTTTTTTTTTGTGGCAAATCTTTCAGCTTTTTTTTTTTTTGTGGCAGCTATTTAGTCTTCTGATTATGTTAGATCATTACCCCGTTTTATCTATTAAGAAACTACTTTTTGCCGGTAGAGAATGGATTTTAACGATCTTTTTCTTCATGGATGTATACATGGTTTAGTGTTCATAAGCTTTTGATATTTCACTAAATTAATAGAATTTGCGATGCAGCGAACTGGAATAAGTCCAGAGCTGGTTGTACAATGCTGTAGCAAGATATCCTCCACACATATTTTTATACCGTGGCTTAACATTTTGTGGTTGTGGTTCATGTAAGTTTGCAAATTGTCATCTGGTGATTCTTTTGATATTACCCTACAACTCTCAAATATATGGAGGTAGACTTTTATTTCTGAGCAAATTGTCTAATTGGTCTTTCTCGGTGATTTGGAGTCGAATCACATATTCATAGCCTTTCTGAATTTCTATCTGTGTTATTACTAGCTTCTAACAATGTGGAAACTTTTTTAAAATTGCTCACTTTACGCTTTAAAGTATTATAATTTGTTAATTTGTTGATATTGGTTTCTGTCATAAATGTATTTTCCATGTTTTCATGTCGTAATGCTACTGTAACCCCCTTGCATTGGTTTGCAGTTCTTGTCCCTTATCAAACCTCCACATAATGTTTAGTTTCGTGTCGAACTATCTTTTTCTGTGTTTACTTCAGGGAAGCACAAATCTGATAGTTCACTTGTTCTACAAAATTCTGGATTTAAGCATTGTGTTGATACTTTTGGAACGGGATATGCTGACTGGAATTTTCAGACTCCTGTCCAAGTATTCCCATTTTTGGTTTTCCAAGGGTTTCCTCTACCTTCTCAAAGACAGCTTGCAAGTGTTTACTTTGAGCAGTTGTCTGCAGCTCAAGATGTTATTGTACCTGTGGAAATGGCACCAGTAAGCCTTTGTTATATCATACAATTCAGTGTTTTTGTCACTATTAATGTTTTAACTAATATGATATCTACCTCAAGTTGTTCCTGTAGTCTTCATTGGACTTTGATTTGCATTGGTATCGTACTCAGTTGGTTTAGTTGCAATGTTAGGGTTGTTCATTTGAGTTTGATTCTTCTGTGGTACTCTGTCTGGCGCATTTGTAATCCAGGAACTAAATAATTACGTGTAACCGAATTCCAGTGCTAAGTATTTGTGTATGAGCGCATCTATGTTACTACACATCCTACATTTGCTTACACGCTTTGTTGATCCCATTTTTAGCATGTCCCTGGTGGCTTTTAATAAGTTTATATTTCTGCAAGAAAAGTTTAGAAAATTTTAGGCCCAACCTCAAAATGAAACTCCTTGCTTAAAAATGTGCATTAAGATGATTCAAGTACCATCCTTATGGAGCAAATAGCAATTTGTTTGGTTCAAGCTCTACTTATGGAGCTACCTTAAGTGCAACTAAATATGATATCTGATATAGGATCTTATTCTAATTGATTACGCGAGTCATGGTTTTGACCAAGGCAATTATATTACTATCGATGGTTCGACACAACAATATGCTATTCTTGTTCTCTAATTTACATTGGTATTTGATGACCATAATAGCAGATTTTATGCTTGTCTATCTTCCTGCTCCCACTCCCACTGTAGCTCTCCGTGCCCCCACTTGCCCAATGCTGGACGCCTTGCTAAGATCTAACACAAGTGTCCCGACAAAGCATTTCAGGTATAACTTTCTTGAATTATTGTTGCCATACTTAATTATTACTTGTTACAAAACATCATGAACGAATGATGAAGCCTTGATCTACATCCCATATACAGATTGCATTTTCTGGAAACTCATTTTCATTACTGCAGAGACTAGGTGTCATAATAGTAAGACATTTGTAAAGCATTATGCAAATTACATACTAACTTGGGGAGTGAAAGTATTGGGATAATAGTTCCCATTAATTAGTTGAGCAAATCTTTTTGGTGTGAGCTTCATTTGGTTTTCCTTCCTGTAAATTTCCCATGTTAACTACCTAATTTTTATTTTATTCTTTAGAGTGGTGTTTAATAAAACAAAAAATACTATATATGTGATATGTTAGTCTTAGGATTGATGAAGTTTGTGCTGAATTTTGAAATGATTTGTTTGTCTTCATGTTTTCATTGCATTTCCGAATAATTTAAGGTTCAGATACAATTCATAATTGTGTGCTTGATTTTGATTTCGTTTCTTGAGTAATTCCTACCTTCGAGTTAGAGATTGATTCTATTATTTATTTTTTCCCAGCATTCCCTACCTTCGAGTTAGAGATTGATTTTATTATTTATTTTTTCCCCAGCATTCTTGCTTTTGATTCCATATTCGAATTACAAGCAATAATAGGGCAATTCAATTTTGGCACTGTGCGTGAAGTAGTGGTTCCTTTCTGCTGCTCCGCAAGCAAAGGTTGAAAGATCATCTATAAGTAAAAGATGAAAAGATGGCAATTAACATTGCACCTTATGTTCATTCTATAATATTTAGTTCTCCCGTTGCTTTTCACCATAGAAAATATATATTTTCATACATTATGATATTTCCTCACCGGGCGCGCGCAGCGTAGCGCGCGCCACAGGCACGATTTCTAGTATAATATATATATGCGACGCCAGGGTGAACAGTACAACAGTAACTTGTAGCTACAGTGTAACAGTACCGGATCTATCCCTAATCCGACCCGCCCTCTTCGCTTTCTTCTCCCTCAACCCTAGAGAATTGCTCACTTCCTCCGCCTCCACTCGCTCTTTCCCCACGCATCCTCTATGTCCCCAACCTCTTCTGCGATCCAAATTAGCATCACACCCCAGCCTCTTGCCTTGCAGCCCTCTCCGATTGGAACCTAGCACCGTCCCGCCGTCGTCGCCGTTGAGTGCTCACCCTACTTCGCGTCCTCTTCCCCTACGATTGCTGTCGGGTGCCGCTCTTATCTTCTCCTCACGGAACCATCGCCGCTGTTGTTCAGGAATCCTAGCATCGTCCCCTCTGCCCGGCACCAGCGCCGCGCCGGCCTGCTACACTCCGGCCTATTCCTGCTCGATCGCCCCTCTTCCGTCCTCTCCTACACACTCATCCCCCCCGCACCGCCTGCCGCTCGGAGCCCGACGCGTCTGGCCATCGTTCTCTACCAGTCACTCCGACTCGCCGCTAACCGCCCGCCGTTCACCGCGCCGGCGCCATCGGCCTCCAGACTCCATAGCACGTCGTCTACGGCTTCCAGCATCTCCACTGCGACCGGCAGAGGGTTCCATTGTGGGGGTAATTTCTTGGCCATTGCTTTGTTTCTCCCCTTTTCACTTCTTTTCACTTCTTGGTTTCTGCTTGCATTTTTCCCCTTTCTCGCGCTCGACTTTGTGGGATGAATGATTTCGAAATTTGTTTAACAATTTAGTGGAAATTATATAGCTCAATTTGACAATTCCAGCCGTGGGATGAATGATCCTCTCAACATTTCTGCTGCTCTCAATTGGTAGTGCCTTCATTTTCAGTGCTTGGGCTGCGTCGTTTTTGGAGTAAATGCCTCGGGCCTTTGGGCTTCATCATTCTCGGTTTTGGGTTTCGGGTGATGCAATTTTATGATATGGCTCGGTCTATTCTTGTTGATTTGTAGTGAAATTATTAATTTACGAGGGTTTAGGCATTGGAAATTTTTTGCTTGGTAATCTTCACATTTCCAATTTTGGTTTAGTTGGTTTTAATTTTGGGGACGGTTCTGTGTTGTAGGAGTCGACGGGCGGCGAATCTACGACACTGAGTGTTCTGGAGAGTGTTAAATCCGACGCGGCCGTTTGCCTTCGTGAGTAACTAAGGTAAAGAATAGTGCAAATTGAAATTTCTTTCCATTCCACTTACATTTCACTTTTCTGTTGTGTGATGTATAGTGGTTTTGAAACTTTGATTTTGAAATATAA
The DNA here is from genome assembly GCA_030278955.1 of Hygrophila difformis. Lineage (NCBI taxonomy): Eukaryota > Viridiplantae > Streptophyta > Magnoliopsida > Lamiales > Acanthaceae > Hygrophila > Hygrophila difformis. The sequence goes on from JAOANR010000005.1 coordinate 50,876,652, forward strand.
TTCAGAGAAGACTTAATTGATTAAGATTGAATAAATTAATGATGAATGGCCATTTTCATTTTGTTTCCGGCTTTCACGTTTCACGTTCAAAAACACTTATGTTTTTAGGGAAGCTTATTGATCTTTGCTGGGCAATTTAGACTTTTCCCGTTAGTTTCATCTGCTTCCACTCAGAATTTGTGCTTCATTCGTCTTATTACTGTTGTAGCATTGCCTTTTTGTCCCGCTTCTTCCGTTAAAATCCGTTAAAATCTGTGTCGCTCAAGAGGTTTCCTTTTTAGAGAGGATGGACCTGTCTCTTTAAGGCACATGTGTTTTTTTGTTAAGATGCTTCTTTTCATTTTTCCTGGCAGTGGTAGTGACCCTATAGCTGTCCATATCAGTAGAATGCTGCAAATATTAATAGAGTTTTCAACTGATCCGATCCTGAGTTCATATATCATTGATGATGTCTGGTTAATGTCATTTTTAACTTGTGTTGCCTTCAAATCTTTTATTCATTGCCGGAAACCTGATTTGAATTTATTCTTCCTATACAAGTTTCCATACAGTTAAAAGTCAAATGATTTATATGGCTGTAGATTGAAATTTTCATCCTGAGTTGACCTGAGATTTCATAAACCTTTCTTGCAATTGTTGTCTGGAATTTACATAATTTGTCTTCCTGTGTATTAACATGATTTTTCTTTTCAAATGACCTTGTTTGCAGGATTGGAAATGAATCATCCGTATGCTTTTTGAAGATAATCCATCAACTGAGCTTGATGATGCGGATGCTACAAACCCGATCAGGCCCCTCTTTGCATCAGTGAGAAAGGCAGTAGGAGAGAGAATAGTACCTGCCATTGATACCATAAACCCACATCAGACCAAAGCTCAAAATGTGAGTGGAGTTTCAGCTGTATCCCTTCAGTTTCATTAATGCTCTTTTCTGATTGAGTTGCATTTTAGCTTCAACATTGAGTGATCTTTTTCCCTCCTTTATTGGTTGAAAAGATTAGTTTTCTGCACATTCATTTAAGATAGTTCTTTTTTCTTTTCAGTTAGCAGGAAATGTTTGAAAATAACAGTTGTAACATCACAGTCGCAATGATGAAGGCATATCCTCAGCTTCTTCGTAAATTTATGTCTGACAAGGGCAAAGTAGCTCCTTTAGTTGAACTTATCACTTATCTGAATCTTGAGCTTTATTCACTTAAAAGGCAAGAACTGGTGGGTTCATTAGCTTGCTTAGATATGTATATTCTCCACATACCTTAAAATAAATGCTCTGAACTCATGCGGCTTTTCCACAGAACTTAAAGGCCATTCTTAAGCTTATTAGAGAGGCGTATTTTAAGCAAGAGGATAAGGATGCTTTGAGATCTTGTGTGAAAGCAACTATATTTCTGTTCTACCGAGAGCCAAGGGGAGTTGCAAGACTTTGCTCAAAACCACATAAAAGAGCTTGAAGATGAATTGCTTACCAAATTAAAATCTGCAATAGAACTGAAGAACTGTAATTGCTTCATATTTTTACTGTTATTCATCCTAGAAGATTCATAAACTTAGTTTCATGGTGGATTTATTCTTCCTTATGAGTAATGGTGATGTTATTTTCTTTATGTGATTTATATGTGTTTGGTTGGCAAAGCACTGTGTTTACTTGCATATTGTCTTACGCTTCTTGTTTTTGTTTTATTTTTCTATCAATTCAAAAACCACAGGAGCAAGTTGCTGATGCGGAAGTTTTGTTGAGATTACAAACGCTTTGGTGTCCTCTGTGAAGGCATATAGAAATGAAGGTTTGGCACCTTCTGATTTTACCATATGTTTGCTCAGGGAGTTTGGGCAGCAGTCTGGTGCTAGCAGTAATAACAACGTAGGTGCAGTTATGATAAATCGGAAAAACAATACATCGGAAAAGTAGTATCTAATGTTTTCCGGAATGCTCCTGGATGGTGTACAATGTAAGATTCATCTTTAATCTTGTTTATTTATTTCCACTTTGTTTTGTAGAATTACTTGATACACAAGCCTGACAGGATTGGGCCAATGAATACAGAATTGAAGCAGGGAAACACGCAGTCCATCAGAAGCGCACAACACCAACAGAAAATGAGCTGCCTGAACAGGTTGCTTATTTATGCCATTGACACTTGCTGCAAAAAAAATACTATGATGGTCTTTTGATGTACTTTTGAATTTTGTTTGAGTTCGGTACTGTTTTATTGTAGACCATGCCAAAATAAGTAGTGGATGTCTTCTCTTTGATTTTGATTTGTGTTTCTGGTTTATTTTTCCAGGATGTGAGGCCAGACCCAAAAAATTGATCGAGAAGTCTATATGATGCACTGAAAATTATATTCCTCATAATCATAGGTGTAAAAGGCATTTGATAGAGAAATAGACAAATAAAAAGTATTTCGCTATGTCAATACATGTTGCTGCTGACTGCCGGCGCACTTCGACACTCGTTGCCGCTGCCTCCCATTCCATTGGGTTCGTATGGATTTTGACAGGTACCATTGCAATTCCTGAGCAGGTTGCAGGCCCTGCTTCTTGGCCACGCCAAATGGGTTTTCACAAGGTATTGCTTGTTGTTTTAAGCAATTTTGTTTTCATAATTTTTTTATGAACGTATTCGTTTTGTGCGTTTCGGTAGGTCGTCTTCTTATGTCCTCCATTTATGTCTCCTACCTGTTGGTGGAGATTTTTTGATAGAAAGTAAGATCCGTCGCTTTATATGCTAAGCTTTGCCTCACACTTGCATCCTAATTATTCTTATGTTTTATTTTCGTCAATTTCTTTAAATGCGATAGAAAGAGAGCTGATGATCTATCTAATTTGTTTGAATTGCTTGACTTTGTAGTTTAGCTATAAATGGAAGTTCCAATGCTTTTCATTGGGTTTTTTCTTTTCTTTTTTTTAAAAAAAGAAATTATTTTGAGCAACAATCTCTCTCCACATTCTCGACATGCATCCTATGTCTACGAAAAACTGTCAAAAAAAATAAATCAAAGAGTCAAAGTTTACCGAGAGTTGACTAATTGTCTGCTTGTATAGAAGAGTTATTTTATCATTTGGGGTGTGGACACTGATACTTTTGCTAAACATGATTTGTTCATGTAGGGCTATTGCATTGTTTTGGAAGCCATGAGTTATGTCTTCCGAGGAACACGAGAAGATTTAAAAACTGGATTCGCAGTACTTATGCCTCAGCTGCGTGCAGTGGTCATTTTTTTTTTCCTTTTTTATGTTTATCATATAAACACCTATTACTTTTTTGCCTTATATGGTGTTCCACACTTCCATCTTTCCTTTTACTTATTTACGTTCATTAAATACATGGAAATATGTAATATACTAAGAATAAAGAATGAAAGTTTTTCTCATACATTCAGTACAAATTATTTTCAATTCAACTTTACAAATCGGTGACAAAATCCACTAGTCGGACCGCGCAGCGTAGCGCGCGGCTTACGAATTCTAGTATATATATATATATATATATATATATATATATATATATATATATATATCGTAGCAGCACCATCTGCTAAAATTTGTCCCTTTTAATGCATTTACCTCGCTGGGGTTTTTGATGCATACAAGTATTTTTGTTATATATATATATATACTAGAATTCGTACTCAGCGCGCGACGCCGCGCTGTACGATTTTGCGGATGCTAAATTAGCTATAGATGGTATGCAAGACGGTTTGCATTATGATTGGAATGCAAGAACATTTGCATAAGAAGTTAGCAAAATATAAATAGATATTATAATGAATGAGAGTGTATGCACATAGCCCCTGCATCAATATTTAGGATCAACTAAGTTCTAGGCTATAGTTCATTGTCAAAAGGTTAGCAAAATGATGTGCATGATCCTTGTATGAAACTTCACTTTTGAATACCTTCTAATCTTGTTTGGGTGCCTTGGTTTTAGGTTTCCTGATGGTTATCTTTGTCTTCTTTGATGGGCTCCCATATGTAGTTATCCTGCTTGTAAGCTGTGGATGTGGGTAACTTTTTCTTGATGGTTACCTGGAACATTTGTTGATGTATCTCATCATTCCGGAATGCACAAAGGTCATCCTTTTCCTGTGTTGGTTAAGAATTTTATAAGGTAAAATTGTTATTGAATGAAGATGAGTAGATGTGATGAATTTAACTAAAGAAGGACTTAAGAAGAATGTATTACATCAGGTGTCATCTTGAAGATGTCAGTGGGGCTGACTCCCAAAAGTGTCTCTGCATGTTGTTCGAAGGAGACACACTGAACAGAATTTGTTTGGTGTTGAAGTTCAAGAGTTATCTTGATTCTGTACAAAGTCGGTGTAATAATGTTGGTTGAGTTCATCGACTGCTATATGAATTTAATGATGCAAAGTTTGGGCAGGGACATCCGAACCAACCTTTCTTCAAACTCCAGATATTCTTGACATTGGAGACACCAATAAACTTTGTTTGGTGGTGCAATCAGTCCTACAGTGCAAACTTTACAGGCTGTGTAAGTTACTTTGCCAAGCTTCTCCTCGGGTATTTGAAAATGGGCTATGCAATGATATTGTCCCTGTATAAAGAAATAAATTCAATAATGCTATCAAAAATTCCTGAAAGATTTCAAACAGTGGCAATGATATTTTCTCTTTACTCTTTCATTTAATTTCCAGGCGTTCACTTTAAGAGCCCATGTAAAGAGCTGTTCCATTGCTCCACAAATCAAGACAGGAAGACACACTATCAGAAAATGAATAAAGACAAAGTACAAAAATTGAAAAATGTATTCAACAACGCAATACTCAAGAATAAAAACATATATGAAACAAAAACAGCTCTAATCAGTATCCAAAACAGAAAGAATGGACTACTTTATTATGTAACCTAAGTGGAGAAGTGATAATGTCAGGATTCAAATAAAGTGAAGCAACCAGGTGAGAACGGGTAGTTGATAAACTAATCAGTGCTTCTACATTATTAGAGCAACAATTGAATTGATGTATGGGATCACGTAATGAGCTTTCTTCTGATAGCATATCTGATAGACGATAATGACAAAATTAGTGCTTTTTTTCTTCTTAATTTTAAAATAGGTTAGGCTGACTGAAAATTACCTTTCTTTCATTTTTGGTAACCTACGACCACCCCTCCTCTTTTTTGGCCTTTGAATCAGGAACTGAAGGAGGCTTAGGCTGCTTAGCAGGAGGAAGTTATTGCCATTGCTCAAACTGCGACCAGCCCTCCACCAAATATAATTGTTTATATGGGTCGAAACTGTACTTCAAAAGCAACAACAATATTAATTAAGAAACAATAGATCCACATTTCCACATACTGACCTTTTTAATTTGATGGAAGTATCAAATATAATTGCATTCCATCAATTAATTTAATAAGTTGCAACTAAAATTGCAAAACAGTAACAAAAATGGATACTGGAGATTTACTGAGACAATTTATAGCAATCATACCCCGTCAGAGTCATAATTCTCACCAGTTGCTGCAGAAACCATATTTGCCTTTGACTTTCAAAAAATCCTCACCATGCCAGCAGTAACGGCACACAACATTTGTACAGGTGCAACAAGCAAGTTCTAGTCCCTGAATTACAAACTGTACTTCAGGACTTCCAGTAATTGAAAAAACTTGCATCAACTCTTAAACTTATATCATCTTTGGAAAATCAATCATAGGCCTTTCAATTGATGGAAGCTCAGGTTCCAAATCCAATCAGAGGCAGCGAACCTAGAGTGCTTCCGTAATGAAACACAGATCCATAATGTCACAAATTAAAAAAGAAGAAAACAGGATAAAGACGAGTTTTGAATTAAGAGTAGAAAATGGTGGATCAAGCATTTACTACACAACAGCATAGCCAGTCAGAGACCTGCAATCCATGGGGTTGATTCTGCAATTATTAAAACATTCTGCATGGCACGTGTGTAACCTGCAATTACGCACAAAAATGTAAGAGCACTCATTTTTCGCGAACTTAGTATATAAGGAATAGGAATTTAGTGAGTGAACCATACGCCTTTATAGGTAAACTCAATTGAAGGCAAGCAATCATATTGTAACGCTATGCGTTTGTAAGGCCCGCTGCACGTAAAAGTTCTTGGTAAACTATGTTACGCGTCCATTGAACAGTTACTGCATCTTTTTCTAAAAAGTCATCGGTTGGGCGAATGGTTACGTATAGAGACTCAAAGGATTTTGCTCGTGACAGAGCCACATATAATTGTCCATGCATAAAAACTAGTTCTTTAATGAATACGCCCACGTGCTGTAATGTTTGGCCTTGTGACTTATTTATTGTCATTGCAAAACATAATTTCACCGGAAATTGGATTCGAGTAAATTCAATAGATGTTTTATTTGTTTCTTTTGGTTGTAAAGGTATTCTAGGAATGAAGCAAGTTGTTCCAGAACAGGGGCCAGTAATGATTTCAGCTTCAAGAAGATTATGTGACATGCGCTTACAGATAAGCCTTGTTCCATTTGACAAACCGTTTGATGGGGCCAAGTTACGTAGCAACATTATTGGGACACCTTTCTTTAATGAAAGTATGTGCGGCGGCATGCCATTAGGTGTTACTGTAGAGATCAAGTCCTCATAGTGGGCTTGTTGAGATGGATCTTTTGTCTTATTCCTAGAAATAGATGTCATTGTCTCGCCTGCGATTTGCTGTAAGATAATATTATTAATGTGGTCAACAATTTCATTTGTTGTAGTAAGAATTGATCTTGAAACAAAAGCTTCGGTAGATGGTGACTGGAGAATAGCAAGTGGATATATTTTTTCGATTAGCGCAGCAATGTTCTCATCTTGGAAGGGTACTAAGTTATTATGCGGAATCATGACCTCACCATTGGCTGAGTTTACACACGTATTGTTCCCAATGGCATCTAGGAATGCCGCAAATGGAGGGTCATTCTGAGCCCGCATATTTTTTTTAAGATGGAATTTTTGAGCATTACGAAACAAATTAGAGGATACCACACTTGCTTCAATGTAAATATCTTTTGTAGCATTTGGTATGACTGGTGTAATTTGTCTAAAATCACCACCAAATATAACAACCTTTCCACCAAATGGCTCTTCAATATCTGTGATATCTCTTAATGTATAGTCCAATGCTTCAATAAGTTGTTTGCGAGACATTGAGATTTCATCCCAAATAATGAATGTCAGTTCTTTCAAATGTTTTGCAAGGTTTGATTGTTTTGATATGCTACAAGATTTATGTTCAAGAATATCTAATGGGAGTTTAAATTTTGAATGTGCTGTTTGGCCATTTGGTAATAAAGAAGCAGCAACACCTGAAGATGCCACAGCAGCTGATAGAAGATTCATTTTATGTGCATAACCAAGAAGAGTATTATACAAATATGTTTTGCCAGTGCCAGCCGGACCATCAATGAAACACACAAAAGGCAATCGATTATTTAATTTTTCTGACACAGCTTCGAAAATGTGATACTGCTCTTCATTCAATGTATTAGGTAATGGAAGGGTATCATATATTGATGAGTTAGGTGAAGAATTTTGTTCATGACTGTTCTCAGGTGTATATGAAGTAGGACCAGTGTTCACTATAATACCAAAGTCTGTTAGGCTGCTTCCTGCCGCTGCAAGGTGCCTATCAACATTAATAGCAGCATCTACTTCCGTAGATATGTTGGAACACTGAGTCATGAATGCTATGGCATTGGTACAATATTCATGGAACTGAGTCCACAACTTTTGCGGCTCAGCAGGATTGCAAAACATAAGGATGGTTGCGAACAATTGCGAAAAGGAATTTGGGAGTTGGAAGTACGATGCTTCGGTCAAGCAATCAATAATAGCTGTGTCACTTTCTAATAATCCTAGGGCAACGCATGCAGCGCGAAAAGTTTCACATAGGGTGCCATTTACTGTTGCAATGTCCTCGAATGATGTTGGCACTGGCCGATGTTGTAAAAGGAGCCGAAGATAATACCTCTCATTTTCATTTGGCCGTGCAGTGACTATACGGCCTACCACAGTTCCACACTTTCTTTGATGCCACACTTTATCTTTTGAATCCCATACAAAATGTTCAGGGAAATCTTTATATAGAAGATTTTTCTCTTTAGCGACACTATTGTGGCGATTCATGTGGAAGAAATGCGTAAGCATTGTACGATGTGCTTCTAGGTTTTCAACAACTGATTCAATGGGAGCATTTGAAGAAAAACTCGTGTACTGATAATTTGGCAAGTGTAGCTGAAGTGCTATAACAGGAGGTCGCATTTCATTCATGGGAAATGAGAAAATACGCCAAGCTGCCTCTGGAGGCGCCACCCACCGACCTGTCTGAAATGCTGTTATTTCATCGATCTGATGCGCCTCATTAGAACTACGAACTGAGAATGCAATACGGTCATGACCTTTGTATACATATTTGTACAAATACTTGACTAATTTAATAGTAGAACAAATTTCAACATTGATATGGCAATCAAACTTTGCTAGCAAGTATGGATTGTACGGCACAATCCATCTATTATCTAGCAAACGGTTTCGCGAAAACACAACTGAACCATTATTTCGCCTACGATATAACGGATAGCCATTCGAAGCATGTGTAGTAAGGTCATTGAAATCTTTAGGGTAATGATTTTTACATTTTCCATCGCGCATACATACATTGTTTGGATTGTCTGTTCCACAAGGCCCATGCAACATGTGTTTTGCAACAAGCTCGTGCAAGTACATATTTGTACCAGGATCTGGCAGTTCAGCAGAAATGAAATTATCATATTGTGAAGGATCATCCATTTTATCTTCAGTTTGCATGATTAATAACATATGGACATGCGGAAGGCCTCTTTTTTGAAACTCAACCACATATGAGTAAGCACGAACACGCCCTAAGAGATTTGCATCTAACAGTTCATGTTTAAGCTCAGCAAGTTTCATGCGAAAGATTCGTGCAGTAAGGTCGGGCCGATTAGTGCAATTATCATTTTCAGAAAGGTATTGTGTAATTTCAATCCATTGTGGATTACATGTCATTGTAATGAAAAAGTCGGGTTTCCCAAACTTTTGAACAAGAGCCATAGCATCCATATAACGCCGGTGCATATCACGAGGACCACCGATAAACGAAGAAGGTAAAACGATTGGTTTACCAATTTGATTTAGATCATCCAATCCTTGTAAGTGAAAAGCGTCCTAGATTCCTTGAAGGGTTTCAATTCTTTGTTTTTTTTGATTTTGTTCTGATCTATAAAAGTCAAGACGTTGGGTTTCTATTTTGATATATTGGTCAACAACATATTGCTGGAATAAGCGGCCAGTGTTTAGCAAGATGCCAGGAGAAGAAGGGCGAATTTGAAGACGATAAGAGTAGTACTCACGGATGGACACATGGCTTTTATCCATCCGCCTTTGTTTTTGCAATGGTTGGCCTGGAGACGGTTCATTTAACGTTGAAAAGAATTGCTCAGCAGTTCCAGTTTCAACAGCAACATGTCTATTTCGTTTGTTCTTAATCATGTCAGGCTGCCAGCCGGGCTGTCCGTATGCATGGATTAAAGGGTATTGCACGGGATCATACGCGAAAGAATAGTAGGAGACTTTCTTGGGCATACCATCGAATGGATACACTTGGATATCTCGAGTCAAGTCAGCATCACTTGATTGTCCATCTTGCCATATGACAGAAATATCATCAACAGTTGGAAGATTATAAACTCGCTTGTCTAAGCGGTTAGATGTTTTTAGGAAGATTTTATATTCATTTATGCATGGAATGGCATGAAGCTGTCGAAAGAATCGTGCATAGGGATTTGTTGATGTAATACTTATTAGTAAAGCAATAAGATCTTTGTTTAGGTCAGGGTAGTTATGCACACGTCTTTGAAGCTCAATTCCAGCATCGTGGAAATAAAGTTGAAGATTCCTGGGTTTGTCTGCCGATGGGAATAGAGAATTAATAAAGTGATGCATCATCCCATTTACACGGAATACATAGACATTATATTCGTTACGCTGCAAAGCGACATCAGAGTTGACGCCCAAAGTTGAGAAAGAGAATGAATTGTTGTATTTGCGGATATATGTCAGGAAATGATCTGATAGTGGATGGCGGCCTAAGAAAAGATCATGCAGAATAGGGTGCGTCATAAGGGGTGGTAAAGTAAAACTTCCAAAAGCACAGCAAAAGCCTCGAGATTCACCCACGAAAATTAACGCAGCACAGTGTGTACAGATTGTAGGGGAGGGCGGTGCCCAAGGTGAATTGCAAAGAATATTTCTACGTACCTGAGGTTCGTGCCTTTTACCACGATGACCGTGCGTGCACTGCTGGAATGTAGTTGAGTGGTTAGTTTCTTGCATTTCTACCTCATGCGGATTTTCGCGTGCTGCTGCACAAGCTGCACGAGCAGCTCGACGTCGCTGTACAACATTTAAAAAGTAAAGTCATTCAAAAAAACCTAAAAATAACAAAAAAAAAAGAAATTATCGAGATAATATAAACAAAATTTGAACTAAATGTTTTATACCTCTTGTTGATTCGGTTGCATTTCTGTCTGCCTTTGTGTTGCCTGAGCATGTCGGCGAGGCATAAACCATGTAAGACTAAAAACACATACTACCAGATTTGTAATTAAAGTTAACTATAAAGCAGCATTCACAAATGTTTGAAACCAAGTTTTTAAAAAAAAGTGTGCCAAATACCAAGCATAAACGCATATAAACACAGTAACACAGATACATTCGAAGAACAGAATGTTTGAATTCACTCACTTGCATTCCTGCTTCTTGCGAGGCATGTCGTCGAGCTGCTCGAGATGCACGAGTACTGATACGCTGATGTTGACTGCTGGTTTCACCCTGAACTACATCTTATAAATAACGGTTTTCCCAATAAAAGCCACAAATAAAACCTCTACGAAGGAAAGAAAATAAATATCTGTACATATGACCACAAGGAATTCTCAGATAATGGTGCGAACCTGTGTTTTGGTTGATTGAGAAAGAATAGTAGTCCTGTAACGTTGTTGGAGGGGAGTGCATTGTTGGCCAGGTTGTGTCCCAACTTCTTCGGAAAAGGGGTACTGAGTTGCGTGGGCTTGTTCATCCATGATATGTTGTTGATGACTTTTTTGGGTCATTTTTATCCAAGAACAATAAAATGAATCGGAAAAAGGTAGAGTTCAAAGACAACATAAAGGCAAATGGAAATCATGTTTTATTTTAAAAATGGAAGACAAAAAATACCTTATCTTTAGCAAGCTTACAAAGCAGATAAGTCAATTTAATCATTCGAATCTAGCTACAGAATACCTGTGGAACAAAAACCAAAAGAAAACGGTGAAGACTGCACCAAAAAAAATTATGCATGATCATACAAACGGTTACATGAGACAGCGAAGAATGTTGGCTTTTTTGTGGCAGGGAAAAAAACTTTTAAGACTATAATATGTTTAACAAAGATGAATTTTGGCTGAATTTACATAGCCCTCTGTTACTCAGGTAGTGTATGGTATACAAACCAAAACCATAACATTTACTATAAAGCCCCTTGCACCAAAAGGTCTAAAATTAGTTGCATATACAGCAACTCTTGTCACTAAACTAAAAATCTTTATTTTTCTGCAGCCCTGTATTCAAATAAAAAATATAGAACATCAGTGAAAAATATAGAACATCAGTGACATTCGCACTCTATTGACAATAATAAATGAATAGAGCCATATTCAAATCTTTCGTAGGGAAATTGAAGGCTTGAAAGTGCCCAAAATATGGAATTCCTAATTTTTTAATCATGTGATTGGTCATTCAGTATACTCAATAAAATTTGCAGTCTCAAATAAGCAGTAAAAAAAAAAAATTAAAAGGAAATCCTGACAAAACAAAGTTACCAGCATGGAATGCCCATATGAAAAAGAAAACTTACCACAAATACAAAACTACAAAATAAGCTTATATGAGAATAATAAATTAAACAATAGATAAAATAGATAGTTTCAAACAAGAGATACAAATTTTCTTTTATTCCTTTTAGTGGATATTGGTACTGTCACTGCACAACAAGCAAAGGATTGGGGATTCAGTGGGGTGTCTCGTGACTCGTATGTAGCCAGCCACCCTACACCATTTGAAGTAGAGTTGTGCAGTTTGATTTCATTTTCCAAATTTGCCTTGTTCAGTAGTGTTTCGAATCTATATACAAAGTAATGCACATCTGGGCAAACAAACACAGAATCACACAAATAATGTGACAACTGTGAAGCAAAACCAATAGCCAGCCACTGGAATCACCCATCACTACCAACCAATCGAGAATTAAGCAAACTCAAGTGCAATATAATAGACCGACACCTAGATTTGAGCAATGCACCAATTTCAATTTGGCATAGCCTTAGTTGACATATATCTGCAATTCCCTACCCTAGTCCTACCCATACAACTAATCACTACATATGTTGTGTGCCAAACGCCCAAACCTAATCAAAATAGCGAAAACCCCAACTTACCTGATATAACTAAATCTCTAACCTTTATACATGCACATTACTCACCACAAATACAAAACTACAGCTAAAAATCAACACTTCCAAACCATGTTCATTGGACAACTTAAATCGAACAGGAAAACAAAAATTACATCTACTGGAACCACGAAACTCATAACCATCCCCCAAAAACTTCTGTTTATTCAATAGCGAAGAAACAATATAAATCTAAAACAACAGTTCGATCGGCATCACAAAAGTGTCGCAAATAAATGCAACATACAAAACAGCAAACAAAAGTCCCCAGGTCAAGCATAACAGCACACAAAAAGAAAACACAATATGTTATAAGCACAATCACCACAACAAAACACAGTGTATTTGTCTAAAAAGGCCAAGACTTACGTCTGAAAAGCCCTCAGTATTTTTGTCAAGATGTATTACCACGATCTTTCTCAAATACCTGTTATTACAACAAATGACATGAAAATTGATAGCAACACCCACTGTCAAAAAATTGAGTTATCAACAGCATTGCTTCTTTCATTTATTTGAGTCAAAAGGAGAAACATTTCTTCTTGAATGTAATTAAATACTATCCAATTTCAATTCTTTAATTCTTCTTCAAATTATTCTTTCCTACCCACTACAAAATAAACTACAGTTAGTGACACCTCAGAAGCAAAAGTAACATCATCGTTAACCAAGTTTTCTGACTTTGTTGTATTTGCATCTCCTGTCAGGGATCCCTTTCGATAGGCAACCGAGCTGCAAATTTTTTTTTTAGTGATACGTTAACAAAATTTCTTGACCAAATAATTAATTGATGGCGTTCACGCTTCACACAATAGCATTCAGTTTTTAATTAATTTCACATCATTTTTCTTCAATGTCCTAAAAGAAAGGAAAGGGTATAAGAATGGGCTAGCAAAATATGAGACAAAATATGACAATTTCATTTCCTATCGACTAGCCACAGTGTACAAATCAGAAACACATTGCAAGCAAGAATTTCGAGAGCAATGTAAATGCAACAAAGCACAATTATTTCACCACCAAATTCCCAATGGAAATCGCATTGAACACAAACCCCACCCAAATATCCGATGAAGGAAACACTACAGAATTCAAAGAAATTAAAAGAAAAATCAAACAAAGGAACAACTTACAGAGGCAGCCGCCGCGGTACAGGCGAGAGGAGGCGTCGCTGGAGAGGGAGGCCGAGGGTTAGGACAAATGGAGCTGTTTGGAAATGTTGTGTCCAAGAATTGCAAAACTCATTCGCACGGTGTTTGGAACAGAAAATGAAATTCTGGCATTCCAAATGCAAGAATAAAATCCCTAACCGGCGTTGTTCTTAAGGGTCGACTCAAATGGACTCCAATCGGCGTAATGCAGTGGCGTGGCGCCCTGCTCCGTGACCAGCGGCAGTTCAACCGAGAGGGGGGGAAGGACGAAGACTCGATGCGTCGCTTTGCGGAACGGGAGCGACTGGAGCAGGTGCGGATCGCTGGGAGGGGGAGAGAGTCGGTGGAGGCTGCGGTATTGAGGGCTGAAGGTCGGTGTAAAAAGGACAAGCAAGTATGCAAGACGACGTCGTCTTATTCACTGTTCAATGAATAGTACCCATAGTACTGTTCATATCTTGCCTAGCATATATAAATATTAGATATATATATATATATATATATATGATGAGAGCATTGAATTTCCGGAGTGTGAGTATGAATATATATGATGAGAGCATTGAATTTAATTTCCGGAGTGCAGAGTGGATATATATATATATATATGCATATTTCTAAATGAATCCTATATTTAGATACCAGACGAATCAATGAGTGATCAGAACCAATCTATTTCCGAATTGGTATTGAGCGAAGGCCAAAATACTTTGATTTCTTTTGTTTTTGTTATGAACTTATCTTATCGATATGAAACCCACTAAGTTGAACCAATTTATGAATATTCCAGTTCCATTTAAATGATTAATATTAATAGTAGTACTAAGAAGGAGTTTAGTTGCAGGGTAAAAATATAAATTTATGAGTTAATTAATGCAAACATTGGTTATTGAAATTGAGCTGAAAGAGACAACTATTTAGAAACGGGTGAAGTATTACATAAAAGTGAATCAAATTGAATAATAAATAGTGTTTAAAAAAAAAAAACCAAACGTTTCACTTCACGGAGGAGGTAGTATATAATTAATGTGCATTGTGATTTCTGTATTAGTGCCATCCATTAGAAATGAATGGCCTTACTGCTGATTTGGTGATAAAAGATAATAAATAATAATAATAAAAAAAAAGGTGGGATTGGGAAGTGGGAAGTGGAACAACCCCTATTTATACTTTATTAATTCAGAGAGTTTGTTTTAGCTTTTGAAAAAAAAAAAGATTAAGTCGGTAATAAAATGATAATGAGAGAAGGAGAATTTAAAAGCAAAAGCAGCTTAAATAATTGTTTAGATTTATATTATTAAAGTTATTTTTCAAAGGAAACATGTTTGGATGAATTGTACGTAGAAGGATTTTTGATATATTAAAATTACTTAAATGGGCATAAATATTGTAAGAATATTTACAATATATTTTATTTCCTTTTTAAATGGGGATAATTTTGTATTTTTATTCCAAAATGACTTCTCTTTTTAAAAAAAGTAACCCTTACCAACTTTTTAAAAAATTGAATTTTAACTTTTGTTTCTCTTTTTTCTTTTAAAATAAGTCAAAACAAACAGTTAAAAAAATTTAAAAAGACTTTTGGATAAAGTAAAAGTCAAAAAATAAAAAAATAAGGCAAAACAAACAGGCTCTCAGTACTACTATTTGATAGAATCGAATACTACTAGTAGCTAATTTAGTACTACACTTGATGCATGATCATTTAATTAATTTGTTCAAGATAAGAATGACCATGGGTCGGGTCTGGGTCGGTACCGCCAAGACCCAAGAGCGGATCCAGGGCTCGGGTTCGGTTCGGTTCTGGGTCTGACCCGGACCCATTGCCATCCTTAGGAATGACAACGTATCGGTTCTGAATCCATTTCTCGATTCTCAGTTCTGATCCGTACACATTGTATCCCTAGTTCAAGAATTTGCATTGTGCCGCCTACCATCTTCCCCACACATACTACTATTTGCATAATTATTTTGCATTCAAATATAATGGCCCACATCCATACACCCCTCCCCCCCCTGCTGTCGTCCCTCATCATAGTAAGTGATATCAACAGTACAACACAGCAGCAGACACTACCACATCCTGATGTACTACGTTTCTGTACCCCCAAATCCAATCTCAAATCACAAATCATTCATTCTCACACAAACAAACACCTATCCAATTTATTCTACATAACACACATCCATACATACTAGTAGTAGTACACTACAAGTACTCATATAATAACAATAACATAACATAACATGCATTTATTATTAACACACTACATTTACAACCCCTCCTCATATTACAATACCAACTACACTATTATATTTATATACTACTACTAGTAGTAGTAATCAAATATTGGTCGTCGTCACTACTCCCGGCAGGGGACCTACCTCCTCATTCATCACTTGGTCGTCGTCGTCGTCGTCGTCGTCTTCCTCGTCCACAAACCACCCAATTCTGCTAGGGCTCTTCCGGATTCCCCCTTTTCCCCTACTGCCTCACCTGCACTTTTCTTCAATTCCCTCATTCGATTCCGTATCCCTTTCCCTTCTTCCCCCTGCATCAATTCCTTCACCGCCTCCGCTATCCCCACCCTCCCCACTATCCCATTCTTCTTCACCCGCACCGCCACCCTCGCATCCTCCTCCAGCATCACCGCGTTCATCCTCTGCTCCGCGAACAGCGGCCACGCTATCATCGGCACCCCGCTCCCCACGCTCTCCAGCGTCGAATTCCATCCACAGTGCGACAGAAACCCCCCCGTCGATTCGTGCCCCAGTATCTCCGCCTGCGGGGCCCACTCCGCCACCACCATCCCCTCCCCCCGCTGCGTCGTCCTCTCCAGAAACCCCTCCGGCAGATACGCCATCGGATCGTCGCGATCGCTCTTCTCATCGTCGAAGTATGAGGCGCTCGACGTCTTGTCGTTCGGGCACCGGATCACCCACAGGAATTTCTCCTCGCTCAGTTCCAATCCTAGGGCGAGCTCCTTTATCTGCTCCCGCGACAATGTCCCCGCGCTTCCGAACGACACGTACAGAACGGAACCCATCGGCTGCTGATCCAGCCACGCTATGCACGGATGCTGCCCTAATTTTGATCCGGCTTGAATCAGAGGTCCGATTGGGTAAATTTTTGGCTTCGATCCTTTCCCGATTTCCCCCTTTTGAAGAGCTTCAATGGCGCCCGGCTCCAGTTCCTTGAAGCTGTTCAGCAGAATCCCGTCCGCCGTTCTGTAATTCCTCGCGTGATGAAGGAACCACTTGTAGGCGTCGCCCCCCCGGTTCTGAAACGGGTCGATCAGTTCGCTGCCGTGAATCGGGACGCATCCCGGCAGCCGGAATTTCTCCGGTACCTCGTAGTACTCCGACTTCACCTGTTCGTCAATCTCCGGCATGTGAAGCAGCAGCGAGAGGACCATGGCATTCGACGCGAAGAAAACGTACCGGGGAATGTCGAATTCGGCGGCGACTTGGAAGCCGTCGGTGCCGAACAGGTCGACGACCAGGGCCGACAGGGGTTGGCGCTCGTGAAGAGCTTTAACGGCGTCACGAATTGACGGTAGGGAGCGCTTGATTGTTAACGAAATGAGGGTTTCGACTTCGGCAGCGTCGCCGTCGGAAAGGTCGTCGAAGTCGACGGCGGGGAGGAGGAGCCAGTGGATGGAGGGCGGGAGGGAGGAGAGGAAGGCGGCCTGGCGGGGCTCGAGTTTCACGTTCACGGGGATGATGAATGTGGTGGCGATGCGGTGGTCGTGATATAGACGCTTGGCGAGCTCGACGAAGGGGATGAGGTGGCCCATCCCCGGCGTCGGGAGTAAGGCGATGTGGGCGCCGCCGGAGGTTTGTTCCATTGATCGGAAAAAATGGAGTTTTGGAAATTGAAAAATACTTGGTTGAGAAGTAGAGAAAGGTGCTCAAATATATATAAATATAAATACACGTGAATTAGGCTTCCATGTGTGTTATTTTTTCAGACCATATGTAACGACGTGTAATGTTATTACAAATTTACAGTGGACAGCGAATACCACTGCTAGTATATATCAAATGGGGGATTCAAATGGGATGGGCTAATTATTTACAACCTTCCATTTTCAAAATCAAAAAAACATTCTATCTGTAGTTGCATGGTTTTCAAATCATTTTTTTTTCCCAATTGTGTTACAATATGGCCAAACCCGTCATCATCGCTTGTTATTCAACTTAAATTGTACGCTTGAAAACTACAAGTATATAGAAATAATACTAATAAATAAAAAGTTATTGAGAGTCGATATATTCTTTATTTGTCTAATTTTTTTTTTGTCCAAAAGTAGTAATACCATGTTGTTGTATTAATGGACAACTCCATGTCGTAGAATGATCAATGATGTATGGTTCATTTTGAATTACTCCCTCCGTCCCGCGAAGATTGAAGTCTTTCTTTTGGGCACGGTAATTTAAGTAGTGGAGTTTAGTAGTTAAAGTGGTGTGGGTATTTGTGTTTAAGATTATAATGAATTTTGATATTGTTTATTGTTTAACTTTGACTTAATATTATCGTAGTGATGTAATTTGAGAAAAATATTCAAATGTGGTCTTGTTAGAATCGTCTAATCGTGTAGTTTTAGAATATATATTTTATACAATTTTTATTTGTATCAATTTTGTAATATTAAGAGTTAAAGAAATATAAGGGACTTTGTGTAGGAAAGTAATAATGCATTGGAATTTGTGCAGAATAGTAAAAGTAAGTATTTTTAATGGGATTTGACAATAATTAAGATTCTAATCAAACTTATATTAATTTAATTTTTCTAAAAACGGAAAGGGTTCAAACTTCGTGGGACACCCCAAAAAGGAATAGGGTTCAAACTTCGTGGGACGGAGGGAGTATAATTGTAAGTATTTGTCACGAATTTGTTAGTACGTCCATTCTTTCTGTCTAGCTAATTACAGTATAAAGTTGCGCACTGTATGAAAATGGGATCTATAGCTAATCATAATTCACCACATAATTGAAGTTGCAGTATAAAGTTGTCAATTATGATTGGGGGCTTCACAATCATTTTTTCACTTTTTATCTTTGGTACACAGTACTACTACTATATACTTCCATTTTTTTTTTTAAGCTCCTTTTGAAATTTTTTTCTATTCACTCATATACTCTGACTTAAAGTTTTATCATGCTTATAGTATAAGTTAAAATATAACCAAGTGGGATCTTGTTAGATTCGTCTCGTCTTATACTTTTTTAGTACCGAACTTTTAGAATTTTTACATGTTCCGAATAAGTTATTATGATTGAAAATGTCATTAAACTAGATGGTGGGTGAGTCCCTAATAATTTTTAAAGAACAGAGAAAGTATGTCACTGTTCTCCAGCCTTATCCAATAAAAAAGACATTTTTTTGGGGAGTAAAAAGACATTTTATGCAAACATATGTAATTCAATTTTATTTTTTAAAACTTATTAAAAAAAAACTACTGTAATTGATTTTTTTTTAAAATATAAATACAAGTGCTGTATGTTCAGGCAAAAAATTTAATTAGTCACATGCGATTTGGTCCCATCAATTATTACATTTTGCAAGTACAAACAAAGAATCCCATTCCCAATTATTGACGGTAGCCACGGTCTATTTTTTTTAGGCAAACATAGCGATACTTGTTTCTCATTGTACTCAACATTAATATCTCGAGAATCGAATGAACATTAAAGGATTTTCTATTCAAAAGCAAATTCTGTACACAAATGCTCGAATTTGAAATCTTTACTTAAACTATCAGAGTTTCATACCACTCATACCAACTGCATTTGGTATCCACGGTCTACTTTCAGAGATTTGGGCTAAGAGATATGGGCAAATGCTCACCCGATATTTGAAAAATTAATTTTGAACCAAATGAGACATAGACATGCGAATACCTAAAATAAAAAATAAAATATTACATTACATTACATTAATTTTCGGGAAATCCGCAATATATGTTGGAATAAAAAAAATTAATTGAAAAATACTTAAATAAGTGGCATTTTACCTAGTTGAATAGTATTTTTTTTTTATTTTTTTATGCATCTTTAGAAATTTTAGGGGATGATATTATATTGTCATATTGATAATATAATGAAGTCATATCACTGATCATATCAACTAGGATTTTATCAGTCCATGAATCTTAATTTGTCATTTGATGGCAAGCAAGATTTATGAAGAAAATAATCTTAATTAAATTCACTTTTGTTAAACGATCAATTCGATGCATGCATGTTCACCCAACTTTTTAAGTAAAATTCACTGTCCAACTTGATATTTGTCACACATTCACACAACTAGGAGTATATTATTTATTTATTTTTAATTCTTTTACTATAAAAGTTTAGTTCTAGTAATTTAGATAAATTTAAGTGTGACTTTAGTACTCCCAAACCCTTTTGGTTACAAGCGAGTATCAATATTTTTTTAATTTTTTTATTTATTTATTTTTTTTATTTTTAAAAAAAAAGATAAGTTCAAGTTCATGTTCTCTAATCAATTAACTTTAGCTCAATTTTAAATGTCTAATCCATTGTGTGCGCCAAACTGTTAGGTGCAGTATTTGTCTTCTAGAATCTACCTAGATGGACAAAAAAACAGACCAGGCAGGCAGCTCCCGGAGCAAAATACTCATCCATAGTGACGTCATTTCCCACGTAAGCACTAAGTCATTGTACGGATTATGCTAGCTAGCTCGTTTATTATCAGTAATCCCTCCTTAATTAATCCTTAACATTGCGTATTTTGTCTTAGAAACTTATTGCTAAGATAATTAACACAGATTAGTACTACTATATATTGCAGTATGCTGTATGTATGACATACTATAAACCTCGAATCAATAGATATCTATCTGATACAGTAATACTCCAATAAATATTTTCATTGATAACCTATAAAGATATTTAAATAATCAAATTTAAAATTACAGTGGAAAAAATTAGTTGTATTTTTTTTGGATAACGAAAATTAGTTGTATTTAATCATATTGATCGATAGCTACAATATTACGTACCATTTCAAAATACGGAGTATTAATTTTAAATTTGAAGACAAAACAATCTTTTAGTCTAACAATGAGGAGATATACACTCCATAATCAATACTTACTAATTAATAATCACCCAAAAGTCAACAGTTGAACTAATTAAAAGGCAAAATTATTGCATTAGATGAACTACCTCGGATCACAATTAGGGGTGGAAATAGGTGCTGGGCTAGACTTAGGCTTGAACGACCTAGACCTGCGTCGATTGTTTAAAGTCCAAGTTTGGTTTATTACCTATAATAGACTTATCTTATAGGCTTAAGCCTGGATTATTTATTCAAATAGGCCAATTTTTAAGTTTTTAAAAGCCTGATTAAGCATATTTCAAAATTAAGTTAAAATTATTTTATATATATCCGGATATAATAATAAGATTAGAAGACATGAATTTGTACACTTGGATAAGTCGTTATCTACAACTATTTATATACGGGAAGAAAATTATAAATATTTTAAAAATCTATGTAAGATCAAATTAATAATTACTTCTAATAATAATAATAATAATAATAATAATATAGTATATTCCTATGTAGTAAACATAAACAGTTTAATAATAATGTTAAATAGGCCGACCTGGTGGCTGATAGGCCTAGTAGGTTTTTATAAAGTCTGGTCTGGCCTATTTAGCTAAATAGAATTTCAAAATAGCCTAAGTCTAACCTGTTTATAAAAAAACCTGGTCTGGCCTGACCTTCGGTAGGCTAGGCCGTATGCCCTTGATCCCTTATCGGGTAGTCTGACCTATTTTCACACTTAATCACAATGCACAACCAATTCACCAGCAACCAAATAAAGTGTTATTATTATTATTTTTTTTTAACAATAATAATTGAGACTCGAACATCATCAAATAGGAGTAGATGATATAAGCCCGTGCTTATTTTTGGAATCACTGTTTTAGGAACTTTTTTTGTTTTACTTTTCTGTAATTTAGTACAGATATTTTCATAAAAATCATTTTTAACTTTAAATTTTCTTTTCTATATATACGTAATAAAAAATAAATAAGTACAATTCAGTCATTATTTATATAAAACTTAAATGTGGTTCCATTACATATTTCATGCGTTTCTAAATAATAATAATATCACTCATATTGAATAGTGAATGCATTAATGATTTAACAGTGAACAACGGTGGAACAGTGCAACCATTTATTCTGTCTGTTCAATCTAATCTCTTCTACGAGATTTATTGTATCTATAAATACGTTATTCCAGTGATGAAATGAGAACACCCTAAGAAAAGACATTTCTCTGCTCATTAATTTCTCTCTCATATTACTATTCCCTTTCTCACCCACTCTGCAATTCACTTCGAGTCTTTCTTTTCATTATTTATTCTGATACTTCCTCAATTATTTATTAGCTACATATAGTTATTTATATAACACGTTATCAGCACGAGAAGACTCTGTCCGGATTACCATTTGAGGTATAATTTCTTATTTCTAAACTTTCAATAATATTATGGCTAACATTGCAAAGCAGGAATTTGCTCCCTTAACCGTTGAAGGAAGCAATTATATGTCCTGGGCCCGAGATGTGAAAATGGATATTGCTTCAATGGGTCTGGAAGATACTATTGCTGAAGGCAAAAATCCCAGCCGTCAAAATCAGGCAAAAGCCACGATTTTATTGTGCCATCATATCGAAGAGGCACTAAAACTGGAGTATGTGACTGTGGAATCCCCACTGACGTTGTGGGAAAAGCTGAAAGAAAGATATGATAATCTTAAAAAGACGGAGCTTCTGACGGAGCTTCCAAAAACCCGTGATGACTGGACAAACCTGAGGCTTCAGGACTTCAAAACAGTCCGTGAATATAATTCCGATGTGTTCAAAATTACAGCCCAATTGCAATTATGTGGGCAAAAGATATCTGAAGAAGAAATGCTTGAAAAAACGTATTCTACGTTTCATGCTAAAAACTCAGTATTTAGCAAGCAATACCGTCAAAAAGGTTTTCAAAGATATTATGATCTTATCACCTGCTTATTATTGGCTGAACAAAACAACCTATTGTTGTTGAGAAATCATGAATCTAGGCCCGTAGGTGCAAAACCGTTCCATGAGGTGAACGCGGATCAATCAGCGAAATATGTGCGTGATCGTGGGCACTTTAAAATCATAATGATGATCGTGGCCAAAATCGGTATCACAATCGAGGCAGATGTAGAATCATCTCGTCAAAATAATTATCGAAATAAGCCTCGGTTTGAGCAAAATCGCAGATATGATACCAGAAGGCATTACAAACCACAACAAGAGAAATTATGCAAGAAAGCACAAACAAAATGATGAAATCTGTGATCGTTGTGGAATTAAAGGCCATCCGGCTCAGACATGCCACACAGCTAAACACTTAGCTGAACTATATCAGGCCTTGAAACGAAAAGAACGACAAGGTGTTGAATCACACCATAATGCCCGCGATGATACATATGATGATATATTAAATGATAATATCACGCACCTGGAAGCTGATGATTTTGTTGAGTCAGATACTGTTACTAAATAATATATTATACAGCTATATATATTTTGTACTTATCTTTTATAATTCCCGTTTAATATAAATTATGATATCTTGTACTTCCTTTTTTATTATTCATGCATAATATAAATATATTTTTGCATTAATAATATTTATATTGCTGATGTTTAATAACATTTTTATATTCTTGTAAAGAAATGGATGCTGTAAATTCAAAAGTCGGAGATTATATGTGTCTCATTGACAGTGCAACAACGCATAGAATTTTGAAAAGTACAAGCTATTTCTCCAATTTAAAATTGGAAAAGACCGCAGTGAAAACTATAAGCGGTAATGCAAAATGCGTTGAAGGCTCCGGTAGAGCTGTTATATTTCTCCCTGAAGGGACGAAAATGGCGATTGAAAATGCCTTGTTCTCAATGATATTCGAAAAAATGTATATCACATTGAAACTTCAAAAGAGGCAGATCACGAGTATCGTTTGATAACTCGAATTGAAAATGACAAAAAATTTGTAATGAAAAATTGTCATGTTACTCCTCTGGCTTATACTATACGAAAATACGTGCCGCAAAATACATAACCTAGTAGGCTTGAAAGCTACTAGTGAATTTATTACCTGGCACAATAGACTTGGGCATCCTGGCAGTGTAATGCTGAGACGAATTATTGAAAATTCAAATGGCCATAAATTGAAAAGGCATATGATATTGAACCCAAATGAGTTCAATTGTGCAGTCTGTTCACAAGGGAAATTGATAACCAGACCATCTCCAGTAAAAGTGGGAATTGAATCCCCTACATTTCTAGAATTCAAGGCGATATATGTGGACCTATTGATCCACCGTGTGGACCTTTCAAGTACTTTATGGTACTAATTGATGCGTCATCACGCTGGTCACACGTTTGTTTATTATCAACTCGCAATTTGACATTCGCAAGATTACTTGCACAAATTATAAAATTGCGAGCACAGTTTCCAGATCATCTGATAAAGAAAATACGCCTTGATAATGCTGGAGAATATACATCACATGCATTTGATGATTTCTGCATGTCGATTGGAATTACTGTTGAACACCCTGTGCCTCATGTGCACAAGCAAAATGGTCTGGCAGAATCATTTATTAAGCGATTGCAATTAATTGCAAGGCCCTTGTTAATGAAATCAAAACTCCCTGTTTCTGCTTAGGGACATGCTATATTGCATGCAGCAACACTTGTGAAAATAAGGCCGTCAGGCTATCATAACTACTCCCCTACACAAATTGTGTTTGGAAAGGAGCCCAATATATCCCACTTGCGAATTTTTGGGTGTGCGATTTATGTACCAAATTCACCACCACAACGTACAAAAATGGGACCTCAAAGAAGGTTGGGCATATATGTCGGGTATGAATCACCCTCGATTATCAAATATATTGAGCAAAAAACGGGTGATTTATTTACTGCAAGATTTGCAGACTGTCATTTTGATGAAACTCAATTCCTGATATTAGGGGGAGGAAAAGATCAACTGAAAAATGAAATATCTTGGCAAAGCCCATTTGATTTCCTTGATCCTCGTACAAGGCAATGCGAACTTGAAGTTCAAAGAATTATGCATTTGCAGGGAATTGCAAATTAATTACCCGATGCTATTAATGATGCTGCTAAAGTGACAAAATCATATATAAATGATGCAGCAAATGCACCAGCTAAAGAAATGATTGGCCAAAATGGAAAGATGCGATTCAGTCTGAACTAGACTCACTGAATAAAACAAAAGTATTCGGCCCTATTGTCCAAACACCGAAAAATGTGAAGCCTGTTGGCTATAGATGGGTGTGTTTGTGAGAAAATAAAAATAAAAATAATGAAATTGTCAAATATAAGGCAAGGCTTGTAGCCCAAGGTTTTTCCCAAAGACCGGGAATTGATTTTGAGGAACATATTTCCCGGTTATGGATGGAATAACATTCAGGTATCTAATGAGCCTAGCAGTATGAGAAAATCTCGAAATGAAGCTGATGGATGGTGTTATTGCATATTTATATGGCTCATTGGAAAATGATATTTATATGAAAATACCTGAAGGGTTTAAGTTACCTGAGTCTTGCAACACAAAACCCAGAGAAACGTATTCCATCAAATTGCAAAAATCATTGTATGGGCTCAAGTAATCTGGCCGAATGTGGTATAACCGCCTCAGTGAAAGTTTGATGAAGGAAGGTTATATAAATGACTCTATCAGTCCTTGTGTATTTATAAAGAAAAATAGGTCAGAATTTGTGATCGTCGCAGTCTATGTTGACGATTTAAATTTAATTGGAACTCTCGAAGAGTTGAAAAAGGCGGTTGAATATCTGAAAGAAGAGTTCGAAATAAAGGATTTCGGGAAAATGAAATTTTGCCTTGACCTACAAATTGAGCATTTGGAAAATGGCATATTTGTTCATCAATCAGCTTATACCCAAAAGGTATTAAAGCAATTTCGAATGGATTATGCTCATCCGCTAAATAATCCAATGGTCGTTCGGGTACTTGATCTTGCAAAAGATCCATTTAGGCCAAAAGAAGATAATGAAGAGCAACTTGGCCCAACAATTGGCGCATTAATGTATCTCGCAAATAGTACGCGACCTGATATCGCTTTTGCAGTCAATTTACTCGCAAGATTCAGTTCTTGCCCTACTCAACGACATTGGAAAGGCATAAAGCACATTTTTCGCTATCTCCAAGGAACAATTGATCTTGGGTTATTTTACCCAAAAGACTCTCGACATGAGTTAATCGGCTATGCCGATGCAGGTTATTTATCAGACCCACACAAAGCTATATCTTTACGTGTTGTGGAACTGCCATCTCTTGGATGTCAATGAAGCAGACTTTAACTGCTACTTCTTCTAATCATGCCGAAATATTAGCAATTCATGAGGCAAATCGAGAATGCGTTTGGTTGAGGCCAATGCCTCAACATATATTGAAAAGTTGTGGTTAATAACTGAGCCACAAATGCCCCCAAAAAAATTTATTTGAAGATAATTCGGCTTATATAGCCCAGTTGAAAGGGGGTTATATCAAAGGAGATATAACGAAACATATTTCACGGAAGTTCTTCTACACTCATGATCTTCTAAAGAATGGTGAAATCGATGTGCAACAAATTCGATTAGAAAATAATTTAGCGGATCTATTTACAAAGGCATTGCCGACTGCAACATTCGAAAAGCTCGTGAAGAAAATTAGAATGCGGCGGCTTCGAGATTTAAAATGATGTCCAAATAAGGGGGACCAATGAATACAAGAATATTGTACTCTTTTTCCTTCACTAGGATTTTTTTCCCACAGGTTTTTTCCTAGTAAGGTTTTAACGAGACATATAGGGCCCGTTTGGATTGGCTTTTGAAAAAAGCAGAAGCCAAAAGTAGAAGCAGAAGCAGAAGTCAAAAGCAAAAGCATGTAACTTTTGTGTTTGGATGGAATGTTTGAAAAGCGGCTTTTTCTAAAAAATATGTTTGGATGAATAAAAATGAAAAGTGCTTGTGGAATGTAGTAATTACCAAAAAGGACGTGATACTTAATATGATAATAAGATATATTTATAGTGTGATTTATATTAAGTAGTGGGGGTATTTAAGTCCTTGCACATTTTACGAGGTGCTTTTGGCTTCTGCTTTTAGAGGGTGTTTGGATTGGCTTCTACCAAGGTGCTTTTGGCTTTTGCTTCTGCCAAAAGCACTTTTGGGGAAAAAAACGTTTGGTTTGGCTTTTTTAAAAAAGCAGAAGCACCTCGAAAAACTGCAAAAGTGCTTCTGGGAGAAGCAGCCCAGGGGGTGCTTTTCTGAAAAGCAGAAGCCAAAAGCACTTCGTAAATTGTGCAAAGACTTAAATACCCTCATTACTTAATATAAATTACACTATAAATATATTTTATTATCATATTAAGTAGCATGTCTTTTTTGGTAATTTATACATTTAAAAAGCACTTTTCACTTTTACACATTCAAACACACTTTTGAAAAAAAACTGCTTTTCAAACATTCCACCCAAACACAAAAGTTACCTGCTTCTGCTTTTGGCTTTCACTTCTGCTTCTACTTTTGGCTTCTGCTCTTTTCAAATGCCAATCCAAACGGGCCCTTAGGAGAAGCACCCCCTGGGCTGCTTCTCCCAGAAGCACTTTTTTGGCTTTTTGAGGTGCTTTTGCTTTTTCTTAAAAGCCAAAACAAACACTTAATTTCCATTAGAAGTGCTTTTGGCAGAAGCAAAAGCCAAAAGCGGCTTCTGCCAAAAGCACCTCTCTAGAAGCCATTCCAAACGGCCTCATATTATTTATATAAATGCATTCAGGGGGATTATTGAATAGTGAATGCATTAATGATTCAACAGTGAATAAAGGTGGAACAGTGCAACCATTTATTCTGTCTGTTCAATCCAATCTCTTCTACGCGATTTATTGTATATATAAATACGTTATTCCAGTGATGAAATGAGAATACCCCCAAGAAAAGATATTTCCCTGCTCATTAATTTCTCTCTCATATTACTATTCCCTTTCTCACCTACTCTGCAATTCACTTCCAGTCTTTCTTTTCATTATTTATTCAGACAATTCCTCAATTATTTATTAGCTACATATAGTTATTTATATAACAACTCAAAAATTAATTTTTCGTTGAAGAGTTTTTCATAACTTGAACTTTCTCCAAAATGGCGGTCGGCCTCTTCTTGCTACAGATTTGGCAGCTAGTGTTAGGTTTCTCCGAGTTTTTTTTCTTCTTTCCCTTGGCTCCATCCTCTCTCCTCCTCTTTATGTAAGCTTTTTTAGTTGTTTCGGTTTATCAACACTCTCTGCGTTACTTGTTAAAAAAAAAAAAAATCGATAGCATGAGACTAACGCTGATTTTCATAATACGTATAATTTGTGAGTAAAACTGTAAAAGCATGGCAAGCAAAATTTTCGACATTATTGGAGAAGTACTCTTTTGACAAAATGAATTTGTTATTGTCAAATCATCAGTCATAAAAAGTCCTTTAATTACAAGATGACTGTAAGATACTTAAAGCGCAGAGAGGAATTAATTCTTTGAAATGGAAACGATGGATTAGGTTAGGCCTTTTATCTCTAGCCTAATACTATGATTTTTAATAAAAATAAATAATAAGTTTTTTAAAAAAAAAGAGTTTTGGAAAATAGAGTTTTACAGAGTAAAGAAAAATGATAAAGAACCGAATGAAATTTGAACCCAATTATAAAATTGGAAATTGAAAAATTTGACTAGGGTAGCTTTGGAGATGCAACTCCTATATGATAAGTAAAGAAAACCTCCAATTTTGCAATAAAAGCGTAGGAAAAGGAAGTAAGTATAATAATTTACTAGTAATTAACAACTGGGCAAAGTGTAATAAGTAGTAGAGTAGTATTTGATGTAGCATTACCAACATCTAGAGATGTAAAACAAACAAGCAATTCGCTAACAAAACTCGGTTCAATTCGTGTTCGTTCGTTAACTGTTCGTTTGTAAAGTTTAACGAGCCGAACTCAAACACGAACATGAACACGAGCTAGTTTGCTTAACGAATGAACACGAGCTTTGTTCGCGAACAATTCGAAAGTGTTCGTATATGTTCGTTAACGGGGCAATTTTATAATTTTATATGTTCTTATATGTTTGTTTGAAAATTTCAATATTGTGGGATAAAAACATCTAACCCTTGATTGGATGAATGATTCCTAATTTTTTTGATAAATTTTTAATTGAGCCGAATGAACTCAAACGAGCCGAGCTGAATAAAAGAGCAAGTTGGATCGTTTGAACTAAACGAGCCGAGCCGAACTCGAGCTCCAGTTCAAAAAATTTTCACGAGCCGAGTTCGAACACGATTTCAAGCTCGAGTTCCTTAACAAACGAATACGAGTCGAACTCAAATATTTAACGAGCCGAGCTCAAACACCCAAAGCCCAACTCGACACCACATTGATGCATGCAAGTGGACTGGAGGCCAGAATTGAATTGCGGCTCTAAAGCGAAATATGGAAGTTTGAACAACATTTTATGACCAATTAATAATGTACTTATACGTGTCTCAATCTGACATTTCAAAATTAAGTTCAATAACCGGCCGGGCTCTATATTCTAAATCATTGGGAATCTCAGTAGTAATAAATGTTCGGGAAAAGTAGTATTCACTCTGTTACTAAAGTTACTAAATACTCCGTAGTTAGTCTTTTTTCAGCTCAATTTTATTAATTAATATTTGAATTAATTAATTTATAAATTTATATTTTTATCTTTTAACTAAATTTATTCTTAATAAATGCCAACAAATAGTATTTATGTAAAGTGAAAGAACAATATAGTTAAAACATAGCATAACTACTTATAACTACCTAAAAATAACAACTATTATGTAACACTTTTTAATTTTTAAAAAACAACTAAAAAAATGGAGGGAGTAATAAATCAGTCCAATTGATGGGGACTGAATGTATTTATGAATACCCATGGTTTCTGACTAATTAACAGATTTATGAACAACACTCGGGAGGTTATTCGAGAAGGGTTAGGGTGCTGAAGTGCTTCTATTCAGCAGCAACTGAATGTTTTAGGTGGAAGCACATGGTGTGCTGGTTGGGAAAATAGTGTACAACCTTCCATACATGGCAGCCAAAATTAAAGGAATCTCAATATTCACTTGCTTCCGTTAGTAACTATTGTATTAGGGAGCTTTCAACCTTGCCATAAAAACTCACACCTCGGCTTTAATGATGGTTTAATCGTGATGGGATCTAATCACCACCCTCAAATTCCTACATCCACATAAGCAAGATATGTGTGCATAACTCATCGCCGGAAACTATAAAACACACAATACAGCATATAATAATGTCGAACATCCAATTAGGCTCGATGACTCCAAAGGTATGCCTATTTATATAATTTATGTTATGTGTGATGATTGCATATAATCCCTTTATCTTATTTCATGCAATGACGAAGTGGATGACGACACCACAGTGTGCCCGACGCCGATATTCACATGTAAAACCTTCACGCCGATATTCACATGTAAAACCTTCACAGCTCTTTTGATTACCATCGAACAAAAGTAGCACATAACAAATTGTTTAATAATGTAATGGTGGGGATGATTTTTACTGGTGATGAATGGTAATGCCTTTATAGTAGCACACATATGCACACATCCAAACTATGTATAAAAGGATATATAAAATCATGAAAACGTGTTTTCTTCGTTTGTATTCAATAATGTTGCGGAAATATGCCCAAAAACAAACCCAATTGTAAACCCAAATTAGCCAAATGCAGCAAAATAAACAAACACGGAGAATTTACGTGGTTCGGTCAAACCGACCTACATCCACGGGCAAAAGGAGAAACAAATTTTCACTATGAGGGGCAAATTTTACAAAAGGGTTTGGACAATATTTGTCTTACCCACAAAACCCACTCAACAAATGACTCCTCACAAAAGGAAAGCCTACAAGACACAAGCTTAAGAGTATAGAACTCTTCAAGCCAAAACTCTCAATGATTTCTCTCTTGTGTGGTGTAGATTTCTCTCTTTGTGTGGTGTGTATTCTTCAATGGGTAAAGCCTCTATTTATAGGAATGGAGAAGGGATACCACTTAGGACTCCATCACCACTAACTCCACTTATCACCACTAACTCCACCTATCAACAAATACACCACAACAAATGCACCACTTAACAAATCTCCACCTTGGTGCATATTAATGAAAGTCGAATGATGAGCAGACTCCACCTTGATCTCAAACTTTCCTGAAAACAAATATACCCAAACCATGCACACGGATGTGCCAAACGGTACTCCAACTCTTCTTTTGCCTCCAAATTTCCCACCATGGGAAAACAAAATGCCTCGAAGAGGCAATCAGCAGCTCAAAACATTTAGCAAGTCCAAGCAATGTCGAGACTTGCTATGAGGTACAGGTTTAGTGAACATATCTGCAGGATTATCTGCTGTAGCAATCTTCTGCACTTTGATCCTCAATTCTGATATCAGAAAATGATATCTCACATCAATGTGTTTGGTTCTCTCATGATGAACATGATCCTTAGCCAAACATATTGCACTGAGATTATCACAAAACACAACTGCTTGATCTTGATGTAGACCAAGATCGCCAACCAGTCCTTTTAACCAAATTCCCTCTTTGGCAGCCTCTGTCAACGCCATGTATTCTGCCTCCGTTGTAGACAGTGTTACTGTAGCCTGCAAAGTTGCTTTCCAACTAACGACAGAGCCTCCAAGAGTGAAAACATAACCAGTCATTGATCTCCTGCTATCCACATCTTCAGCATAATCAGAATCAGAATACCCAACCACCGAACACTGCAAGTCGCCTCCATAAATGAGACCAACATCAGATGTACCTCTCAAATAGCGAAAGATTTGCTTCACAGCGAGCCAATGCTCTTTTCCTGGGTTCGCCATGAATCGGCTAACCACACTGACTGCCTGTGCCAAATCTGGTCTAGTGCAAACCATGGCATACATCAAGCTGCCCACTGCACTAGAATATGGAACCTTTGCCATATACTCCTTCTCAGTTTCAAACTTTGGTGCAAACATAACTGAGAGTTGTGTATCATCGACACGTGGAGTATTCAAATGTTTTGCCGAAAAACACACCAAACTTTGACAAAATCTCCTGGATGTAGCTCTTCTGCGACAAGAAAAGCTTCTTTTGATCTATGTCAATAGATCTCCATCCCCAATTCTGTGCTGCACCCAAATCCCAAAATGTCGAACTCTACACACAGTTGAAAATTCAATCTTGCTCGCCTGAGTCATCTTTTGAAGCTCCACTTTATTGTCAGCACCCAAAATTGACTCTTCGCTCAAGGTTTCAACTTTCCCTCACAGACATATGCCGTATGTCCAAAAGGTTTCAAATTCGAGTAATCACAAGATTTACCCGACCAAACCTCATAAGGAATCCGACAATCAATTCCTCTATGAAGTGCCCAATTGATCAGAAAACAGGCAATGTCAATTGCCTCTACCCAAAAAGCTCCTTCGCAATCCAGAACACGAGAGCATGTAATGTGCTCTCCCCGAAAAGCGTCTGATCATACGCTTTAACACCCCATTCTGTTATGGAGTGTTCCAACCTTTGTGATGTCCAGCAATTTCATTGTTCTGGCAGAACTCATAGAACTCCCTCGAACAATATGTCCAAATCTAATATGCCATAGCCTGGACATATCAGAAGAATCAGCAACAGCAGCTACAGAATCTATTACAGTGGATCCCTGCACAACATACAGAGATCCATGCAAGACTCCTTTCAAAACCACGGACGATCCCTTCATGATGTAGAGTTCTCCATGCTCCCCTTCGTATCTGAAACCCTTATTGTCAAGGACTCTTAAGGATATCAGATTCTTCTTCAGCTTTGGAACATGTCTGACATCGTGCAGAGTTGCAATTTCACCGGCATGTGTTCTAAGCTTGATAGAACCAATCCCAACTGTCTCACAGACAGAATCATTTGCCATAAAAACATTTCCTCCATCGACTGGTTCGTAGCTCGAAAACCACTCTTTGTTAGGACACATGTGATATGATGCTCCAGAATCAAGAACCCATACATCATCTTGCGATGGTTGCACGCTTGTGACCAAAGCCAAATGATCCTCTGGATCTGTATCGCCGTTGACCGCAACGGAGACAGACTCCTGTTGCGTTCCCTGTTGTTGCTTCTTCATCATCTTGGGACACTGGGTCTTCCAATGTCCTTTCTCTTTACAATAATTGCATACATCACCTGGCTTGGGACCTTTAACAAAAGACTTTTTCTTCTTTTGTTTTACAAATTTTCCATGTCCCTTGCCACTGCTAACAACGAGCCCAGCAGCCTGATCATCTACACTACTCGAAGATGCCTTATGGCGCAATTCCCTACTATGCAGAGCAGCACGAACATCTTCTAAACTGACAGTATCTTTACCAACTATAAATGACTGTACAAAATTTTCAAATGATAGTGGTAAAGATACTAATAATATTAATGCGGCATCTTCATCCTCGATAGCCACATCAATATTACGCAACTCCAGCAAGATAGTGTTTAATCTATCGAGATGGTCTCGAAGAGATGTACCTTCCTGCATCCGTAGGCTGAACAAACGTTGCTTTAATAGCAACTTGTTGGTTAAAGACTTAGTCATGTAAAGACTTTCTAGTTTTAACCACAAACTAGACGCCTTTGTTTCCGTCGCAACTTCGGTAATGACATCATCTGCCAAGCACAGTAAGATGGTTGAATGAGCCTTGTCCTCCAGGCTCACCATCTCAGCATTATCTGGATCTACCTTTTCCTTCAATGGAGCCCACAGACCTTGTTGTTTTAACAAAGCCCGCATTTTGATTTGCCAAAGGCTAAAACTATTCCTCCCCGTGAACTTGTCAACCTTAATATTTATGGCCGACATTTTGCTAACAAGAGGCATAAACAAATCTCACAAAAGGGTAGCTTAACCGAGATGCGTTTCTGATGTGGAAGATCAGATTAACTGCGACCACAGAGCATACTACGCAATCAGGGCTTTGATACCAGTTTGTTGCGGAAAT
The DNA here is from genome assembly GCA_030278955.1 of Hygrophila difformis. Taxonomy (NCBI): domain Eukaryota; kingdom Viridiplantae; phylum Streptophyta; class Magnoliopsida; order Lamiales; family Acanthaceae; genus Hygrophila; species Hygrophila difformis. The sequence goes on from JAOANR010000005.1 coordinate 50,910,477, forward strand.
AGGCCCAAAAACAAACCCAATTGTAAACCCAAATTAGCCAAATGCAGCAAAATAAACAAACACGGAGAATTTACGTGGTTCGGTCAAACCGACCTACATCCACGGGCAAAAGGAGAAACAAATTTTCACTATGAGGGGCAAATTTTACAAAAGGGTTTGGACAATATTTGTCTTACCCACAAAACCCACTCAACAAATGACTCCTCACAAAAGGAAAGCCTACAAGACACAAGCTTAAGAGTATAGAACTCTTCAAGCCAAAACTCTCAATGATTTCTCTCTTGTGTGGTGTAGATTTCTCTCTTTGTGTGGTGTGTATTCTTCAATGGGTAAAGCCTCTATTTATAGGAATGGAGAAGGGATACCACTTAGGACTCCATCACCACTAACTCCACTTATCACCACTAACTCCACCTATCAACAAATACACCACAACAAATGCACCACTTAACAAATAACAACACACAACTTGTATACATCATGCGACCCAAAATTTACTGGAATTAGTCCAAGAAATTCACACCCCATGTCTGACTTTGAATTTTTTGAAAGAAAAAAAACGATACTTCTCCCTGTGAGTAGACCGTTTGCCCGCCGCCCTTCGAGCATATTCATTCTCCATACCAATAAAGGCACATAAACAGCAATTGAAAACGCCTACTTCCCCAGCGAGCAGACATTTGTGATATCATTTCCAGGAGCATTTGACTCGATGTCTGACTTAAAACATGTTGCAAATCCGTTGTCGAAAACAACATATTAGCACAAATGAAGCTTAAACAATACAGACACCATTGCAAAAATCAAAAGTGAACCATATCAGCACAAAGCTTCAAGCATATCAACACAGAGCAATAAGCTTATCAGCCCATATCGAAGACAAAAAGCATCACAGAAAGGAAGCTTAAACAACACACACCATTACAAAAAATCAAAAGTAAACGTATCAGCACAAAGCATTAAGCCTATCAGCACAAACTAACAAGCCCATCAGCACACATAAGAAACACAAACAACGCACACTTGTGTTATGGAAAATAATTCGAAGTATGCAAAAAACCAGATGCACTATATCTTCAGTAACATGTCATAATTGGCAACAATCACGAACCATGCTTTAACCCCAAAAAACCAAATTTCACCAGTTCATTTTTCTCCAAATATTTTGCAAGTATATCATCCCAAAAGTAATTTATTCACAGCACACATTACACAATATAACAGCACAGATAATGCAATAAAACAACACCAACCCCGTGATTCAAGCTGTGCTACATAAAAAAAAAAAAACCAAAACATCATGCCATGCTCACTGTCGGACAGACGACATGCAAAAAATGGGATTGGCATCAGATATTTCCAAAAATATAATCCCAAAAGTAATATATTCACAGCACACATTACACAATATAACAGCACAGATAATGCAATAAAACAACACCAACCCGTGATTCAAGCTGTGCTACATTTTAAAAAAAAAAAAACAAAAAAAACCAAAACATCATGCCATGCTCACTGTCGGAGAGACGACATGCAAAAAATGGGATATATTCACAGCACACATTACACAATATAACAGCACAGATAATTCAGTAAAACAGCACCAACCCCATTATTCAAGCCGTGCTACATAAAAAAACAAAATATCATCCCTGCCAAACATGATTTCAAATTTCAACAAGCAAAACACCAATGAGCATCGCACACATCTAGCCGCAACGAAGCAACTATCCCTCAAAACCCACCCTTTCATACATCCCCATCCAAAATAATCAAGTCCCCGATGCCTCTCACACCCACCCCGTTCACTGCCCGCCTGAATTTCACTCCATCCCCCAACAAAAATTTGGAGCTCTAACTCATTTGTGGTGACCCCCCCCCCCCAAAATCAAACTAGAAATTAGCAATAAAATTGCCACCACACAAATCTACAACCGAAAATTGATTAAAAGAACATAAAATGAAACAAATAAGCCGGCACCATAACCTTCCTCACCAACGAACTCCTACAGCAATCGTGAAAGGGCGTTTGGGGCGGCGGTGGGTGTCACCAAAAGGCAGCGTCCGAAAAAAAAAAAAAAAAAGCGGTGGCTCTTGTTCCACGACAACTACAACAAATACCAAGACTGGATAAAATGACAATGATCGGAAGACTCGGTGTGGGTGATTGGGTGGGTTTCTTGCAGTGTGCTTTGGTTAATGAAAATGGCAGCAATAATGACGAAAATGGCGAGACCGAAAATTCTGGAATGTTTTTTTTTTGGGTAACAATTCTGGAATGTTTTTGACAAGATATAGGAATATCCCCAAAACACGGACTGAATTAAAATATTCTGCCAATCACACCTAATTACGAAATTTGAATAAAACCATCTATTTAAAGCAATGTAATCGTTGTACTATAACCCATCACATACCTTTCCTTAGGTCACCGATTCAGTACTGTACTGAATCAGTACTTAAACCGATCCCTTCGAGAAGTACTGTACATTATAAGATGCAAATTCAAATCACGCACGAGTAATGTTATGACGGCGGGCTAATTAATGTGAATGCTAATTTTTGTTATTCCCTTTTCCCCTCTCATTTTCAAACAGTATTCATCCTCTTTCATAAATAAATTAAATGAAATTGGTTTGTGCTATTCAATTTAAAATAAATTAGTTTATTTAAAAGACAAAATAATTTAAAATAACACTCAATCAGTTCTTCTTGAAACCGCTACAAATAGCAGCATTTTAAAATTAACTTATTACAGGCAAAACATTTGCCTCAAAACTGCCAAACAACTGTTTTAAACTAATTTATTACTCAAATTAATCACATTATCAGTTAACAGCTAACCGTTATTATGTTAATTCCCAAACAGGCCCAGTATCTTTTATCAATCTTCTAAAATATTTGTTTCAGTATCAGAGTATGAATTAGACAACAAATTAACCAACAACAGTTGGCTTGAGTGGATAGGGCTCTAGTCGCTTAAGTAAGGTCTCGGGTTCGGGCATTGTGTATGCAAAAAGCTGTTTTGGGAGATGCGCCCTTAATTGCCCTTGCAGATCCTCGATGGATTAGTCTTTGGTTCAATGTGGCATGGGGATACTCGGTTTCACCTAGAAAAAAAATAGACAACAAATTTTAACAACATTGTCGTGTAATTTGTGGTATAATTTACATATTGCTCATATTTAAATTATATTTGTCGAGAATATGGTGAATAATTTCAATAACATCTTGATCTTAACTCGAATAGTATTTTGGGCTACCCCGCGATGTGAGGGAGGTCTCGGGTTGAGAAGGGCTCGGTGGATGAATGTGGCCCTCTTGGGCAAAGTTGTTTGGAGCATACTTCACTCACCCCATAAGCCATTGATGAAGATGCTGAAGGGCAGTGGCAGCCTGTCTGACATTCTCTTGGAGACGCCTGTTCAGTCTAAATCACACCTCTTTAAGGTAATTAATAAAGTGATTCCTTTGTTGCAGGGTGGATACAAGTTCTGGGTGGGATGTGGGTCTTCTTCACTATGGTATACTACTTGGTGGAAAAACAAACACATTGGCTCTCTATTACCGTTCATAGCCAACCAAGACGTGGATCTCAAGATCCGAGATGTCATTAGATAAGGGGAATGGAATTGGGACGGGTTTTTTTTTCATCTATTCCAGCTGGCCTGCTCCAACAAATCTGTTCGGAACTACCCTCGCTTATTCATATTGAGGCTCCAGATCTTTAGGTGTGGGAAAGGTTCACGACAGGCTGTTATACAGTGGCCTCGGCCTACTCATTTTTGGCCAATAGTAGGGATGAAGTATCCAATTGGAAGTGGATGTGGAAAGCCACCATCCCTGAAAAAACTGGTCTTTTAATATGGCTCCTCTTCTACGTTTCTCTTTCGGTTAATTATCTTAGATTTCACAGAAACATGGCATCCTCCCCTTTATGTGTGCTACGTGGTTGTAGTGAGGAAACTTGGTACCATTGCATTTTCAATTGTGATTGGGTGCAACTGGCTTGGAAAGGGCTTAGGATTCACATACCTGACGACTGCCTCAACATTCATAGAGACGATATTTGTGAGTTTTTGCGTGCCATGGTGCGGATGCATGGACCTGTTTTCTTGGCTGGTTTATAGAACATATGGATTGAACGGAATACAAGGGTATTCAGGGGTAAACAACGAACCATCTGGAGCTTGAAAAGGGAAATCTACAACATGGTTGAGGATCTTGCCAAGGCATGCTATAGATCGGGCACGTCTGCCATATCTAGACAGGTGCGATGGAATGAAAAGGGGAAGGATGACACTCTCCTCCACGTTGATAGGAGTGCTATGGGGCAACCAACCAAGGCGAGGTTCGGATTTGTTGTCCGGGACAAGGAAGGGAGTTGGCTAGGTGGTGGATGTGGCATTCTAGGATGTCAATCGATCAACTTCGCAGAACTCACCTCGTTGGCGAAGGGGATTAGATTTATGGCTGATATGGGAATCAAAACGTTGTGCTGCTACACAGACTCCCAACAAGCAATTGAGCTGGTGAACACTTGCCTGAGATTCCATCGATTTTCACCATTAAGGAGTTGTGCAAATCCTTTGAATCTTGCTCCATCTATCACATCTTTCGGGAGGGGAATAGAGTGGCGGACTGTTTGGCCAAATGTGGTGTTTCCTCTGAAGATTTATTCACAACGTGGGCTTTCCCCTCGGACTTTGCCCTTGGCCAACTTGTGGCGGATGCTTCCGGTGAGGGCTTCCGTCGGAACTGAATCCTTAGTGGATGCCCTTCTTTTTTTATGCTGCTTTGTTTTGTAATTTCTTCTTTTCCTCTTTATTTCCCGGCTTCGGCTTATCAAAAAAAATAAAATATAGTATTTTGGGCCTGCATTTTGCTATTTTGTTCGCTTTTACCAAAAATATTAAATAAAATTTCTGTGATAGTGTAAAACTCGAATATCCTAAAATGTTTGAATATGAAGTGAAATCTATCCCAGTAATAGTACGGCCCATCAATGGAAATAAATATTTAGGGGCCCATTAAGAACTACTGAAGCCCAATCTCCCCCTTTCTTTTCTCAGAGTGGAATAACAAATATACTATGGGAAATTCGTGAAGACGGTGGTAAAGGGTTGTACTTGTATCGAAGAGAAAAATGATATACAGAAAATGGAGTCTCCTTACCGGTCCGGCCACCATTCTCGGCGGCATCTGCGGGACCATCGTTGCCGTCGACTTTCTCCTCATAAGGAACGTGAGTTTTTCTACCTGAAATCTCTTATTTTTTTTTGGCTCAAGTTGTATTATGTTTTCTGCTTTTTTTGGACGTTTATCATCGCGTTTGTGCTGATTTGAGAGTTCAAATTTAAATCGGAATTGAGCGTTTTTCTTCTTGTGTTGGTTTACACGAATCTCCGTTGCATCGAAAGTGTAGAATCTATATATGTGTTTTTTAGAATATAAAATTGAAAAGGAATTAGGTTACCGGTCCTGCGGTCTTTCTGATTTGGAATTGGCGATTTATTGAGTTGTGAATGGCTTTTAGTTGTTTCTGTGAAATTGACGAATTTGTAAGATGCGCAAAGGTGTTAACGATTTAAAATGTTTCAACACTGCTAACACATCCTGATTTCTTAATTGGCGATTATTGAATTGTGTTTGTACTCGACTCAGGGAACAAAAGCAACTAGTTAGCAAGCCTGGTTGAATTGTTAAATTGGTTTGGATTGGTAAATCGGTCAATGTCTTCTGTGCTCATCCAATTCTTACTGTTGCCATTGTTTAGTTTTCTTCCCTTATTCTAGCTCTCCATGGTTTGATGGTGGATTTTGAAAATGATTAGTACATGAAAGCCTTCATTCCATTCCCCGAACCGCTCGGTGGTATATCATCCTAGGTGGATTATAAAGAGAGTGGATATGTGTCTTTTTGTTCATTAGCTTTCACAAGTGCTACATCGTGAACACGGAATCTTAGAATTCTGCCGACCAAGAGCCCATAATGTAAGGAGTCTCTATGGTTATTGATCGACAGATCACACAAAGCAATTGAAGCTTGGCTGGATTTTTCTAGTGTTTACTTTCTAACTGCCCATCTAGAAAAATCTGGATGTTTTAATGCAGAGCTTTAAACGCATGATAGTTGTACTCTTCATATTTATCTTCTGACCTGTTATTATCCAAACGACTATCTTTCTTCATTTCTTTGGCATCTGAATGAGTTCAATTGGATGCTTAGATTTATGCAATATTTTTACATTCCTTGGGTATATCTTCAGATCTGACACTCCCTAGACTGTTAATGGCTCACTCAATTAATTTAAGTGCTTGGCTATTGAATATCTTTTGTGGTTGGTTCACTGATATCACTTACGTTTCTCTGTAATGCAGGATTGGTTGTTTAAAAAGGATCAAAAGAAGCAAGAATTGAGCCATTCAACCAAGTAGTGGTGGCGTTGCATGCAAGTTTTCATGTTCAAAATTGTTTGAGGTTTTCCGTTGCTGGGATAAGCGTCTACTGCGCAGTGTTTGGGTGAATAAAAGTTTTACAGTCTTTGTTGCTGCACTGAAGCTGGTCTTAGGTTTTATTCGAACTTTATTGACTCCTCTTTCCCCTTGGTTTGCTGATTTTCTTCGTTTAACATGCAAAAGCTAGATCATGTCGTGTAAGCAAATTTGATATGAAGGACACAAAGCAGTAAATCTGCTAGGCTTTTGCACCGAAACTTTATTGTTCCTTTTCCACAGTGCTTTGTTAGTTCTATAGCATTCGCTGTTGGATTCTTGGTTTTACATTTTTTGTGCAGCACAATATTTCAATTTGATTGTAGTTACTATTGAGTTTCCTGAAGAGCAAAGTCACGAAGTCACATTTTTGTGCGAGGAATGACAAAACTAAAGCAAGATTTTGTTTGGAAGAAATACTCCTACTGACTTACTATATAATTAGGAGAGCACTTTCACTACATTACATAGTTATAGACTTGTTTGTTGGATCATATCCTTTTTTCTTTCAAATGATGATATCACACTCATTCTAACGGGCCATGAAAGGTCCGACTAGTACTACTGTGAGGATACACTAAATCAACAGTTCTCACAGTTGAACCATAAAATAGAAACATCAGCAGCTGCTGCTCTCATGACAAGTGCAAATTTTACATCTCAATCATTGTTTTTACTGGAAGTTACTTGCTTAGTGAATAACCCCCAATAGTCCTCTCAAAGCACAATCATGCAGCTGCCTTAGGAGCTTTCATGCCGAAACCACGCTTCATTCGCTCCACCCTGTCCAAATGTCAATCCCACCATCAGATTGTGGTTAGCAAATGAATAAGTTTCACCTATGATTGTTGAATGGTTAAAGTGTTCGTCATCGATAGCATCATGTTGCAAATGTAAACAAGAACTAGAAACCCTAACAAGCACACCATGAGTTTCCTTAGAGGCGGCAAATTAGGCAATCAAAGGGATATAGAAACTCACGTTGGGGCAAGCTTCCCAAGGCTGTCAAGCTCCTGTCCAGTGTCCTCATCGACGACTTTACCAGAAATCTCTATGATGTATGATCGGTCCCTTTCTGTCGGGAGCCCTCTGCTCCCCAGTAACGCCAGGTCTTTCTGGTTAAGTTCCCTTCCATTCACAAACACACAGGTGTTTCCACCCGCGCAGTTTTTGGGCATGGGGTAGTTAAATTCCTCAATACATGGCTGCAAGAAAACAACAATGAAGGGCGATGAATGAATGAATGAATGCTCTCAAGACTCCAGAGTGAACAGTTCAATACTAAACCTGTATTATACTACTACATGACTTACGGGAATTATGCCTAGACAAGGTCCTCCCATAACACCCCAGAAACCTGCTCGAAAATCATACCTGATCGAAGATGTTGCCAAATGGAAATATTACTTCTTCAAGTCACACGGGAATTAATCTGTTAAAGACCATATAAAAGCTTTAAACCATAAGAAAAGGCATATACCAGTAATTCCCCGGGTGGATTGCTCCCGACACTTTTTCGGCCTTCTTAATCACCCGATTGGGAATCGGATGCCCGTTAACAGTCACATTTGCCTTCTCCTGATCGGAAGCATCACTGGATTTATCTTTAAAGCTTTTCTTTATAATGCCAGCGAAAAATGACTCGGCCACTTTGCTGATTTTCAGCTGCTGATCGCCTTCCCGCATTGCTTCTCCTGAATCAAAATTTGTTCCCGCGTTTCCAAATTCGTTGGATGATAGATCTATCTCGGTGGCTGAAGATTCCTTCCCGGATATCTGTCGACTGGTAGTCCTGCTCGGCATCACTTTCTCGTGCTCAGAGCGCCCGCTTCTGTTTCCCTCTACAGAGCAGTTTGCTGCCACACAATGCTTGTTCGAATATTCAAAGTGATCCTGAAGAGACGTGCCTAGAGGAGGCGAAGGCCCTTTGTTCTTCTTCGGCACGTCAGCTGAGCCCGAATCTTTCCTTGCAGCGGTCAAGCTATTATCCCAGTCTTCCTCTGCATCAGAAGTATACGTAGACGTGGAATGGCGGTTGTTTGATTCAATTGATCGGTTGGCTCTCCCATGTCCGGATAATGCTTGATCGGATTCTCTACTCATGGAGTTGAAATCATAGCCGTAATTATCATAATCTTCGGATGAAAACACCGTCCTCAATTGGTTTGGATGCTTCCCACCGTTCATTGGGAGAGCATCCCCGACTTCAATAGTGTCGTCCTTAGCATCCACATCATATGAAATCACTAAATTCCTGTCAGAAATCGTGAAGACAATAAGCGTAGAGCACGCCCCACACCTCATTTTCTTCCTATCGTCGTCCTTTGCAAGAACTCTCTTAGGCAGCAGAAGCAGCTCGAAACAATTGTAGCATGTCAGAAACGGCGCACCACCAGCCATAGGGCGACAGCATTTCCCACCGGAGACTAAATGCACCCTGGCAGGTCGGCGATGCACAAAACCATCCACTTCAGAGTCGATATCACTAGGCCATCTACTGAGTGATGGCTGCACATGACGATGCCTTGCAGGATGTGCGTCGGGAAGCCTGTGGTTAATGTTGTTGTTGTTGTTGTGCGAGCCATACGAACCAGGATTGTCATGATAACCAAAAATCCGATCGTTTGGGATATCAGAGTACGCAGGAGGGATCACTGGCATCGGAAGTTGTCTCCTTTGGCGGCACTGGTAACACAAGCAAGATTGATGATGCCGACTAAAATTAGGCGGATAAGGCTCCATCGGATCCATATAAACCATACCATCATCCGCGTACGGTCCTGACCTATACGGATGAGACATATACATTTGATATGGGGCAGAAGCTCCATAGGGACCCCTTCTATGCATCTGAGCCCTCGGAGGATCACCATATCCGGGGACATGGTGACCCTGACCATGTCCTGTAGGATAAAAACCGCGCCCCCCTATTTCTTGCCTATGCATCATCATACTAGAAGGATCTGTGTATTGATTGTGATACGCCGGCCTTCCAAATGGAGCATCCATCAAAACACGATCCGCCTCCAATGATGCATCCGAATGCCAATACGGATCCTGGCGGACTTTAGGAAGTGTTCTCCTGTCAAATGGAACCTTCTCCTTACCCTTGTCGATCAAATTGCCTGATCGACTCAGCTGATCTTTCAACTCCTCCAACTTCTTCAAAAGCTCAGCTTGATCATCACGTTCAACATAATCAACGGTGTTAAATTCGTTGGCGCCATTCCTACTATCCCGATTCTCATTATCATAACTGGACCTAGACAGGACAGCATTCGAAGGCCCCTCCTTCCCACGCCCCATAACATCATTCTCCATTCTCCGACCCCTCCAAAGCCCCTCCTCCATTTCACCTTTCTCCCCAATTCTTCCTTCCTCATTCGCCTCATACGAGGTCGCTAAATCCTCAAACTCTTGCCCAATCTTAGCGCCACCATCATCGTCATCGAAAATAACAGCAGCTGTACTTTCCTCTTTGCTTCCTCTCTTATAGCTTTGATCCTCATCGTGTAAAATCTTCCTCTCTGCTCGACTCGAAGAGCTAATGCTCGACCTCACATCGCTCTCCGATCCATCGCTCATCTCCATTGCTCTCCCCTCCGAAATGCTCACCATTTTATCGTATCTATTATCAGTCGGCTTCTGTACATTTACGACCTCATCAGACTTATCTGAAACCGCAATCGCCTTCGAATCGGCGCCTTTGTTCTTGGCTGATTTATTGCACACAACAACCATTCATGATTCAACAACGCATAAAAATTATTCAACAAAAAAGGCTGAAACTATCCAGTATCCACCAGTCAAGCCACAGTATTCCCATTATTCCCTCAAACCACAAAACACCAAAAATTTAAACAGAATTTCAAGTTTCAGACACCACAGCAGATGGAAGACGAATCAACCACAAATCCTACCAAAATCTTCAACAGAAAAAAGAACAGTAAGACAGCAATAAATTGGAGGAAAATGTACCTCTAAGCACGGCGCCACAGCCACCACACTGATAAACAGAGTAATCTGTGACTTCTGGCAATAAATTCTCGCACTTCGGACATAGAACCAGACGGATTTTTGCTGTTTCGGACATGTCTTCCCGCTTCCCTCTTGCAAGAACTCCAATCCCAGACAAAAAAGCAAAAGAACTCTTCCTCAAGAATGCATTTTTCCTTGAAGAATTGTGTGCTTTCAAGTCGAAGAATCTTGTGAACAGAGAAAGCGAAAGGAATTTTGATTTTTCCTTGGAGGGGGCTGAGGAGGGTTGTGAAAAATTCACGGGCAAAAAGGTGGAACACAGGCTGATTGTGCTCTGGTCTCTATTTTCCTCACTAGAAATAATTTACTACTGTATATGTCTGTACGGTTTGGGGAGAAGAATGAAGACTGAAGCGAAGAAAGCAAGTAAATGAAATAATTATACTATTACTACTATTTTTTTTGATGAGCCATTGAAGGCCTGGGAAAGGGTGGTGGGAGTCCATGCCACACAATTACAAAGGGAATAAAGGGGAGGGATAGGGGCCGGTGGGAATCGAACCTCCAACCTTCCGTTGGAAGTCAGGGAACTTAACCACTTGGGCTAAGTCCTCATCCCTACTATTACTACTATTCAAAATCAAAGAACAAAATTTGAGTGGCACTGCTTTTCCTCTTCCCAATAATTCCCTAACAAAGGAAAGAAGATAAAAGAAAAGTTAAAGACAAAAGGAGAATTAGTACAGAGCATTAAGATTTAAGTACAAGAAGAGGAGGGAGGGGTTTGGGGATTAGGGTGTTTTCCCCTTTTTCTCTCTTTCAGTAAAAATTAGTATGCCGAGAAAAGACAGCAATTACTGGTACTCCCACCAATTAGAGGTGTAATGATTCAGCCAAAGCTTCTAAAAGAGGAAATCAAAATGCCCCAACTGGAACGAAGCCTTAAAATTGAAATTGATTTTTCAAAAAAAAAAAAAAAGGGTTGTGAATGATTCGAGAAAGGGGTTGTTTTTCTCGGAAGCAGGAGGTGGTTGGGAACTTGGCTCGGCTCCGCATTGTGGGACTTTTTGTACAGAAACATTTCCACATGATGGTGATGGGAAGGAATAGATAAAAGGGAAAAAAAAGCAGGGTTTTGGCCTTTGTAAAAAGGGGTGTGTGTCTTCACACCTCTCTGCAGCGCCCAACGTTTTCTGACTTGTAATGTTGCTTGAAAATTGTCAAATTTTTCTGACACGCCCCTTTCATTTTCTTCTGTTATTTATTTCCTCCTTTCTTTTTAGGGATACACCAACACCCGTTTTATTTTTACAATTGTTGCGCATTGATAAGACTTTCTCTCTTTTTTTTTTTTTTTTTTTTTTTTTTCTTTTTCTATTTTTTTTTTAATTATAGTTATGAACAACTACATAGGGGCTTGGGGGCCGAGTTCGAAATTTGCCTATTAAGTTTTATATAGTTATGTTATTTTAGCTATATCAAAAATTTCTTTTATATAATTCTGTCCCCTCAAACTCAAACCTTGACATTAATATTTTATACAATCGTGTAAATTTAATTATATTAGAATAATTTTTCAGTAATTTACGGGGAAGAAGAGTAAAAAGAGTACAACATGTTTCTTTGTTAGTAAGCTTTTTTAACATGGGGTTATATATTCTTTAAAGATATAGGCTCAGGTGGAGCTAGACGAAGAGAGTGACATCATTAGCAATCCAAAATAAATGAAAATCAATTGATAGTTATTCGATGAAAGTTAAAGATGAAATAAAGCAAAGTTATTTAGTTGCATCCTTGCCCCTGCCTCAAACACTTGCGTCTGCCACTGCGCACGGGTGTTGAATTTATATGCGCACTGGCGTTGAACTTATATGAGTTTGTAAAATGAGAATATAATTTTTTTTGGATTACATGAGGTTAGATATGGGAATAGGCCAGATTACTCGACATTGGCCTAGTCTATCGAAATCATGTAAGATCAAATTTTTTGATAAATAGGCTAGCTTAGGTTTTTTTTTGAAAGCTTATTTTTTGAAAGCTTATTTAGCTAAATAGGCCTACTCGACATGGGCCTAGTCTATCGAAATCATGTAAGACTAATCCCTCGAGAATCGGATGTGCATAGTTATCATTATTATTAGTATGTTTATGTTTATTGCATATAAATATGTGGTATCATTGTTGTTATTTTATGTGAAAATAATTACTACTAATTTTGATTTTATATAGCTTTTTAAAATATTTATAAGTCTTTTTCCCGCATATAAATAGTCATGGATGAATATTTACCCAAATACACAAATTTATGTCTTCAAACCTTATGATTACATCCGGACATATATAAAATAATTTAAACTTAATTTTAAAATAGGCTTAATCAGACTTTTTAAAAGGCTTAAAACCCGGCATATTTAATTTTAATAGGTCATGCTTAGGCTTATAAAATAGACCTCCGGGCCTTAATAAAGCGACATAGGCCTAGACCGTTCAAACCTAATCCTAGCATGACCTATAGCCTATTTTCACTCCCTACATGAGGTTAAAAAGATCTTTTGTTTAAATGGTGATAAGAATACATGCAACAAAAATGTAAAAGAGAAATAAAGGAAAGAATAAGATGATAGAAGAAAATTCAAACTCCCAACCAGGTGTACAAAACAGGGCCGTCCCCGACATTTTAGAGGCCCTGAGCGAAAATAAAAAATGGGCCTTATAAAATAAATTATATTAGTATTTTATTACTACGGGTTTGTTCTACGTGCACATTTTTTAAAAGCTTTCAGAAGCTTCGGGAAGCTTTAAATTTTATATCAAAATAATAGTCTCGTTCTTTACACTAGTTTTTAAAGTTGTAGGTGCAAGTTCTGCAAACAAAAGCTACCCTTAACAGTTTCTAAAACTACTTGCCAATTTAATTAATTTTTTAACTGTTTTAATTAATTAAAAACTTCAGCCCCTATCAAAATCTACAGCTCCATCTCACAGTTATAGTTAGGCGTGCAGGACACACTATTGAACTCTGTCAAAAAAAATTAGGTGAATACCAGAATATTCTCAGACCTCATTGAACCTAAAAATAATCCCTCAGGATCGGGTGTGCACATAAGCCCAAAATTAAATGATAATAAAAAATTAATTAGTAGTTAAATTTTAACAAATACAGTACTCCCTCCGTCCCGCGAAATTTGGCCACTATTCTTTTTTGGGGTGTCCCACGAAATTTGGCCCCTTTCCATTTTTAGATAAAGTAAAATAATATAACTTTGATTAGAATTTTAATTGTTGTCAAATTATATTAAAATTGTTCACTTTTACTATTCTGCACAAATTCTAATTCACTTTTACTTTTTTACCCAAAGTCCCTAGCATTTCTTTAATTCTTAATATTTTAATATTGGTACAAATAAAAATTGTATAAAATATATATTATGAAACTACACGATTAGACGATTCTAACAAGATCAAACTTGAATATTTTTCTTTAATTGTATCATTACATAATATTAAGTCAAAGTTAAACAATAGACCGTATCAAAATTCAGTAGAATCTTAAACACAAAATGCTTACACCACTTTAACTACTAAACCCCCTACCTAAATTACCGTGCCCAAAAGAAAGTAGCCACATTTCGCGGGACGGAGGGAGTATATACTTATATTCTTCATTATAAATATACATTTATATTTTTTAAAATAATAATTTTAAATTAATTTTTTTCAAAGGGGCCCCACAAAATGTGGGGCCCTGAGGGGGGTTCATGGTGCTCCCCCTAAGCACCGGGCCTGATACAAAATATAAAATAGATTGTTTTTACCATTGAAAAACTAAATATATATAGTTTTGCTTTTATATCTAACATAAGAAGAGCAATTGAAAAAAATACCATTACACTATTCAAAATTCACTAACAACAGTTGACTTAAGTGGATTGAAGTTCTATTCGCTTAAGCAAGGTCTCGGCTTCTAGCTTTGCGTATACAAAAAATTGCTTTGGGAGAGGTGCTTTTAATTGCCCATGCAGATCCTCAAGTGAGTAGTCCTGGGTTCAATGTGGCCTGGGGATACCCGGTTACTCACCCAAAAAATTCGAATAAATTATATGTTTGCATTATTAATGTTTTAAAAATATCATTTTACTCCCTAATATGTTGTCCATTTTAACAGTTATCCCTAAAACTTTTAAAGAATACTATCTATATATACTTTTTTTTGTTATCTTTTCATTTTATTATGGAAAAAAAAGCAATTTCCAAAAGATATACCCCAATTAAAAAAAAAATTATAAAATTAGTACTTAAACTAATTTTTTGGCAAAAAACTGACCCAAATTTTATAATATTAGAAAAAACAATCAATTTTCACATTTCCCTTGGAAATATCATTTTAACACTCATCAACTTTTCAAAGTTTTTATTTTGGCCCTATTTTTTAGAAAAAATATGTTTTATTCTGCATTATATTATACTCCTATTGTGTAACACCCATAAATTTATATTTAATATTAAATATATATACTTTTTGATAAATTGACTGATTATTACTAATTAAAAAAAATTTGAGGTAATAAATAAAATAGGCCACCAGAATGAGTCATCTCCACTTTTGGGCCACCATATTTTGATTTAGGGAAAGAGGCCATTAGAAGGATTTTGGGCCTGAATTTAGGCCATTGGGCTGGAATTCGGGACACAATGACCTAAAAATGGAAATGACTCCTTCTGGTGGCCTATTTTAGTTTTTTGAATTATTTTTTATTTTATGTAATTAAAATAAATAATACACATTCCGTGACATTATTTATGTCCTACTTTCTTTTTTTCTTGTTCCAATATTTTTTTTATTTCATTTATTTTTTAAAAATAATTAAATATTAATTGCCAAACATACCCATGCCCGAAAAATTCTTTACATTTAATACTAATTATTCCTACATAAAATACCATGTCTGCAAATTTTGGGATACTTATAATAAAACATATTTATTTTTACTTTCTATTTTATTTGAATATGTATTTGTTTTACTTATTTTATAATATATTTGAATTAATATTTATTTTACTTCTTATATTACTCCGTCCGTCCTATTAATAGTGTTAAAAAAAGGTACCTTAAAAATTTATATAATGTGATGGTAATGAGCTACAATTTTAATTTTTTTTAGGAGCCATTGAAGGCCTGGAACGGTGGTGGGAGCCCAAGCCACACAATTACAAAGGGGAGGGATAGGGGACCGGGTGGGGATTCAAACCCCTAACCTATAGGTTGGAGTTGGGGGACTTACCACTGGAGTAAGTGCTCAACCCCACAATTTTAATTTATTTATTTATTTGTGATTTACTCATATGTGGTTATAGGGTGGACTGGAATTATTAATGGTAGTAGATAATTTGAAAGTTTAATATATTTATTTATTAATGTGAGGTGATGAGTAGGTTTGACGATTAATATTTAATTATTTTCTAAAATAAAAATGAAATAAAAATATTGGAACAAGGAAAAAAAGAAAGTATGACATAAATAATGACACAGAATGAATATTATTTATTTTAATTACATAAAATTAAAAAAATAATTGAAAAAAACTAAAATAAGTCACCAGAAGTAGTCATTTCCACTTTTAGGCCATCTCGGCCCAAATTCCAGCCCAATGACCTAAATTCAGGCCCGAAATCCTTCTAGTGGCCTATTTTCCTAAATCAAAATATCGTGGCCCAAAAATGGAAATGACTCCTTCTAGTGGCCTATTTTAGTTATTACCTCAAAAAATTTTAGCTTATTGATTTCTGTTACTCCCTCCGTCCCACTAATTCCGTCCATTTTCCTTTTTGGTCCGTCCCACTACAATTGTCAAATTTTCTGTTTAGAAAATAATTAAATATTTTAATTACCAAACACATTACCATCACATCACATTAATAAATAAATATATTAAAAATTCAAACACACGACTATCAAATCACACATAAATAAATCAATTAAAAATTGAAATACATTACAACCACATCACATAAATTCCTAATTTACCCACACTTTAAACACTAATCTACCCCTACATTAAATACTAATTATCTCCCCATAAAATACTTTGCCCAAAAAGATAAGACACTATTAGTGGGGCGGGAGTAATATTTTAGGTTGAAATTTTAATATAATTATAATAAAAAATTATTTAATAATATTATATATAAAGTTAAAGAATTCATAATATATAATCTTGATTATATATTTACAAAACATAAAATATAATTATGTAATTATTTTTTTTTTCAATTTATATTTTTTAAAAATACATAGAAAATTTTTCTCAAGATTTTTGATATTAATATATAAATTTATTTTCTAAATATAGATGGAATCTTGGAAAGATATTTTTGAAGAATATTTAAAATAGATTAAATTAATTCAAGATATTTTATAGATGCCACATGTCAGCATCTGATATTTTTTAGAGGATGATGTGGCGTTTATGATGTATCGTGATAATAACTGTAGATATGTTCTATGATGTTTTATAATGATTTATAGATGTAACATTGAGTTTATATCTTTTAATAAAAATTAAGAATAAAACTATAAGATTCAATAAGGGCAAGACATACAAAAAAGCATTCAAAATTTATTACTACCTCCGTCTCATTCTTTTGTTACGGACCCACCCAGCACGTATGCCGATACACATTTTTAATGGTTTATAGCTTGAATTGTGTACAACGAAAAGTTATAAAAAGTTAATTGTCTAAAACTACAAGATTAGACGAATCTAACAAGATCTCACTTGACTATGTTTTTTTTTACATAATTATGATAAAAACTTAAATCAAAGTTAAACAGTGAATAGTGTCAAAAAACCATCCGTAACAATAATACTGAGACGGATGAAGTATATAGATATGAGATTTTGTTGGATTTTGGTTTGTATAAAAACGTAGTTTTAAAATATTAGTTCTATTTATTTTCTGAATTTCTTTTTTATACGCTCATCCAAATACTTCCTTACTTTCGTGAATGCACAATTGTTATTACCGCCGTTTTGATGTTTTTGTTACGTATGGTTTTTTACACTATTCACTATATAACTTTGATTCAAATTTTTATTATAGTTATTTACAAAAAATATAGTCATGTGAGATATTGTTATATTCGTCTAATCTTATAATATCAACTCTTTATAATTTTCATTGTACACAATTTAAGTTAATTACCGTTAAAAATATGTATTGACATACGTGTTGAATGGGTCCGTAACAAAAATAATGACACGGAGGAAATATTATTTTTCTGTTTACTCTTAATGATGTACTATATCAAGTGTGCCATAGTGAGCCCTCTTTCAAGGAAAACAATATCTGTATGTACTAGAGTCCAATTTAATAAAAGTCGAGATGTCTATTTTATTTAACTTATTTTTGCTTAAACAAATAAACACAGTTGACAAAAAAATTAAGAAAATGTTGAGAATATTGTGAATATCTTTGGCATGTTTATGCCTTATTCTTGAAGTTAGTAAATAGTTAGGTCTTGTGAATGATTAGTCATTTCTCACTTCTATAAATATAGGTGTGTTATGAAGAGATAAAACACACCATTGAAATTACACACTACTTTTATTTCTTTACATTTCATCATTTAATTCCAATTTCCATTACAATACTTCCACTATAAACACAAGCTAATAAGCCATATACCATTTTATTATACACATACATAAATAAAGATAGTTATTTCTATAACACGTTATCAGCACGAGGAGACTCTGTCCAGATTATCATTTGAGGTATAATCTCTTATTTCTAAATTTTCAATAAGATTATGGCTAACCTTGCAAAGCAGGAATTTGCTCCCTTAACCGTTGAAGGAAGCAATTATATGTCCTGGGCCCGAGATGTAAAAATGCATCTTACTTCAATGGGTCTGGAAGATAATATTGCTGAAGGCAAAAATCCCAGCCATCAAAATCAGGCAAAAGCCATGATTTTCTTGTGCCATCATATCGAAGAGGCACTTAAAATGGAGTACGTGACTGTGGAATCCCCACTGGCATTGTGGGAAAAGCTGAAAGAAAGATATGATAATCTTAAAAAGACGGTGCTTCCAAAAGCCCTTGATGACTGGACAAACCTGAGACTTCAGGACTTCAAAACAGTCCGGGAATATAATTCCGCTGTGTTCAAAATTACGGCCCAATTGCAATTATGTGGGCAAAAGATATCTGAAGCAGAAATGCTTGAAAAAACGTATTCTACGTTTCATGCTAAAAACACAGTATTGAGTGAGACATACCGTCAAAAAGGTTTTCAGAGATATTCTGATCTTATCACCTGCTTATTATTGGCTGAACAAAACAGCCTATTGTTGTTGAGAAATCATGAATCTAGGCCCGCAGGTGCAAAACCGTTCCCTGAGGTGAACGCGGCTCAATCATCGAAATATGTGCGTGATCGTGGGCACTTTAAAAATCAAAATGATGATCGTGGCCAAAATCGGTATCACAATCGAGGCAGAGGTGAATCATCTCGTCAAAATAATTATCGAAATAAGCCTCGATTTGAGCAAAATCGCAGATATGATACCAGAAGGCCTTACAAACCACAACAAATAAATTATGCAAGAAAGCATAAACAAAATGATGAAATTTGTGATCGTTGTGGAATTAAAGGCCATATGGCTCAAACATGCCACACAGCTAAACACTTAGCTGAACTGTATCAGGCCTCGAAACGAAAAGAAAGACCAGGTGTTGAAGCACACCATAATGCCCACGATGATACTTATGATGATATATTAAATGATAATATCACGTACCTGGAAGCTGATGATTTTGTTGAGCCAGATACTGTTACCAAATAATATATTATATAGCTATATATATATATTTTGTACTTATCTTTTATAATTCCTGTTTAATATAAATAATGATATCTTGTATTTCCCTTTTATTATCCATGTATAATATAAATATGCTTTTGCATTAATAATATTTATATTGCTGATGTTTAATAACATTCTTATATTCTTGTAAAGAAATGGATGCTGGAAATTCAAAAGTCGGAGATGATATCTGCCTCATTGACAGTGCAACAACGCATAGCATTTTGAAAAGCAAAAGCTATTTCTCCAATTTAAAATTGGAAAAGACCGCAGTAAAAACTATAAGCGGTAATGCAAAATGCATTGAAGGCTCCGGTAGAGCTGTTATATTTCTCCCTGAAGGGACAAAAATGGCAATTGAAAATGCCTTGTTCTCATGCAAAGCTCGAAGAAATTTACTGAGCTTCAATGATATTCGAAAAAATGGATATCACATTGAAACTTCAAAAGAGGCAGATCACGAGTATCTTTTGATAACTCGAATTGAAAATGGCAAAAAATTTGTGAATGAAAAATTGCCATGTTACTCCTCTGGCTTATACTATACAAAAATATGTGCCGCAGAAATACATAACCTAGTAGGCTTGAAAGCTACTAGTGAATTTATTACCTGGCACGATAGACTTGGGCATCCTTGCAGTATAATGCTGAGGCGAATTATTGAAAATTCAAATGGCCATACATTGAAAAGGCAAATGATATTGAACCCAAATGAGTTCAATTGTGCAGCCTGTTAACAAGGGAAATTGATAACCAGACCATCTCCAGTAAAAGTGGGAATTGAATCCCCTACATTCCTAGAAAGAATTCAAGGCGATATATGTGGACCTATTGATCCACCGTGTGGACCTTTCAAGTACCTTATGGTATTAATTGATGCGTCATCACGCTGGTCACACGTTTGTTTATTATCAACTCGCAATTTGGCATTCGCAAGATTACTTGCACAAATTATAAAATTGCGAGCACAGTTTCCAGATCATCCGATAAAGAAAATACGCCTTGATAATGCTGGAGAATATACATCACATGCATTTGATGATTTCTGCATGTCGATTGGAATTACTGTTGAACATCCTGTGCCTCATGTGCACACGCAAAATGGTCTGGCAGAATCATTTATTAAGCGATTGCAATTAATTGCAAGACCCTTGTTAATGAAATCAAAACTCCCTGTTTCTGCTTGGGGACATGCTATATTGCATGCAGCCGCACTTGTGAAAATAAGGCCGACAAGCTATCATAGCTACTCCCCTACACAAATTGTGTTTGGAAAGGAGCCCAATATATCCCACTTGCGAATTTTTGGGTGTGCGGTTTATGTACCGATTGCGCCACCACAACGCACAAAAATGGGACCTCAAAGAAGGTTGGGCATATATGTCGGGTATGAATCACCCTCGATTATTAAATATCTTGAGCAAAAAACGGGTGATTTATTTACTGCAAGATTTGCAGACTGTCATTTTGATGAAACTCAATTCCCGACATTAGGGGGAGGAAATGATCAACTGAAAAAGGAAATATCTTGGCAAAGTCCATTTGATTTCCTTGATCCTCGTACAAGGCAATGCGAACTTGAAGTTCAAAGAATTGTGCATTTGCAGGGAATTGCAAATCAATTACCCGATGCTTTTAATGATGCTGCTAAAGTCACAAAATCATATATAAATGATGCAGCAAATGCACCAGCCAATATAAATGTCCCAGAATGGCAAATTCCAAGTGCAAATGAACCTACTGCACGCCTGAAGCGTGGTAGGCCTTTGGGTTCCAAGGATAAAAATCCACGAAAGAAGAAAATTATCCATATGGGTGATAAATCAATCACAGATGATACTCCCGAAGGAGAAATTTATTCAACCCCCGAAAAGGTTGAACCTGAAAATATTCACCCAGAAGAAAATGAAGTTATTGAAACTTCTTTCAATTATATCAATACTGGGAAATGTTGGAACCGAAAAGAAACAAACGTTGATAATGCCTTTGCATACAACGTTGCACTCGATGTAATGGAAAATAACGAGGATCCTGAACCAAGATCAATTGAAGAATGTCGGAAAAGAAATGATTGGCCAAAATGGAAAGATGCGATTCAGTCTGAACTAGATTCACTGAATAAACGAAAAGTACTCGGCCCTATTGTCCAAACACCAAAAAATGTGAAGCCTGTTGGCTACAGATGGGTGTTTGTGAGAAAAAGAAATGAAAATAATGAAATTGCCAAATATAAGGCAAGGCTTGTAGCCCAAGGTTTTTCACAACGACCGGGAATTGATTTTGAGGAAACATATTCCCCAGTTATGGATGGAATAACATTCAGGTATCTAATGAGTCTAGCAGTACGAGAAAATCTCGAAATGAGGCTGATGGATGTTGTTACTGCATATTTATATGGCTCATTGGAAAATGATATTTATATGAAAATACCTGAAGGGTTTAAATTAACTGAGTCTTGCAACTCAAAACCCAGAGAAAATTATTCCATCAAATTGCAAAAATCGTTGTATGGGCTCAAGCAATCTGGCCGAATGTGGTACAACCGCCTCAGTGAAAGTTTGATAAAGGAATGCTATACAAATGACCCGATCAACCCTTGTGTATTTATAAAGAAAAATGGGTCAGAATTTGTGATCGTCGCAGTCTATGTTGACGATTTAAATCTAATTGGAACTCCTGAAGAGTTGAAAAAGGCGGTCGAATATCTGAAAAAGGAGTTTGAAATCAAAGATTTCGGGAAAACGAAATTTTGCCTTGGCCTACAAATTGAGCATTTGGAAATGGGCATATTTGTTCATCAATCAGCTTATACCCAAAAGGTATTAAAGCAATTTCGAATGGATTATGCTCATCCGCTAAATAATCCAATGGTCGTTCGAGCACTTGATCCTGCAAAGGATCCATTTAGGCCAAAAGAAGATAATGAAGAGCAACTTGGCCCAGAAATCCCATATTTAAGCGCAATTGGTGCGTTAATGTATCTTGCAAACAGCACGCGACCTGATATCGCGTTTGCAGTCAATCTACTCGCAAGATTCAGCTCTTGCCCTACTCAACGACATTGGAAAGGCATAAAGCATGTTTTTCGCTATCTCCAAGGAACAATTGATCTTGGGTTATTTTACCCAAAAGACTCTCGACATGAGTTAATTGGCTATGCCGATGCAGGTTATTTATCAGATCCACACAAAGCCAAATCTCAAACAGGCTATATCTTCACGTGTGGTGGAACTGCTATCTCTTGGAGGTCAATGAAGCAGACTATAACTGCTACTTCTTCTAATCATGCCGAAATATTAGCAATCCATGAAGCAAGTCGAGAATGTGTTTGGTTGAGGTCAATGACTCAACATATATTGAAGAGTTGTGGTTTAATCATTGAACCACAAATGCCCCCAACAATTTTATTTGAAGATAATTCGGCTTGTGTAGCCCAGTTGAAAGGGGGTTATATCAAAGGAGATAGAATGAAGCATATTTCACCAAAATTCTTCTACACTCATGATCTTCAAAAGAATGGTGAAGTCGATGTGCAACAAATTCGATCAGAAAATAATTTAGCGGATCTATTTACCAAGGCATTGCCGACTGCAACATTCGAGAAACTCGTGAAGAAAATTGGAATGCGGCGGCTTCGAGATTTAAAATGATGCCCAAATCAGGGGGAGCATCTGATACAAGAATATTGTACTCTTTTTCCTTCACTTGGATTTTTTTCCCACTGGGTTTTTTCCAAGTAAGGTTTTAACGAGGCATATTCTTTGTATTGAAGATATTCAAGGGGGAGTGTTGAGAATATTGTGAATATCTTTGGCATGTTTATGCCTTATTCTTGAAGTTAGTAAATAGTTAGGTCTTGTGAATGATTAGTCATTTCTCACTTCTATAAATATAGGTGTGTTATGAAGAGATAAAACACACCATTGAAATTACACACTACTTTTATTTCTTTACATTTCATCATTTAATTCCAATTTTCATTACAATACTTCCACTATAAACACAAGCTAATAAGCCATATACCATTTTATTATACACATACATAAATAAAGATAGTTATTTCTATAACAGAAATTAAATTGTTGGTGACAATGTTCAATCTACTTCATTTGACTACAGCAAAACGATAGGCCCAACGGCTTTATCAAAAGGCCCATATGCTAATACTTCATCTGTCTCATGGTAATTGTTACAAACCCTTTCGACACGCATGCCAATGTACATTTTTAACGGTTAATAACTTAAATTTTGTACAACGAAAAGTTATAAAAAGTTGATTGTCTAAAACAACAAGATTAGACGAATCTAACAAGATCTCACTTGACTATGTTTTTAATTTCTTACATAACTATGATAAAAATTTGAATCAAAGTTAAACAGTGAATATTGTCAAAAAATGATTTGTAACAAAAGGAGTGAGACGGAGGAAGTAGTATATACTCCATCCATTTTTTTTTAATTTATTTTTATAATCGGTCGCGTGGTTCACCGGTTCCACCGAAAACTCTCATTTGTTGAAGCGGAGCATAGAGCTATTTAGATATTTAATAAGGCCTTATAGTATTTCAAAGGTTGCTCTCATTTCTATATTACACGCAATTTAATACACGTTTTTATTATTAATAACTTAAATTATATAAAAATAAAAATTATAAAAATTTGATTTTATAAAATTAAGCTATTAGATGAATCCAACAATATTTCACTTAATTATATTTTATGTTATGTAACCACAAAAAAGTTGATTCAAAGTTATTTAATAAATAGTATGAACTATGCAATGGGTAAAGTTAAATAAAAATGGAGGGAGTAACAAATTGAGAGTGAGACTCCCTTAATTTGCTATCATTAAAATCCGCCATTAAATTGAGTGTTAATGATTTTTTTCCGGAGTGTTAATGAATTTTTAATTAGTTGATTAATGTCGTGAATTCGAGTTTTATAAAAATAGAAAACCGTTTTCGAAAACAACGACCCACTAAATTTATTTGTACATCAAGTGTTATATGCTTGAACCTATCAAAACCCTAAGAAATCTTTGGTTCATTAAAAAGTGGTTTGCAATTTATTAATGCCTTGATTATTTAATTATTTCATTCAAATTAAGAGAGAAGCACAAGAAAAGAAGCTTTCCATTGGCCGTTAATTTCAATTCGTTGTAGCCCAAATTTAAATTCAGTAGTGGTCTCCACTCTCCACTTAGGTTTGAATTTTGTTATGTACATGAGACCTTTTTTTCACCAAAAAAAAAAGACAAGACCTTTTCATAAGGATCTTGTTAAATCTCAAATGGAGATCAATAATTCAAGCATTTCATTGGATCACTGAATCATCCTGGGCTCTTCTTTGTCTTATTATTTTTTTTTCTAAAAAGAATTATTTCATTTCTTTATTAGTGGTCCTTAATGCTTCCTAGCAAAATGACAAGAAGATTACCACTTAAAAAAACACCCTCAATCATTCATACAATTCCTCCAGGGATTGGAAAACATATAATCACTATTGAGAAATTGACAAAAAGGCAAAAAAAAAAAAAAAATTAAAAAAAATCAACCAAACAATGGTATTTCAATCTCAAATTAAATAACTCAAAATATACAAACCCTAATAAGAGAATCACAAGATAGAGTTATAATTTCTTCCATGGGAAGTGAAAAAGCATAGAAACCCCATTAACTTTGTGCCTCTTTGCTCTCTGCATCTTTCTTTCTGCACCAACACCCATCTTTCTCTTCCATGGAGTTTCTGCTGATCTCTTCTCGACAAATGGGCTCATCAAAAAACTGAGGACAGATGATTTTGTCGTTTTTGGATGGACTACTGCAGGCTTATGATGATCTGATGAAGATGGGGGGTTATAGTGAGTGTGATGATCAGAAGGGAGTAGTAGTTTTGTTGATCTGGCAGCAGCAGAAGTTGCAGGTAGATACGGCAAAGACATGAAGTGCCTCTCAACAATATGGGAGATGGCAACCATTTCATATGCATCATATAAGGGGCTTCCACAATCCCATATCTTTATGGGGTTATTGCCTTGATGATGATGATGATCATCATCATCATCTTTGGATTGTTTGATTGGCTTCATTGTGTGGTTTAGGGGGCTTGTGATTGGATCTATGTATATATATATATATATATATAGATGTATAATATATTGTTTGGGAAAATTTGATTTTTTTTAATAAATATATATATATGTATATATATATAACACTAAAGGAACATCTTGTGTGTGTTTTTAATGGTTGAGATTCCTTCAATGTATTTTATTTAAGCTGGCTGTGCTATGATTGGGCAATTAGGGCTCCCCACATGGGATTAGTTAAACAACTTTTCTTTTCTAGTTTAAGGATGATTAAGAAGTTGAAATTTCAAGAATGACCCTCTCCAAGCTATCCTCCTTGCTAAGAGGGTTGACACATGCACACACACCTGAAGTATATAAGTATTACTGTATAGAAGATGGTGTGGAATCTAATGTATATTAATTAATAGAAAAAGTTCAAATGTGTATACATACAATATAAAAATAAATTATGTTTGAATGCAAGGATTGACATGGTAGTGAAAATGTGAAATAGGCGACTATGGATACTGATGAAAATTTCTTTTGTAGGCTATACATTGAGAATTAGAGATAGTAGAATAGTAGTGTTTCATTATTTCGAGATTGTATCTTTTTGGTGACAACCGAGAACATAGTTATTAACATCTCCATCTTGATCTTACGATTTTACGATCTCACTTCTTAAACATGATCTAGATCTTTGTAGGATCTTAAATTTATTAGGATCTCAATCTTGATCCCGATCTTGATTGTAAAATCCGATCTTAATGGTAGTATCTTACGATCCTATATATCCGATCCTACAAAATTTTGAAATATGCTCCCATAATTTCCTATTTTTCATAAAATGAGTATTGAATTTTATTTTCGATTGTTTATAGTGGTTTATACTTCATTTACCTAATAATATTCTATGTTATGCTTTCATTTGTTAATACTTCATGTATAATTATTTTTATCTATTGTTGCAATTTGGTAGGATTTTAGGATTTAAATTTAATACTACGATCACGATCTTGCAAATACAAAAACGATCCAAGCTAATATCACTGATAATCTTGACTGACAATACTCAGTGGCCCATGAAATGCAGAGGGCCTGGGCTTTAAGAGCAGCCCAAATGGAACTGATGAGCCCATTTCACTCTACATGTCGAAATAGAATAGTACTCCTAATATAATTAAGGCCATGTTCTCTTCACCGTCTGAAATAAGGTGTTCTGATTTGAATTTTATAAGATCTGGTCTGATCTGAATGTTTTTGTCTGGTCTGATCTGATCTGATTACTATATATATAGTGTGGTCTGATCTGGTCTCTTTGATTTGATATGATATGGTCTGATTTTAATAAGTAATAAGTCCTAAAAATAAGTTCAGGAGAAGAGGCTCTAAGTCGGCGGGGTAAGAAGTCCCACTCCCACAGGCCACATCAGCTCATTACTTTCGCATTATTAAGACATTTGCAGTCCCAAAACACGTGGTTCTGTTCTGTCGGTCCTCCAGTACATACAAACAGGCAGCCACAGTATATGAACTCATAGAAAAGACACTCCAAAGTCCAACCACATTTCAATAAAAATCAAAAGATTAGGCGGTTAGGCCACAAATGTTGATATATGTACTTATTTAGATATGGTAGATATAACAGTTCAACACAGAACAAACAAAGAAAGTCTACATTCAAGACGACTGGACACGACCACCGGAAGAGATTTTGAATGCAAGCAAACTCAAATACTAGTGGTTTTCAAAGTAGTAGTAGTAGTACTTGTAATAATTACTTAATACTACTTTTAATATGCAGTGCTGAAGAAGCTCTTAACAACATTAGCAGACAGTATCTGCATCAGCGCCGCGTTGGCGGGGCCCACACAGCGAGGAGTCTTGTACTGGCTGACGGCGCCCCCGAGCCCAACATAGTGATCCAGTATCTTATGGAAGGTCCCCCTCCTCACCGCCCTCAGCTCCAGTGCCCCTATGGTGTTCACCTTCCGGGAGCTCATGTACCCCGCATCCATGAATGATCTGTCCAGGCAATTGCAGCATTCCTGCAGAAGCTTGTCGCAAGGCTCGCCGCTGGTCTCCCAGAATATCACGTAGTGGGCGGGTTCTGCTGACGAATCCACGCAGCTCGTGAAGTCGACTACCTCTACTTTCTCTTCTGCCAGCACCTTCGCAGCTGCTTCGACTGATAGCTGTAGGTCCTTTTCAGTGTTCTTGTCGATGTTGATCGTTAGGACGAGGTTTCTCCTGCATATGAATTGGAGCTCAGGGGTGCTCTCGTGGAATCCCACAACCTTCACTACATCTCCTAGCCTGTATCGATACAATCCTGCACCACAATAATTAAATTATAGGATACCCGGAGGTGTTTGCAGCAGTCATCAAAATGCAATGGTACTCCTGCTACAAGATGAATAAAGCACGAGTCATGTGCAAGTGGGCAACAAAAACCAGGACAAGGGCCCTGTTTCATGGGTTATGCATGCTCTATTAACAAAGTGTGGCCCGGCCAGCTCGTGATTAGGAATTCTATATTATAGAGAGAATCATCATGTGACACACGAGATATAAAATAGTCTATAGTTTATTCGAATTCAGATTCTCTTGTGTTTTCCAGCTGGTCTGAGCACTTGACTTAGTTTATACTCCTATATAGCTAATCATTTATTAATACCACATTGCAATTGGCAAGATGCAAACAATTTTTAAAACAAGACCTGTGACTTGATTATTGAAAAGGTACAAAGTGAAGAATACATGCAATAATAGTGCTTCGTAAGATTTGCGAAAAAGAGAAGAATGCGCACCTCCCGGATTGGTAAGTATTATTTCGTACTCTTGGCCTATTTGGACTTCAGTTAGTCCTACAGGTTGTGGCTCTGCACACGGTTTGAATGATCCGCCTTTCTCCTCACCATTGACATCCTCATTCAAAGGGAAAAATTCAAAATAACCAATATCAGGGCGCACGGCAAATGTAACCTGTTCTGGGGCTAACTTTGGCCTGATATTTGCGCCAATCCATCCTTCAGAAGCCCCATAACTGTCACTTACTAAAGGGAGGTCCCCTGCATAGTGCCTCAACTTTTTTATGTAAGGCTCCATGGACCCTGTCATGATCCCGAATACATATTTTGCATTTGGAAACAGCTCTGGAATGATTCCATACCAGTTGCTAACTCCCAAGCACTTAGAGCGTATTGCCTCCGCCAGTTCTGGATCAGGCTTGAGAAGCTTGGCTATAGCGGTTCTAATTGATGGTACTGTGATACGGCTACTCAGTGTCCCTTCGCGGATATCATTCACGAGTTCCTCCCATTGTAGTTCCAAGGTTCGGAACGCATGGACAATGCTATGGGCAAATGCGGAGGAAATGACTTGAATCTCATCGCGGAATATTAGGCCACACAGAAAGTGACAATACAATGACTGATGAAAATCAGGTCCAAAGATCACCTCATCCGGGCTGCAACATGGGATCTGCATTGCCTTCAACAGCTTCTTGAATTGAACATTGCGGTAGACATTGGTGGTGGCTGTTCCAGCAGCAAGACCCCCCTTTGTGTTGAACTGCTTGCTGCTATATATGAATTGTAATGCTTTCCCCTTTTCAACAGGATATTCCCTATCAGGGAAAATAAATAAATAAATAAACTTTCCACTGTAAGAGAGTACACCAAACAAAAAGTTGCAATGGGACAAAGTTCTGGATATGGTAAATCAAAATGAAGGTCAGACGGCAAGAACACAAGAAACAAAAGCAGGAATGTGAGCCGAGCATCTGTGCCCACACCAAATGTTGGCTTTATGTGGGCTGGAATTTTAATAAGAGGAATCAATGAAGTTCAGAAATGATTAGATCAAAGCAAATGATATATTCTTTCCTAGCTGGAAAGCAAGTTCACTATTCAGATATCAGACAAGGCGAGATTCAGGTGGAAGTAACGTTGCTTTACAGCACACCATTTTACCTGTTCCTGAATGCGAAGGAAGTCCTGAACATCTGCATTGTGCTTTCCATCAACTCATCATTGAAAGGCACAAACTTAGGCTTCCCCTGAGTGGTTCCAGAGCTGAAACAACCACAAATTTCATAACAAACCATGGTATGCCAGAGGTGTATTCTTTTCAAGCACATTAAATTCATTGAGATCTTAATTTAAGTGATGAAACACTACCTTAATGAAATGCTGTTTATCGGTTTCCCTGTGAGAGCACATGGATTCCTGCCGTCAGCAATACTCTGAATGTAAGGTTCCAAGTCACTGTGAGTGACAACAGGGACACAGGCCTTGAAACTCTCGGCGTCGGTCCTTCCCCCAAGTCCACACCTCTGCAAATACTCTGATTTCCCATTATCTTCCAGGATTCTCTTCAAGGTCTCCCTCTGAACCCTCCCTGCATCCCTCGCCAACGCCTCGAATTCTTCTATGACTGCCTCTGAATCCAATCTTTCCTCCATTTTCTCCAACATCTTAACCAACAGTAAGGCAAGCTGTAACGGGAAGACAATTAAGATTCACATAAACACGAAAATAAAGGGGCAGAGGGGTTGGTGCAAGCTATAAGATCATATACCCTGGATGGTTTTAACTTAGGCCCAAATACACAACTTCTTTGCAAGAGAGGCTTATTTAAGCACAAAAGTAAGAGTCAAACTCTATGAATTGTGCCACTTTCTGCAATTTCACAGAAACCAGGAGAGATGGTAGAATAATACTAGTAAACAATTGTAACAAACTGTGGGCGGTGAGGTGTTCATTTCTGACGCTCAGGTCAACTAAAAACTTGAAACAAGCAAAATATGTTTCGTGTATATCAGTATATGAACATTACGATACTATAAATGAAAGTAAAACAAAGATCCAAATATGTAAGTACAGAGGTGAATAGTTTGTTATATTATTTCAATAATCCGAGTACAATGAATTTATACAAAATTGCAATTGAATTGAATCCTATGCCATTAAATATTTGATATCAAATCATAATATAGTACTATCAAATTAATAAATGATGAAAATAATGCTTTTTTAAAGTACATAAAATGTTGTACAATTAAGGATCACTCGTTTCGGCTTATCAAAAAGAAAAAAAGTAATCACTCATTTTATCAGTTAGAACAATAAATGTCATTATATAAATTGGATTCATACTTTCGATTGTGTGAACATGAGCTCAAAAACAGTGATGAACAGCAGCAGTCAACCAACTTCCTAATAAGCATTATTAAATGAAAGAACACACAATTCAGTTTTCAACTTCTAAATAAAGAGTAAATCACCCCAATACACATCAAAACCCCTAATCTTCATGTAAGCAGTAAAAGTATGCCATACGGCAACTTCCAGAAAGTGACATTCCACAAAAAGGTTTTCAGAAAACTGAACAAAGAGTACCTAAAAGAAAGCCTGAACCAAAGAAAAAGTGAGAGAAAATGATTCATCGCACATCCATGAAGTATGAATTCGAAGACAAAATCTCACACAAACAGAAAAATCCACATCAAATAAACAATCAATTCCGCAACCTACTTTCCTCCAAATATTGAATTCAAACAACCAAAATCAACTCAACCAGCAGGTACGGAAATTAAAGCGAATACTTCTACTGTTCTACACATTAACGGTTTCAAAAAAAAAAAAAAAAATTAAATAATCAGGCGAACGATTCCTCGAAAAATCACTTACGCCACCGTCGTTCAGCTTGAGGTTTTTGCAGGGATCACTGAATCCTGATGGACGACGGTTGGGCGGCGACGAAGAGGAAAAGAAATTAAAGCGTAAAATGGGGAATGGTACAAGGAGAAGTGATGGAAATTGATCTTTGTGCTCGGTGAGAAATGAGGTGAAAGATTGTTAAAAGGAACTGCTGATTTATATAGACATATAAACAGAATAGAAATAGATATAGATTTACAGTGTATGTATATTGTATGCATGCACGGATGCGTTTATATAAAAGGGGCAGCTGACGCGCGCAGAGGGGATAATATATTGTATGAGTTCGTCACCTGTTCCACCATAATTGTACTCTTTCATAGTTACATCTAAATATTGGATTACTAATATAAATTTGAAAAGAAGAAAACAATATTACTATAATAGTAGTAATGAATGTCACGTTAAACTAGAAATTTTTTTTTATTTTAACCTCAAATTTCGTTAACTATCAAAGTTTAATTTAGTTTAGCAGATCATATTTGGCAGTCAAATAGGAAAATTCTGGCAATGACATAATCAATGAATTAGTCACTGATCATGAGATAAATATGCAAATTAATTTTCAGAAGAAAAAAAAAATTACCAGAATAATCTTGAGAAAAAAAAAAAATTCTCAAATTTGAAATTGGAACGGCAAAAGGAACTAGAGTCTAGAGAATATTGTCCAATAAAAATCAATTTGAAGTAATTATATACTTCCTCTGTTTTCGTGATATTGCAACATTTCCATGTTTGCGACTATTTATTGTTTATCTTTGACTCAAAATTTTATTATAATTATACAAGTTAAAATATAGCAAAGTGAGATCTTGTTAAATTCGTCTCGTCATATAGTTTTTAAATATCAAACTTCTAGAATTTTTACTTGTACCGACCTTAGGTTATTAATGATTTAAAATATGCATTGGACTGCGTGCACTGTGTGAATGTTGCACTTTCATAGAAACAGAGAAAGTATCATGTACAACCTTTCCGTAATTTTGGCCACGCGAGAATTTACTATGTTTTGTCGACAATAATCTTCTCGTACAGATTCTCGAGGATGAGTCTAGGTTAAATGTGGCATGATAATACCCGATAATTCAAAAAAAAAAAAAACTCAATCCCAATCTCCCATCTAAGTATTTAATTAGTAGTATCTCATATAATTAGTTTCTCTTAAAATGAGATTAAAAAATATAATATTAGTATTCTTAATTAGACAATCTTTTTTCGATTAAGGATATTATGTAAATATTGGTTGAAAAAATATTGTAAAATAATTTATACGTAGACTAAAATAGTAAATCCTACAAAAGAAAGAAATAAAAAAATTCAAATGTTGAACGGGCGAAATGTGTTTAACCGTAAATTTTATAGTTTGAATAATTTATTTTAAAAGTAATACTAGTACTATATGACATAGCTAGTGGGTTTAATTAAGTTTGAGTGAATAGATTAGGAGTGGTGGAGACGTGGAGTTGCTATGGTAAAGTTGTAGTGCATGTTATATTGATGATATGATGATGATTGATGGCATGTGTGGGTTGTGGAAGCCGAACTAGTAGCTAGCATATAGCTATTCACAACTCGTGGTTTGTCCCTATATATATACTACATGTAATAAAGGTTGTACACACCAAGGTTGTTAAGTCGATATCCTATATGAATTCATTTTTTTTTTTCAAGATCGAAATCGTAAAATCGAATTGGGATCTTAAGATCTTATAAAATTGCAATAATGGATAAACTCCATTATACATACTAACAAGTAAATCCATTATTTCGTGTATTTATAAAAACATCACAATTAAATATAAAATATTTCCACATACATACATATTATATTTTTTTTTACACATAATACATAAGGAGTACAAGTCCTTAAGTTTAAAATTAAAGAAAAGAAGTTACTTTGATCCCAAATCATAAAATACTACAAAAAATTTATACGTTTAAGAGGTTATGATCGTAGAAGCGTTTAAGACAGTATGGCCATAAGATCGTAACATTCTACGATCATGATCGGAATCTTATCCAGATCTTACTAATTTTAAGATCCTACAAGGTTCGAGATTGTTTTAGAGAGGTGTGATCATAAAATCGTAAGATCCTAAGATCAGGATCAGGATCGGGATTTTAACAACTATGTTTCACACCTTTCATCTTAATTTCAACTCGTCAAATGGAAAATTGTAGGGGATTCAAGTCCACCGACTTTCAACATTTAGGTCGGGATTCTTCACACGATCCATATTCCTCCCCTTTGTTACTTTTTAATTATGTGGCATGAATTTTCACTATCCATTTTTTAGCATGTATAAGCTATTTAACGGGGAAAAAATATTGAAGAATGGTACATCTATGAATTATGGTCATGAATCCCGTCCTCCATAATATAATTGATAATTCCCAATCCCTACCCTAATCATCATCCATCGGAATTTGGATTTATAATATAATACTACTATAATACATTATGGACCGTACTTAGTTACTGACCACTTTCCCTCGCCTCATTATTGGCTCTTAACTTCGTTTATGCCCTCCACCGTTAGTAATAAATTATTAGTATTAATTCCTTTTTGTTAACAAATTATAAATATCAAGGTATTCACCGTCTCATTTCTATATTTTAAAGATGGTAGTTAATTTTCATGTTAATTTTATTTTTGTTAGAGGAAGTCCAAGGCCACTTATTCAAAAAGTTTTAATAGTTTTTTTCTGGGGTGAATAAAAAAAGTTTTAATAGTTGATACTATATAAATTATAAAATAAATTATCAATATCAATATTAAGGACAAGTGGAAGTCCACTAACTTCCTACCTTTAGCTTGGGGTTAGATTCCCCTATCCCTATCCTTATTCCCTTTATAATTTGTGTGATATGAGTTATCACAATCGTTTTTATAATCTGTAGGTTCTTCAGAAAAAAATAAAAATATAAATTTAAAAGTTAAAAACTTGACCACTATGTCAAATCTTACTCTTTGGGTAGTTGACAATTTTAGTGGCACTAGGGTCGGCTCCATTAGGCCGAATACCAATTAAGTTGGTTTGGGGGTAAAAGCTAGCATCAAGTGGTTCAAGCTTCTTTCCAATCACTGTTGCATGGGATCGAATTATAATCTAACTACCAAAATCATTGTCAATCATCACTTGATCAATCAATAATTGATAATTACACAATCTACTTTTTTTTTTAAAGGTGAATACTAGGTATCCCCAGGCCTCATTGGACCCAATACTAATCCCTCGAGGATCGGGTGTGCATTGACGAGTTGCCTCTCCCAAAGCAGAATTCTGCATACACAAAGGCTCGAACCTGAGACCTTTGCTTAAGCTGTCAGAGCCTCATACCACTCAGGTCAAATGCGTTTGGTCACTATCTACTTATTTTTATAGTAAATGGATTTAAATATGTAAATAACAAGATTTTATTGTTAAAGCAATATCAATAACTGAAGAAATTTTCAGTGAAATACTCACATAATCATGTTTTAGATTTTGAATAATGTTCATATTCTTCAAAAAAAAAAAAAAAAAAACCCCTTACTTAGGACTTTTTTTTGGGGGGACAAACCCATATTTAGGACATTAAGGAGGGTGTTTTCAACTAACAGTTTATAAGATTTGTTGGACTCTCATAGATTTTAAAAATTCTTTATAAATTTGGAGGTATTCAATATATATTTTAAATTTTTTAAAAAATTTAGAAATATTTAATACAAAATTTAAAAAGTTTATAGATATTCAACGGGATTTTAATTCTCTATAAATTTTAATGGATTCTTAGAAAATACTCATAACAACCAAAGACATTTATGACTCTATACAAAGTCACACAAACTATATATATACTCCATATAAAGCCTTTGAATTTTCTAAAATCACTTACTTCTAAAGTAATTAAAAAAAAAATCGACAAAATTTGATGAATTGAATACACCATCCTAAATACTATAAACTGAATTACGTGTTGAGTTGGGAGAAAATAAAATGTAAGGGTGGAGGGAGTAACTAAAAAGTAACAGACAATTAGAATTAGAATAATTGTAATTTTAATTTCTCTCCATCTCTTTAAATAACTATCCATTATCTTTATTAGAAGTAATATAAAAATAAAAATACTCCGTATATAGCTAAAAGGCGTTTGGGGTCGGTCATATCAATAATATTCCTCTATTCAAATGTGCGAAGGACAGAGGGCCAGAGGAGTAATTTTTTTTTGGATGAGCTCAGAGGGAGTAATTAAAAAGTAACAAGTAAACTAGAATTAGAATAAATAAATTGTAATTTCAAATTTCTCTTCAAATACATTATAATTGGAATAAATTTTAATTTCAAATTTATGTCCATTTCTTTAAATAACTATCCATTTTCTTTATTAGAAGTAATATACAAAAAACGTAATACTCCTTATAAAGATAAAAGGCGATGGGTCATATCAATAATATTCTTCCAGAGATAAAGACCATATGTCCTACAACTTACCCGAATTCCCATTTGGATAGAAAGTATTTGAATTACCAAAATGGTCCTGTAAGTTAATTTTTCATAATCAAAATGATCCTATAATTTTTTTAATTACCAAGATCGTCCTGTAACTTTTTTTTTCCGATCAATTTAGTCCCCAGGGTATTTTGGCAAATTATTTTTTGATCCCCAAACTTTTAAAATTACTAGCCTTACCCAAAAACAGT
Source organism: Hygrophila difformis (assembly GCA_030278955.1). Taxonomy (NCBI): domain Eukaryota; kingdom Viridiplantae; phylum Streptophyta; class Magnoliopsida; order Lamiales; family Acanthaceae; genus Hygrophila; species Hygrophila difformis. The sequence goes on from JAOANR010000005.1 coordinate 50,946,296, forward strand.
ATATTTTGTGAAGTATGGTCCTTATAACATATTTATATTTCAATATTATATATTTATTTGTTGGATGTTTATTTAATTTTCGGAAGCATTAGGTCGTTTAAAGTGGATTTATATTGAAAAATAACTAATTAAACGAAGAACTAAAATTTAGGGGTCAAATTGTAATTAAAATAAAATTTATAAGGTATAAATATGATAAAAAGGACTATTTTGGTTATGAATAGTTAACTTACAGGACCATTTCAGTAATTCAAATAATTTGTGGACCAAATGAGTATTAGGGGTAAGTTACAGGACCTATTTGATAATTATCCCATATTCCTCCATTCAGATGTACCAAGGACAGAGGAACTGCCCTGTTCTCTAGGCCTTAATTTTTCTGGTCTAATATAAATTTATAAGATTTGGTCTGGTTTGATCTGAATTTGTCTGGTCTGGTCTGATTCCATCTAATCTGATCTGCTATGGTCTGGTCTGATCTTATTTTCTATATATTATTATAATGATTTGATCTGATCTGATTTGATCTGATTTGATCTGATCTGATATGATCTGATCTGGTCTGGTCTGATCTTATTTTATCTGGTCTAATCTTAATGTTTCTTATCTGATTTGGTCTGATATAATTTTTATAAAAAAATATAAATAATAAAACCTGAAAATAAGTCCTAGAGAACGTGGTCTAACTAAAAGTAACAAATAAGTTTAGAATTAGAATAAATTGTAATTTAAAAATTTTCTCCATCTCTTTAAATAACTATCCATTTCTTTATTTGAAGTAATATATATAATACTCCGCATATAGATATCAATTACGAGTACATTCCTTTACTTGGAGATGGAGACTTGGTCAAATGGTCAAGTTAACGGATGAAGTTTGATTCTTCACCCGGCACATTATTCTTCTCCTTTTTTTAAAAAAAATTATATGATATGGACTACATCCACCTATTACCTAGCTTGTATAAATTGTAAAAAAAAAAAAAATACATTCCTCGGCCCGTCTTGTATTCCAATTCAACATCAAAATTTGATATCATTTCAAGGGTACATCTAGACACTTACTAAAGTGTCTAATAATTAAACACGTGGGCGGTGAAAAATAACAAGAACACGAAAGTATTTAACAAGTCAAACTCCATTTTCATTATTTAAATTCTATCCCAATATAAACTGCCTAACTGCATTAATACAAAACTGACGAGGAACTTAGCTCAAGTCATTAACGAATCTACATTAGAGCAAGGTAGGTCAATTGACCTAACATTGTTTAATAAAAAATAAAAAATATATAGATGTAGTATATATTTACGTAATAGTTGAATTGAGCCTAATCAATTTAATTAAATAAAATAGATTTATTAACTTTAATTCTATTCATTTATATATGGGGTAGTTTAAGCATATTTTGAACTCGATTTTGAATTCGAATATTGTCTTCTTTCTATTTGGTTTTAAGATAGTAGATTATTATGAAGATATTGAGTATTTTTTTCAAGAGGAAATTTAGTTGTAAATTTTAGTATTTGCAGTTGTTGTAAGCTTGTACAAATTGAGAATACTAGCATAATTCTATTTTAAGGAATTTTCAGAAGTGCAATTGATAATTTCGAATATTTATCAACTGATGAGAGGTTTTGGGATATAAAACATTTAAATAAACTTTCTATCAAGTTTGTTGAGACAAATTAAAGAAGCATAAAACACATTTGAGAGTATATTTACTTTTAATTCGAATTTAATATTTCTTCATCCCGTAGGAATAACAATAATATATGTGATGAGTTATTAAATGAATGTTTATTACTTTCATAGAACGAGATTTGTTCATGAACATTATTACTGATACTTTTGCACAACGACACTGAAATACATCGTAACCAATTATAATCATTTTGATATAATATTTTAATAGTTATATAATAATCATTATTAATTAGGTTACTTATTCTTCCCCTCCAAATAGAAAACTGACCTACTAAAAAGAAATTTCTGCATCCGCCACTGGCTCAAGTGGTCAAGTTTATTGACTTCCAACGAAAGGTCAGTTGGTTACATTATTTTAATTAATTAGTTACGGATTTAGGTCCTGTTGGTTAAAAAAATTGCAATAAAGTCATGAGATAAATATATACCTTAAACATACCTCCCCACAAATTTGAATATTAAAGGTATCTATGTTAATTTCCCCGAGGTTTTAATTTGCATAAACACGGGCAAGAAACATAAAGGAAAATGGGATATTTTACATCCCAATTAATTAACAGTGTCCACAGAATATGCAGTATGGATAAATCATAAATTGAGAGACATGAAAGACAAGAAGGATAGGAAAATGTGCATAAGGATATGGTGATGGAGCTCTTCATTTTGTCAAATTGGACCGAATACCGATCATCAAATAAGCACCGAGCAAAATGGTGGCACTGCCAGTGGACCATCAATAATAGGTTTTATACCAGCGGCGGATCCATAAATTTTCTTCAGTGGACACAAAAATGATGAATACGATGTTCAAATTAAGGATGTAGTCATAATACAAAAACTATTGAAAAATTAGATTATGGAGTAATTGATTATAGTGATATCACCATAAAAATTCAGTGGTTGCACTATGCAAAATCAAATTAAATCTTAAAAAAAAAATTAGCTTAAAATACCAATTTTATCAATCTGAGTGGTATCCCGTGCCACCGTCGGTCCCTTAGTGCATCCGCCCCTGTTTGATAGGGTGCTGAATGTGTGACATTCAACGAATGCTGAAATGCTGACCCAATGTGATGTATGTGCTGGGTGTTAATGTTGTATGTGCTATGTATAAAAACACTCAGCACATATAAAACATTCCTTCAACATTTTAGCAGGAGCTAATTCAGCTCCAAAATCAAATCCATCTATAATAATCAAACTATTTAATTATGTTGTACTCCCTCCGTTCCTTTTTAGTTGTCATTTTAGAGAGTAAAAAGTGTTTCACAATAGTTGTCATTTTTAGGTAGTTATATGTAGTTATGCTATGTTTTTATTATATTGCCATTCACTTTACATAAATGTTATTTGTTAACATTTATTAAGAATGAATTTAGTTAAAGTGTAAAAATGTAAATTCATGAATTAATTAATACAAATTTTGATTATTGAAATTGAGCTGAAAGAGACAACTAAAAAGGAACGGATGTAGTAGTAATGTAGTACCGTATATTCCAACTCTGAGGAATCTTCAGACAATGAACGAAACCCCATGCGTAAATAATTAACTGTCCACTTAATAATGATAAATCCACAAGAATTCAATTGGACGACGAAAAAAAAAAAAACACTTGGTAGTGTTTTTTTTGGTTACCAATGGTAACAGTCCATTTCTTCACTAAATAATGCTGGTACACAAAAGATGGTCTTTTCGGACACATACGAAGTACTCCTAGTTTATACGAGTTATTTTAAATGTATTTAGTTATTAGTTTTTGCAATAGACTTCAATAAATTTCAAGGGTTTTAGTTCACATTCCGTATCAAAATTTGTGGGCACAACAATAAGTTAACATGCATGATTAAACTTTTAAATTTGTCGTTTCGTGTCATTCCGTTAGATTCAAATTTTAATGCTGATTCTGTACTCTTAACTATTTTGATTCGTCGAACAATTCCAATTGTATTCGGTAGCTGCTAAATTTTAGCCGACTAACTTTTGCATAACTCTAATATGTGTTTCCTTTCATAAGTTATTGTTATTAAATCAATAGAGTTTATGCACAAACTACTCCTTCCACTGCAAGTGATGCTGTCCAGGGTCTGTTTTGTGTAGGATCGTCCAATATTATATAATTGCTAAAATTGTCCCAAAATGTGAAATTCTAATGATCCTACCAATATCATCACAAAAATAATCTATCTATCACATTCTTATTAGAGATTACAAAAAAGAGCTTTCTTCCCGCGGCTGCACTTGCAGGCACCGCACTCTATCCACTCAACTTTATTAAATGAAATCAACAAGAAAGAAATGGGGCATATTTTTCGTGACGGAAAACGGGTTTTTTTTTGATAAATCAAGTGATTTCTTGGGACTTCTAAATTTTTGGATGTAAGGTAACCTTCATCGAACATGAAACATTGTTTTAGCAGTTAAAATTACATAACTACTCAAGTTATTTGTAAATTGAAAAAATTGTTATATATAATCATTTTATTGTCTTGTTATTGAATATTGATCGACAAGAAGATTATTTTTTATTTATTTTTTTGTTGAATAGCCTCACAAGCTGTGAAGGGGGTTGTGGGAGCTCATATAACACAAATTACATATGAACGGGAGGGATAAGTGGTCAGATGGGGAAGTGAACCCCAAACTAAAGGTTAAATTAAATTAAAGACTGGGGACTCTACCACTTGACAAAATCTTTATCCCGACTAGAAGATTATTATTGGTATTGCATCATTAATTATAAAAATGGTTTTGCTAACCTATTTATTAAAGTAACAAAAAGGTTCTTATAGAATATAGATAATAAAGATTAATTATTTTCTTAAGTACACGAATTCTTTTATGAGCTAACACCTATTATCCATCGCCCAACATAAAGCTTTTGAAGTAAAATGTATTTTTTTTTTTTAAAAAAGAAAAATTCGGATTCGTTCGTATACACTACATACTACTACCATACGATATTATACAAAATTTTGTTTATCATTTTTCGTTTTCCATTTTAGTGTTTATGCAGTTAGTATTTTCATATAAATTAGTCTTTATTTAAAAAATAAAATTCAAAATTCAGATCATGTCCACTAGTATATATATGGTCGAAGAAACCAGAAAAAGTAACACATACAGTGAAATTATGAAAATGATTTCCTTTTGGGGGGATGATATGAGATATATTTATTCAAAGAAACAAAAATAAAAGGGTGGTAGTATTAAATAATGAGACACGAAAAAGGCTGGGCGGAATTCGGAAGTTTTCGGGAAAAATATACTTTTGATCTCGTAAGATTTTCACTTACCTGCTTTTGGTTTCACATTTAAAAATATTTCACCTTTGATCCCAGATAATTATTATTTTTATTTTTGGTACATCGGCCTATTTTTAACAAAAAAAAAAAAAAAAAACTATTCATATGGGATTAATGCAATTTTTTTGAAATTTCTTTATTTGCAAAATGTCCAAAATCCAATTAATTCCAAAACTTATTTAACTAATTCAAAATTTATTATATGGGATTAATGCAATTTTTTTGAAATTTCTTTATTTGCAAAATGTCCAAAATCCAATTAATTCCAAAACTTATTTAACTAATTCAAAATTTATTTATTTGTACATATAATATTATTATAAATTTAATAGAAAATAATATTTATTAAATAATAATAATTTAAATTTTATTATATATTTGGTATATGCTTTATTGAAAAAATATATATAAGTACGCATAAAAAATACTAAAAAATAAACAATATTTTAATTAATAGTTAATAAAAAAATTTAAAGTTTTTATAAACCTAGAATATTTTATTGTGGGCATTTTGCTAATAAACAAAATTTTTAAAATTATACATTGACCCTATATAAATATTGTTTGTTAAAAAAATTCACCGATTGAACAAAATTGAAAAAAATAATTATCTTTATAAACATATGACCAAAATTAAGTTTAAAAAAAAAAATCCTATATGGCGAAAAATGGATTTCCCCGAAAATTTCACTAGCAATTATTGCTGGCATGCTTATTTCTTTTACGTACTTGTGTCTCGCCTTTTATTATCATTATTGCCCTCCATCAAATAATTATTCTTTTAGGAAGTCAAAATTCAGTGTTGATCATTTTATTTATTGAATTTTTTGTTTAAAAGGTGAATTGAAAAGAATAAAGCACAATAGTAGTAGTAAACTGTACAGAGGAGCATTACATTTCATTATTGTAATACGCGATTGGGCCGTATGGTAGTGGCTACTATGTAGGGTGGACAAAATATTCGAACCGCTTCGTTGAACCGCTGAGTCGAATTGAAATCGAATTGAATTTTCGGTTAATCGAAGACCCCAGAGCAAATACAAATATCAAATTTCAGTAGTCGTCCGGTTCAAATACAAATATAAATACTTTAATTTTTCCCCCGATTAACCGAACCGGACCGAATATATTTATTTTATTTTAAAAATTATATATATGGTATATATTATAGGCATTTGATGGTATAAAATATATAGATAATATATAATCATTATTTATCTAATTATTTTAGTATATAATAAAATAAATATAAAAAATTATAGAGTTAATTATCAAAATATATCACCATAATGAGCCTGTATTATTTTTTGTGTGTTTAAGAATACCCCATTATTGAAATATACCACTATATTAAGATTTGTTACTTATATTAACATATTTTGATTACACTAAAAAGAACCACTGAATTACATAATTATATATATTTTTTCTATAGCGTAATAACCTCAAAAATAAAATATACAAAACTTAAGAATTAAGAAATGAAAATTTGATTATACATTTTTAGAGGACCGGAAAAAAAATATTCGAACCGAATCGCTTAACCGCTGAATTGAATCGAAACCGAACACCCGATTAACCGAGGGCTCCGGTTACAAATACAAATACTGGAATGAAGTATTTGTCCGGTTCAAATACAAATACCTGAAAAATTCAGGTTAACCGAACCGTGCTCACCCTACTCATGTGGATATCCAAGTTCCAACCACACTAATATGAAAAAGTCAGCAGCTCTTTAATTTGTTTGTCGCTCTAAATAGCTAATTTTCTTTTCTCGAATATTTAATTAATAATTAAATTCTGAAAATTCAATTTTTCTTGAATTTTAAACTTTAAATTTCTGGGGAATTAATCTTGATAAATTCAAGAAAAATAGAACTGATGATAAAATTTTATTGCCGTTTTCTGAGATGTTGGTCTTAGACTCTTATCCAAGGTCCCGTTTGTGGCCCTGCGGTGTGTACCTCCTTGTATTTATGACTAAAATTCCTTTGTCTCCATTCAAAAACTAACTATAATAACAATACTTAATAAATGAAGGAAGAAGAAGAAGAAAAATAAATAAATAAAGCCATATAGAGCCTGTTTGGATCATTGGATGAGCTTCTGAAAAAAAGTAAAAGTCAAAACTAAAAGAGAAGTTGTAGCCAAAAGTAGAAGTATGCAACTTTTGTGTTTGGATAACACTTTTAAAAAACAGTTTTTTCTTTCAAAAGTGTGTTTGAATGTGTAAAGATAAAAAATATTTTTGGAATGCTACAATTACCCAAAATACATGGTACTTACTACTTAGATAAGAATATTATATATTTATAGTGTAATTTAAATAAACTAATAGGAGTATTTATGACTTTGCACATATTTCTAGGTTTTTTTTGTTTCTGCTTTTGGGAAAAACACCCCTGAGCTGCTTCTCCCAAAAGTACTTTTTTGGCGTTTGGATGTGTTTTTTTTTTCTCAAAAGCCCAAACAAACACTTATTTTTTTTGACAAAAACAAAAGTCCATCCAAACGTAGCCATAGTCGCACATAAATAACAACCACGTGCCGCATTAGAAAATGAACATAAAATATACTAATACTCCTATTAATTATGTGATGTTGATGAATGATGGAACTCCGAAAAAGAGGGAGACGACAGGGGTTGAGAAATTAATGTATTAAATCGTCCATTCAAAATTCTTAGTTGAAAGGTTAAGAAATTAATCGATGTTGCATTCGTGTTTTTTGATTCCATAGACGATTTATAGATTTGGGTGGTGCTGCAGGAAAACCCAAAAAAAAAAAAAAAAAAAAAAAAAAAAAAAAAACACCCAATAGGATCATAGGGATCACCAGTACTCACCACTATACAAAATATATTCGTATACAATATCATTACGAGCAATACCCAAATAAAAAGGATAAAATTCTATTGTAAAATGATTGTGAGCCACGGCAATGTATAATGGGTGTTTCCAGATAATGTTTCGTGTTTCATGTCTGCATGCGCTAAATTTAAATTTTTGTGGCAGATGAATTCTTTTTTTTTTTAAAAAAAAATAATAATTATTTAAATTGTAATTTCAAAAAGATATAAGAAATCTTTTCTTATACCACCTTTTAGAGACATGATCAAATGAAGCACATCCAGAAAGTGCTCCCAAATAAATACTAGAACAAAGCAAATCAATAACTAAATAAAAAATGGGGTGCCATGCATTGCTATTTGTTGCCTCCACAAAAATGTTCCATGTACAGTTTTCATAAAACTACGTATACCAGATTTTGACTTTTTAAATAAATAGTAGTAGCAGTAATCATATTCTTTTTGAAACAGAACAGTAGTACAAGTCAATAACAATAAGGCATCTTTTTAATAATTAAAAATACTAGTATTATTATTTGAAAATTGTTTTTCAATATATATACTACTCCTTCCGTCCCACTCCAAGTGCCTTGTTACTGTTGGGCACGTGAATTAAGGTAGAGTTGGTTTGTGAGTATATGGTGGGGTCCACATAGTTGTTGGAGGGGAAAATTATTTCTATTTATAGAAAGAAGACATTTGTAATGGGACATCCAAAAATAATAAGTAGGACATTTGGAATGGGACGGAGGAGTATTAAATTTAATACTACTAATAAACTGTTGCAAACATATAAAGTAGTATATATATATATTTTAAATGTTTAATAACTTGATTAGTACCTTCGTGACATCCACAAGTGTCGTGTAGTGAAATATCAAGTGGCGCGGAAAGTATTGTGATAGTCATCTGTTTTTTATTCGCAAAACCGACACTAGAGAAATTAAAAGGGGTGATGGGTGATGGACCAAATGTCATACAAATTATAAAAAAATTGGAAGGCAAAGTGTGGAACCAAGCTGGTGGCGGATTTGTGAAGGGGTTTGGGGGCCGCCTTCCCCGAATTCGAAATTTACCTATTAAATTTTATATAATTATGTTTATTTTAATGACAATAAAAAAATTATACTATAATTTCGCCCCCAAAATCAAATTTTGCCATTAATATTTTACATAGTCGTGCAAATTTTAGTTATAGTATAAATAATTTTTCAGTAATTCATGGGGAAGAGGAGGAAAAAGAAGGTAATATGTTTCTTTTTTGGGGGGTAATGGAGGGCCGGAGCCATTTTATACAAAAATATGTTTGTTTACATTGAAAGTCTGGGCATCTCTATAAATTTGAATTTCAGTGATGTTAGCAATATTAGTAAGAAGGCCCGAGTAGAGTTAGATGAAGAGAGAGAAATTATAAGCGACCTGGAAAAATGAAAATCAACTGATAGTTATAGTATGGAAATTAAAAACGAAATAAAGCGAAGACATTTGGTGGTATCCCCCGCCCACACCCCCGAGACTCTGCGTCCACCACTGAACCAAGCCCCCAATTATAAGGTTCGAAGGCATGAAATTTGTCAATTGGGCAAAAGTACCCATCCCTTGTGAATTGTGATAGTCTTTTGTTGAATTGAACTTATGAATGTATTAAAAAAAATCCCTTATAAAGAGGGCTGGTGGTTAGTGGTACTATTTAAGTTGATTAAGAACTTTTTTCATATGTTTTTATCCCTTTCTTTTTAGGGGAAGTTCACATCGGAACCCATATTTAATGGTATATATATACTTGAAGTCGAGCTAATTAGAGCCTGTTTGTTTTGCCTTAATTTTTCTCTTTTTGACTTTTGCTTCTTCCAAAAGTTCTTTTAAATTTTTTTAGCTGTTTGTTTTGACGTTTTTTAAAATAAAAGGATAAGTAAAAATTAAAATTCTACTTTTTTTAAGTAGGTAGGGGGTTACTTTTTTAAAAGGAGAAGTCATTTAGTAATAAAAATACAAAAATAACCCTATTTAAAAAGGAAATAAAATTAATTATAAATATCCTTATAATATTTATGACCATTTTAGTAATTTTAATATATCAAAAGTCCTTCTACGTACAATTCATCCAAACATGTTTCCGTTGAAAAATAACTTTAATAATATCCATTCAAACAATTATTTGAGCTGCTTTTGCTTTTGAATTCTGCTTCTCCCTCATTTTCCTTCTTCTACTAACTTCTCATTTTTTTCACAAGTCAAAACAAACAGGCCCTTATTCAATTAAGCTTGAGTTGGATTTGATATCCTTTTCTTTCTTTCTTTTTTTTTTTTTTTTTTCTCCACTTCTTCCCCTCCCCTGGTTCATTTCATTTTAACAATACTTAGCACTCAATATTGGGTACATGACAAATATTCTATTCATAGATTCGAACTTTTTAACTCGACTTTAAATCAAAAAAATTACTCAAATACTACTGGATTAGACTCAAAATTTTCCAAGTACAATTGGAACGCTAGCTGCTCATTAATTAATCACCGGCTACATATATATCATCATTTGTTTAGTCGCCTTCTCATTTATGAGCATACGATTGTACGTAAGTACTATAGTAGTATTTACTAGCATTGCAGACAGTTATTGCACCGACATTTTCAAAGTACTACACTATACTTTAATTATAAATAAATAGTAAATAAATATAAATTAAATATATTTGGACGTGTGGGCCAAGCTTATCAAAATCTAGATCTATGTATGATTGTTTTTCCAAGATCGGGATCGTAAGATCATATTCAGATCCTAAAATCCTATGAAATTAGGATAAAAAAATATATTCATATTGCATATTAGCAAATTACAATAACCAATATCAATAGATAATAATTTGTTTAGAAAAAAAAGATAATAATTGACCATTTAAGAGATTATGCTTTAGCTAGGTTGGATTTGTCATTAGAATTTTTTCCATTTTCGTCAGTCTCAACCACTGTCTCATTGGATTCATCATCACCAATCTGGGCAGGGGGTTTAGGACTAAGATCTCCATCAGCAGGAGTGTTGGAAGGGGATGCTACGGCAAGGGCGGCGGTAGAAAGAGGAAGGGGGATGCGAGGGCGATGATAGGAAGAGAAGGGGGATACGACGGCAACGTCTACAATACGAGGATGAAGGAGATACAACAGCGACTATTGGAAAAGGAATATGAAGTGGATGCGAGGAAGATGGAGATGCAAACAAAAATCCATAGATCTAGATTTTGGAAAAGAATGGAGGACTGGAAAAAATGAGATGAAAAATAAGAGGGAGTGAGATCGGATCTTCAAAGATTTTAAGATCCTGTATAGATCTTATCCTTGATCTTACCCTAATTTAGATCTCATACAGATACAGATCTTGATTGTTTTGGTTTTGTGGAATCGTAAGATCTTAAGATCTAGATCTAGATTTTAATAACCTGGTGTGGGCTCACGAATATATCAGATGATCAAAAAGTTTATATATATATATATATGCATATATATGATGAAAGTGAAGTGGGGGTTGGAAATTGGAATTGGCAGCCATCTCATATACACTAATCTCCAAATGGACCAAATATACCCTCTCTTATTGTGAACATCATATATATACGCTATGACCCCCTGTTAACCGAGAATTTTGATTGGACAATATTTGAAGAGGATTACAAGGATTACTAAGGGAATTACAAGAATTTAAGCAAAACTGTAAAGGAATGGAAAATTTTGCAGGAATGTAAAAGCAGGAATTGAACTGCAGAATAAAATAAGTGCAGAATGAAAAAATGCAAAGTAAATCCTCTGAGGGAGTTGTGTGATGGGTGTCCCTCTCGAGTGCCTCCCTTCCTCCTTTTATAGGAGGAGGCCTCCTCCTGTAGAGCCGCGTGAGGCCTCCTGTAGAGATGCGTGAGGCCTCCTGTAGAGACGCGTGAGGCCTCCTGTAGAGACGCATGCGGAATAGGAGGCTTGACTTCAGGGGTGGCATGCAGCACGCGGATGGCTTTGATTGGCAGCTCTGGTTATTATCCGGATAAATCTTGAATTGGACCGTGCCAAGAAAAATAGATTGGGCCTTTTGGAAGTGCGTTCTTTCTTCCGGATATATTTTCACGGACTGGGCCTCCGGATATATATTTTCACGGACTGGGTCATGTAAATTTGGATGGGCTATAATATAAATTTTGTTGGGTTAACACCCCCAAATAAACTCCATTAATTTTGTTCAATTTGAAAATTATATATGCATTTTATATATTATCATATACGCACATATTCAAATTAGCAATATATAGATTCTAGTGTCATTTCAATTGATTTTTTCAGGCAGCACAACTATATGTATCCTTTATATTGAATGGTTGAATAATGTCATAATCATCATCATGCATAATTAAAGCATAAAGCATAAAAACCCTACATGACAAAATAGAGTAGACTAGAGTGTGCTGATTTTGGGAAACAAATAGTGGTAGTAAAACATTTGGTAGGGTTTGTGTAATACCCTAAAATTTAGTTATATTGATAATATTTCGAAAGAAATAATTTAGTATTATTTCTTTAGAAAATTAAATTGAATTGGGGAAATAAATTAATATTTCCCAAGATATAGATTGGTTTGAGGGAAATGAATTATTTTCCAGGAAAAATAATTTAGTAGATTTGAGAAGTATATTTTCCAAGGGAAAATATTTGACAATAGTATTAATTAGATATTATGTTCTAACAACTTTTATATTATGTGTAATTGATTTTTAATTCACAAATAGTCTAAGGTAGTAAAGATTCTACTCATATTCTATAACTATGATTTTAATTAACATTACTGATAGATAGACATAATTTGCAATAGATTATTACTAATAATATGGATATATATATATATATGTGTGTGTGTGTGTGTGTGGATTTAAGATATTGTTACCACACACTTAGCTCATAATTTTGCTAATGGATTAAATTGAGTATAGGTTATAAACCTTTTATTAGTCAAATGATTGTTGAAAGAAACTACTAATATTGATGTACTAGTATGCAAAATAAAGTTACATAAGCCACACACTAGATCAGCAAACATGGATGTATTTTATTTAATAGTTGCATCAATTACATACATGAACAAGGATTCGTAGCCCATGCATCCGTAGCAGAATGACTTAATAAAAATTTTAATGCATGGACAGAATAATAAATAAAGAATAAAAATGATGACTCACCTAGACTAGGGCAGACGTGCATGACCATGGAGAAAGTTAGCTTATACGTGTATTGGCATGCACATACATTCTATACGTGTGATACAACGAAATGAACACAGAGGGAAAAGCTAGTGCATAGCTAGGTTGATTCAGCAATGCTAATAGAAAATATAAAAATGAATCAGTGTGCCGATCTCAACTATAAATACGCCCATTCATTTTCACTTTCGATCATCAACCATTAGAAAACTTGGGGAGAGTAACGAAAGAGAGAAAATAAAGAAATTGGTGTGTTGAGGGAGCCAAGTAAGAAGGATAAAGTAGCTACGTCGGAAGAAATTGTAAGTAAATTTTTGTTCTGCGGGCTTTGTCCCAAAGAGTATTTTTGCATGTCTAAATTCCTTTGTACTTTAATAATTCTAGGGTTTATTCATGCAAGTGATTTATGCAGAGGTTATGTCCCATTATGTGGTTAAATATTTTGGGCTAGGCCATGCATGTGAAAAAGTAAATTTCAGTGTATGGCATGTGAATTATTCAATTATTATTATGCGAGATATACCCCAGAGGTGGATATCTTCGTGAGATATTTCGTGGGATTATCCAAGGGATTCCGGAGTCCCATGAACAGGATTGTGTTTGACCAAGGGTCTCACAGTCATTTTTTAGATCGCAAGGTAGGGCCATCCTTGTGTACTCATATTTTGACTTCGGTCATTATGAGGGCATGCTAGGTCCTATGAGATACCCCGGGTGTAGGCATCATAGTTGAGCTACATGTGGATTGAATTATTGCAACTGTTTTGACATGCCATTTACTGTTGAGTCGTAGTTAATTATTTTTGTCCAAGGGATAAAAATTTATTTACTCAGCCGGTGTGCTGATAAATGTTACTTACTCACTTTTTCAGGATTTGATATTTGTGAAGCTCATTAGCATCACGGGCACGGGCAGGGGACTCAATATCAATTTTACAGTGGTTATTTTAAATTATGTTTTATCTTCAGTAAAGTTGTCGTTTTAATAGTTGGTCGCAGTTAGTGTATTTTGTAAACTCTGATATTTTGCCAAATTAAATATATTTTGAAATTTAGTTATTAGTTTAAATAATGTTTGTAATTATTTTAAATAGCCTTAGCACTTTTAATTAAGTTAGCCAAGGCAAGGCCAAGGCAAGCTTAATTGGAAGTGTGGCGGTAACAACCCCGCTTTCCTATTGGTAACTTCCGCTGTGATTTTTAAGATGGAAAAACGGGGGTGTTACAAGTTGGTATCAGAGCGTGAGTTAAAATATTTTCGAGTCAAAATTTCTTTAAGGTCAAAATAAATTTGAGTCTAAGTTTCATGAGAAATTTTTTAAGATATATATATACATATATATATATATATAAATATATGTATTTTTAAAGAAAAATTTTGGGATGGGACACAATGCACTTATATTAGGCACAACCCTTATTGCCATTTATGCTTAATAATTGCATTATGCTTATGATAATGTTATGTGTTAGATGGTCGGTAATAACCATAATGCTAAGATAATGAAAGTAGTACCAAAGCTAGTACGCGAGACAATAAGAACGTGTGATCTATCTCTTTGACTTACAAATCTCAGATAAATAAGTATTTCTTAGTAAAACTAAAAGGACTATTACTATGGTATAGAATATCTCTATTATTGGTCCGATATACTGAAAAGTCCCTTGCAGATGAGCAATTGGGAAGTAAACGAAATTTTAGACGAAAGGAGTCAGTTAGAAATGGAGATTAGACGCCTCAAGGGCGAATTACTACTAGAAAGGGATTTTATATCCTGGAATCAGGAAGAGATTTTCCGTAGAAACCAAGAAATAAAAGATTTAAAGGCCATGCTCTCATACTATGAAGGGCGGACTACTGAGCTAGAGGCATGCTTGAGAGAGGCATAGTGCAATCCCGTAGGATTCCCCGTATCACCACCTTGTGTGGAATGTGGAAGGCGACATTTAACTTGGCGTTGCCCCGACAAAGGAGAATGCTTCCGTTGTGGAAGGAAGGGGCATAAGTACCAGGATTGTCGCACGAGGAACATTTGAGATTAGAAATAACAAATCTAATAATGATAATATATTAGCTTAACTTGTACTAGTAAACCGGTCTCGGCAAGTTAGAAATATTTGACTGGTAGTTTTGAAGTGTATTCTTGTTATTTATAAAAGAAAACTAGTATTATTTATCTTGATCAATGAAAGCAACTAACTCATTAACTGACTGATGTTTCCTAGGAACTAACATAGAACCAACATGGCCGATAATAACGACCGCCAACAACAGATAGAGCAACTATTGCTCACTCTTGGAACGGTAGTTCAACAGCAAGCCGGGAGAGGAGAACCTCACGCAGAAACACAAGGGGACTATATTGAAGCAGTTAATAAGTTTCAACCCCCTAAATATAATGGACATGAAGATCCCGCTAAACTAGAAGGGTGGATTGAGTCACTCGAAAAGCTACTCGAGGCAGTAGAATGCCCTGAAGAACGTAGAGTGGGAGTAGCTACTTTCTTCCTGACCGGAATAGCAAATACCTGGTGGAGGTCACAAGAAGATCGCCAAATTACTTGGGAAGAATTTCAAAAGAGTCTGAGGGAACGATTTTATCCACTCAGCCTTAAAAATTCTAAGTATGAAGAGTTTGTTACTCTTCAACAGGGTAGTCGATCTGTGCAAGAGTACTATGCTAAGTTTACTGAGCTCTTGAGATTTGCTCCAGACTTAGTAGCCACGGATCAGACTAAGGCCCAAAAGTTCGTACTTGGACTGAACCAGTACATTCGAAAGGCATTTGGCGGGAAGCAATTCACAAGTCTACAAAAACCATATGATCGGGCTATGACCGTCGAAAAGGTAGAAGAATCGGAACGCAAAGGAGAAAGCTCAGGACAAGTTCCCCAGAATAAAGGAAAGCGAAAGTTTGAGGAAATCAAAGATAACAGGCAAATGAGAGATTTCCAGCAGAACAACAGGAGTAGGTTTCCCTATCCAAACCAGTATAGGGAACCGATACCCACTCCATGTACCTGATGCAACAAGACGCATACAACTCGCCAATGTCCACAAGGCGACGAATGTTACCGTTGCGGCATGACAGGTCATAGGGCCAGAAACTGTCGCCTAAGGCTTGATCCTAATCGACTTCGGCCTGACTTGCGAAAAGAGGACTATTGCCCAGAATTGAAAAGGCATCAAAACCAACAAGAAAATCAAGGGCAGCGTCCAACTTTCCCAATGAATCCAGGAATAAACAATAGAGCTCCACAGAACCAGGGTAGACCTACCCAAGGAAGGTTGAACGTAGTCAATCAAGCTGACCTTCAAGATGTTGGCGACCTAGTTGAAGGTACTTTTAAAATTAAAGATTCCAAAGTTCGTACTTTGTTTGACTCTGGAGCTACTTGTTCATTCATATCTGTAGAAAATTGCCCGAGTGGGGACTCGATAAACCCCATGAAATAGGATTAGGAATCTCTTTACCTAACGGAGCATTTATTAATTGCTCAACACGTTATGAGAAAGTTCCTATCCGCATCTGTGAAGTTGAATTCCCTGCTCATCTCATTAACTTCGAGCTACGAGATTTTGATGTTATCTTGGGAATGGATTGGCTTACAAAATACCAAGCCACCATCAAGTGTGCCCAACAGAAGATAACAATGTATGGGCCCAATAAACAACGGATTTCGTATTATATGGAGCCCAAGGGACCGACAATGAAGGTGGTTTCAACGATGCAATTGGCGACATTAGTAAGAAAAGGGAATCCCCTTTATTTTTGCTATGTCCATAATTTGCAAGCAGAGGAGGTAGAGCTAAACAATATTCCAGTAGTAAGAGAATATCCGGATGTATTTCCTGCAGATATTTCAGGAATGCCACCTGAACGTGAGATAGAATTCACGATTGACTTAGTTCTAGGTACGGAACCCATATCTAAAGCTCCATACCGGATGGCACCAGCTGAGACGAAGGAGTTGAAAGAACAACTCGAAGACCTTCTAGAGAAAGGATACATTCGTCCTAGTACATCGCCATGGGAAGCACCTGTACTATTTGTACGAAAGAAGGATGGTGGAATGAGACTTTGTGTCGATTACAGAGGTCTCAATCAAGTGACGGTGAAAAATAAATACCCGTTGCCACGAATTGATGACTTATTTGACCAACTCAAAGGAGCCAGAGTCTTTTCGAAGATTGATTTGAGGTCTGGGTATCATCAGCTTAGGATAGCTGAGCAGGATATCCCAAAGACGGCATTTAGAACACGGTATGGTCATTACGAATTTACCGTGATGTCGTTTGGCTTAACCAATGCTCCAGCAGTATTCATGGCTCTGATGAATAACGTTTTCCGAGAGTTATTGGACAAATGTGTAGTTGTGTTCATTGACGATATACTGGTTTACTCCAAGAATAAGGAAGAACACAAACAACATCTATACCAAGTCCTACAAACATTAAGGAGCCACCAACTGTATGCCAAGTTGTCTAAGTGCGACTTTTGGCTCAACAAAGTTGCATTCCTAGGTCATATCGTCTCTGCCGATGGAATATCAGTTGACCCTGCTAAAGTAGCCGCGGTAAAGGATTGGCCTGTACCCACCTCACAAACCGAGATAAGAAGTTTTCTTGGTTTGGCAGGCTACTACAGGAGATTTGTTAAAGATTTCTCAAAAATCGCAAGACCGCTAACCCAAAATTTGAAAAAGGGATCAAAGGTTATATGGACACCTGAATGCGAAGCTGCATTTCAGACATTAAAGGAAAGGCTAACCACAGCACCAGTCCTAACCTTACCCAATGAGAAAGACGATTTTGAAATTTATAGTGATGCTTCCAAATTTGGGCTGGGATGCGTGTTAATGCAAAAAGGAAAAGTCATAGCATATGCATCTCGACAGCTAAGGCCGAACGAGGAAAATTATCCAACTCATGACCTGGAGTTAGCTGCAGTTGTCTTCGCTCTAAAGATATGGAGACATTACTTGTATGGACGAAAGTGTCAGATATACACAGACCATAAAATTCTAAAGTATATCTATACTCAGAAAGAGCTCAACATGTGCCAAAGGCGATGGTTAGAGCTAATGAAGGACTACGACTTAGGCATTACATACCACGAGGGAAAAGCCAATAAAGTGGCTGATGCACTAAGTCGAAAGTCAAAACATCTAAGTAATGCGAGAATCTTGCCGCACGAGTTATATATGGAATTGGCACGATTTGACATTGAGTTGGTATACCAAGGTACACCTACTCAGCGAATCAATGCCATCACAATCCGGCCAACTATTTTTGACGAAATCCGAGAAAGACAGTCCGGTGACGTCAAATTGGAAAGGATCAAAGCAAAGATAGCTCAAGGTGAAGCTACAGACTTCCAAATTCACGAAGACGGCAGCATCCGATTCAAGGGTCGTTGGTGCGTGCCGAAAGTATGCGAAGATCTCAAGAGACGTATACTCGAATAAGGCCACGAAACTCCTTATTCTGTACACCCTGGAGGAGACAAATTGTACAAAGACTTAAGAAAGGTCTTTTGGTGGCCTAGGATGAAACGAGAGGTAGCAGAATTCATGGAAAGGTGTTGACCTGTCAAAAGGTCAAAGCCGAACGAAAGAAACCTCTTGGATTGGTAAAACCACTAGAAGTTCCAGAATGGAAGTGGGATAGTATTTCCATGGACTTCGTCTCAGGATTACCAAAGACGCCTAAAGGAAACGATAAGATATGGGTCATTGTCGATAGATTGACAAAAGCAGCTATATTCATACCCATGAAAAAAAACTTGGAGTATGGATCAGTTAGCTAAGGCCTATATCGAGAATGTCGTACGGAGACATGGGATTCCTCAAGACATTGTTTCAGACCGAGACCGTCGATTCGTCTCGAATTTCTGGACTAAGTTACAAGAAGCCTTTGGTACTAAAATAAAGATGAGCACCACATTTCACCCAACAATCGATGGTCAAACTGAAAGAACCATCCAGACTCTTGAAGACATGCTAAGAGCTTGTGCTTTAGAATTTCAAGGGAGTTGGGAAAATCACCTACCGTTAGTTGAATTTAGCTATAACAATAGTTATCATGCTAGTATTGGAATGGCACCATTTGAAGCACTATATGGTAGGAAATGTCGAAGTCCACTTTGCTGGACTAAGGGCGAGAATCCAATCCCTGTTGGACCACAACTAATTGAAGAGACAAAACGTGTTATTGAACAAGTCCCACTCAGGATGAAAGCCGCCCAAGATCGAAAAAAGACGTATGCCGACCAGAGAAGACAAGAAGCAGGATACGAAATAGGTGATAAGGTGTTACTAAAAGTATCCCCTATGAAAGAAGTGATGCGTTTTGGTAAACGTAGTAAGCTAAGTCCTCGTTACATTGGACCCTTCGATATCATTGCTAAAGTTGGTACATTGACATATCGACTAGACTTACCCGAAGAGTTATCTCGAGTTCATGATGTGTTCCACGTATCACAACTTAAGAAATATCATCATGACCTTCAGAGATTAATCCCATCAGAAATTATTGAATTAGATGATGATCTTACTTATGAAGAGAGATCGGTTAGAATCCTAGATACTAAAGAACGAGCCACGAGGCGAAAAGTCATTCGCATGGTCAAAGTCCAATGGTCAAACCACGACGAGAACAATGCCACGTGGGAAACTGAGGCGGAAATGCAAGCCAAGTATCCAGATCTATTTCTTGGGACAAATACAGCTATGGGGACATAGCTGTGAAAACAAGTGGGGGAGGTGATTCCATAACCCTGCCCGATATAGAATAAGGTAAGAAAAATCTAATTATGTGCCAACCTTATTTTTAGTCCTGCAATAGTTATTTGAATACACTTCGAGGACGAAGTTTGTTTTTAAGGAGGGTAGATTGTAATACCCTAAAATTTAGTTATATTGATAATATTTCGAAAGAAATAATTTAGTATTATTTCTTTAGAAAATTAAATTGAATTGGGGAAATAAATTAATATTTCCCAAGATATAGATTGGTTTGAGGGAAATGAATTATTTTCCAGGAAAAATAATTTAGTAGATTTGAGAAGTATATTTTCCAAGGGAAAATATTTGACAATAGTATTAATTAGATATTATGTTCTAACAACTTTTATATTATGTGTAATTGATTTTTAATTCACAAATAGTCTAAGGTAGTAAAGATTCTACTCATATTCTATAACTATGATTTTAATTAACATTACTGATAGATAGACATAATTTGCAATAGATTATTACTAATAATATGGATATATATATATATATATGTGTGTGTGTGTGTGTGGATTTAAGATATTGTTACCACACACTTAGCTCATAATTTTGCTAATGGATTAAATTGAGTATAGGTTATAAACCTTTTATTAGTCAAATGATTGTTGAAAGAAACTACTAATATTGATGTACTAGTATGCAAAATAAAGTTACATAAGCCACACACTAGATCAGCAAACATGGATGTATTTTATTTAATAGTTGCATCAATTACATACATGAACAAGGATTCGTAGCCCATGCATCCGTAGCAGAATGACTTAATAAAAATTTTAATGCATGGACAGAATAATAAATAAAGAATAAAAATGATGACTCACCTAGACTAGGGCAGACGTGCATGACCATGGAGAAAGTTAGCTTATACGTGTATTGGCATGCACATACATTCTATACGTGTGATACAACGAAATGAACACAGAGGGAAAAGCTAGTGCATAGCTAGGTTGATTCAGCAATGCTAATAGAAAATATAAAAATGAATCAGTGTGCCGATCTCAACTATAAATACGCCCATTCATTTTCACTTTCGATCATCAACCATTAGAAAACTTGGGGAGAGTAACGAAAGAGAGAAAATAAAGAAATTGGTGTGTTGAGGGAGCCAAGTAAGAAGGATAAAGTAGCTACGTCGGAAGAAATTGTAAGTAAATTTTTGTTCTGCGGGCTTTGTCCCAAAGAGTATTTTTGCATGTCTAAATTCCTTTGTACTTTAATAATTCTAGGGTTTATTCATGCAAGTGATTTATGCAGAGGTTATGTCCCATTATGTGGTTAAATATTTTGGGCTAGGCCATGCATGTGAAAAAGTAAATTTCAGTGTATGGCATGTGAATTATTCAATTATTATTATGCGAGATATACCCCAGAGGTGGATATCTTCGTGAGATATTTCGTGGGATTATCCAAGGGATTCCGGAGTCCCATGAACAGGATTGTGTTTGACCAAGGGTCTCACAGTCATTTTTTAGATCGCAAGGTAGGGCCATCCTTGTGTACTCATATTTTGACTTCGGTCATTATGAGGGCATGCTAGGTCCTATGAGATACCCCGGGTGTAGGCATCATAGTTGAGCTACATGTGGATTGAATTATTGCAACTGTTTTGACATGCCATTTACTGTTGAGTCGTAGTTAATTATTTTTGTCCAAGGGATAAAAATTTATTTACTCAGCCGGTGTGCTGATAAATGTTACTTACTCACTTTTTCAGGATTTGATATTTGTGAAGCTCATTAGCATCACGGGCACGGGCAGGGGACTCAATATCAATTTTACAGTGGTTATTTTAAATTATGTTTTATCTTCAGTAAAGTTGTCGTTTTAATAGTTGGTCGCAGTTAGTGTATTTTGTAAACTCTGATATTTTGCCAAATTAAATATATTTTGAAATTTAGTTATTAGTTTAAATAATGTTTGTAATTATTTTAAATAGCCTTAGCACTTTTAATTAAGTTAGCCAAGGCAAGGCCAATGCAAGCTTAATTGGAAGTGTGGCGGTAACAACCCCGCTTTCCTATTGGTAACTTCCGCTGTGATTTTTAAGATGGAAAAACGGGGGTGTTACAGTTTGCCTACGGGATTCATGCATGCATGTATGTATGTCCAAACTCCAAAGGGAATGAGCTTATTGTACTACTTGCATGCCATTTCTATTTACGTTTTTAATTACTTAATTGGTTTTTACTACTAGTACATCTTATTATATGCATATTTTATTTATTTAAAGAAATTATAAATAAAAATACTACTTATATATAAGCAACCAAACATGTGGTAGTATTCATTTTAATTTAGAACAACAATTATATGAGACTGGGAGTATATCTTGGAAAACGCCCTATAGCCTATAGGCCATTATTTATTTCAATTAAAGGCATAATCATTATTTTTTTTATTGGTTATGGACTTGCTATACCATTATCATACTAATTCGTATGGATAACGCCCTATAGGCCATTATTTCTTTCTTTTTAAACAATCGTTAAAAACGTGCAACCCTGTGTATTAGCTAGTAACTTGCTTTATTTTATTATTATTATTATTATTATTATTATTATTATTATTATTATTATTATTATTATTTATATACATATATTATTCTAATAGTAATGGTTACTGTCTCTTATTAATTCTCATGTAGTATTAATAAAACACAAGTGATTATTATGATTGTTTTATCACTTTCTGGCTTGTCTTTATACATTTGTAACGAATATTTTCAAAGTGATATTAGTTTTATTTTTCAAATTTATTCTATTAGGTGGCAAAGCTCACCTTCATAAGTTTTAGCGCGATTTTGTATCCAATTATGAAGCTCAAACTTTTAATTAGGTTGGATAATTCTTGATGCTTAAGTTATCTTTTAATTAATCACGGAAATCATATGTATTTTTTTTTAAAAGGTCATTATATTACTGTCAATTCATTTATTTATTTTTTTAAGAAAAAAATCATTTTGATAACACTTTGGTCATGCAAATTATTATTACCATTGTTACCCAAAAAAAATTATTATTACCATTTATTACAACTGTACCTTTTTCCCCATTCGGGTGTAAATGTCACATTAAAGCTGGTTTATACTGTGAATTCAAAGAACCTATAAATGCAGAAATGCTTTGTTGAATAATATAAGCATGGTTGATCTGAATGAAATCACAACTCACGTCAATTATGATAGTAATTAGACAGACATATAATCAATTGATTTCAATTATGATAAGTAGCCAGAATCAATTGATTTTTTTTGGTGAACCAGAATCAATTGATTTAAGATCGAATACCTATTTAAATCTCCATATAAATAAAAACTAAATAATTAGTATTACCATTACCAATACTCACCGGACTTTTCATTGACAGAAAATACTCTCACTAGAGTAAATTCTCAACCGTGTTTGTTTAGTCAAATAGGACCCCAAATGTGGAGAATGCCTGATTTAGCTATTCTATTAGTATATCCATAATAAGCAAGAAAATTATCAATCTTTATTAACATCAACTCAGAGTACTACTTATCGCCAAAAAACTCAGAGTACTACTAATCCTATTACCTTAATGATTGCCACTCTGCCACTCATGACTCAACTTCAATAATTATAGTAGTAACTGGTAAGTATTTTTACCAATACTTTTTTTTAAAAAAAAAAAAAATTAGTGATGACTATGCCATATATATTATGCGTTAACTAACAATTAACTATCTAAAACGGGGAATCAGGGCTTGTCCTAGTGGTAATGTTCATTGACTTCCAACATTATTGTTGGGATTCAATTCCCACCCTATCCCTCTCCTTTATCTCCTTTATAATTTGTATGACTTAGGCTCTCACACATCTTTGCACATCAATGTTTATTAATTAAAAAAAAGAACTATCTAAAGCGGTAATCACTATTATCTTATTTTTTTTAAGGCAACTAGTAGCAACGTGTGGTTTTTACATTTATATAAAAAACAATAAAAAAAAAGAAAAAGAAAAAGAAAAAGAAAAGGTGAGATATGAGAGAGAATGGCGTATACTTCATATGCAAACGTTAGATAGTTGGATCGCACGCGGTTCTACAATTTTGGGCCGGGCTCGTTAAAGGTCTGTCTTTACTAATTGGCCTAATTTTACAAGTCCAGTAGCCGGCCACCAGCCTACTTGCCTTGTGTTTATTTATAGTATCCAAAAACAACTTTCGCGCCAACAACAATTTGATGCAGGGCGGCAGGGCCTCTCCCGTTCGTCTTCACGGCTGCATTTCATCAACTCTTCATCTACCCTGCCGCTGAAGAATAACGTCCTTAATTTGATCGCTGTGAGATAAAAATAACGTCCTTTATTGTTTTTTGTTATCGATTGCGTGTTTTTCTTTTGTGAAGAGCTACGAACCTGCGATGTCGAAGATTGCGGAGTTTTGTGGATATGGAAATGGCTTTTTTTTTTTTTTTTTTTTTTCTCTCTCTTTCTTTTTTCTTGTGATATGGAACTTCCGTAACCATTCATATGTAACGCTCTAGATATGCAAAGTAGAGAGGAGAAAATTTACGGATTTTGGTTCTTGTTTCAATATAATTTTTCATACACAAACCTTTACCATTATTGCTCAAGATGATTGCTGTAACCTAAGGCATTTTGCCATTTGGGGGTCGAAATAAAGTATAAGGAAAGTCTTCTGCGATTAGAAGTCCTATCAAGTCATTTGCCAACCCTTTTTCGTGCCTATTTTATCTATTATAACAACACCTTGTTCAAGTAAAATGTGTTTTCTCAGTCTTCTTTGGTGTGGTCGTCGCAAATCCCAATGCCCAAGTGTTCATAAGTAAAGCACTTGCATACTCAGCTATTTACTCTACCATTTCCATATGGTGCTTGTCTGCTGGACAGAGTATTTGTTTGGAAGATGAGCAAACAATAGACTTGAGTACAAACATTTACAGTATTTGATCATGAATGGCTATCTTATATGTTTTTGTGTCATACATGCACGTATGGTTTCCAATTATTAAGATAATAATCGACACGTTGATAAATTGCAGTAAGCCATCTGATTCGTTTGTGATACCCAGAGAAGACAACGATGGCCAACAATCTGAATGGATGTGCTTTCATTTGAATGTGTGCAGGACTAGGGCAACTCAGAATCTGAGACGGGGTCAGATTTTCTTCGTGTTCTTTGACTCTTTATCATCATTTGACTTTCCGACTTCCTCGTGGATGTACTTGTACTTTTCGTGGGCGTATGTGGTGGTCTTATAGACCTTACCCTTCCCTTGGGTGTCCCTGTCCAAACGGTCATCATATCAATGCTAGTCTCGATTTTGTGCTGTTGTATATATTCTGTTGCACAAGTGTTAGTTTTTTGTAGGAAGTTATGACTGATACCTGGTTGAGTGTTGGTCTTGATCTTTGTTTTGGTATTGCTATTGTCTGATAATGAAAGTCTTCTGATCCTATCAGGAGGGGGCAAGGATGATTTCCTTTCAGGAGGCGGCGAAAATGGCTCCTCTAGAGGGACTTCCGCAGTCACTGCATTCTCATCGCCACACAGAGAACCCTCACTGCCTGATTCAGAGATCTCCCTGTGGTGATGACCTGCATTTGCCTTCTCCCTCTCGGTCACTCTATAAACAAACATCTGGAATGGTATCTGTGTTGTGGACAGCAGCTTGGAATTTGCCATGGAAGGGAAGCTTTTTATGATCCCTGCCTCAATCTCTTGGAAATCTATTGGTGGCATTGGACAGTCCGGCTGGTTGGATTCGGGATTCGTTACCAGGAAACGCTTAGCATAGCGCAGTATCCTACAGATGGATGAGAAAGTAGGCCGTTGGTTGGGATCATTGTGCCAGCATTTCTTTGTCAAGTTTGTGAGGTACTTGGGTGAATGGAATGGGAACAGCGGCCTCTCTCCTGCTCTTACATTACGGCTCATTTTATCACCTTGAAGGTGTGCATCTTCAAATGGGACTTTCCCTGTCAGGACCTCAAAGAAAACCATCCCAAAGCTGTACACATCAGATTTCTCACTGTTCTTGGAATAACTAGCGTCTCCAACCTGTTCCTGATCCGCCAACACCTCCGGTGCATACCAGATGAATGGAAGCTGATCATTCTGGTTTGTGGGAGCTTTTGTGGTACCGGAACTGTGACACGAGGATATGCCGAAACCGGAAACCTTGGCGTGCAGGTACCCTTCCCCTCCAGCGCTCCTGGATTTTATGAAAATGTTGGATGGATTCAGCTCCCCATGGTAGATGCCCTTTGAGTGAAGATACTCCATCCCTCTTGCTATTTGAAGCATTAAATCAACTGCAACTGGAAGGGAAAATGGAACGATCCGTTTCCTTGCCCCGCAGGCTTCCTTGATGTAGCTCGACAAATCTCTGCTCATGAGCTCCATAACCAAGAAACACTCTTTCTTTTCCTCATCTGCAAAGGCACACAAAGTTTGCAGTATATTCGGATGGCAGAGCTTTAATTCCTTCTGAATTTCAGGAACCAACGGCTCAATCTCCCCGTGCAAGTGTCGTAAAGCGAAGCTCTCGCCTAACCACTGTATCTCTTTGTATTGGTTCCCACTCCCCACCCGCCTCCTTAATGCATAGTCTTTGGCATTTACCAATATTGAGCTCGGCAGCAGTACATCATCGTTTCCTCCCGAGGGATCCAAATACTTTAAATGTAGATCGGCCAGTCCGAGCTTGCGTTTGGAAGCCAAACACCCTGAGTTTTTCATGTGCCGGATTTGCTTCAGCAGAAACCACCTGTCGTCTTCCCAGGCCGACTCTATCCGGCTGCAGAAGTCCTGAGAAACCAGGTATTGATCACCAAATACCCACTGGAACGTTCTTGGATCCTTAAAATCCTTATGATACTTCATCGAGTACAAGTGTTTCCTCTGTATGTCATCCGGATCATCGCCCGATATTTGTCCTGCCAATTCGATTACTTCTATGGCTATGGAGATGTAAATGAGCAGGTTATGTATGTGGAACTCGATGCAGTCGTTCTGGTAAAGCAGAATGGCTTTAGCCCACCAGTCTTTGGTTTCCAGGCACTGCTTGATGTAAGTCTCTCCTTCTTTGAATACTCTTAGAAGCTCCTTCAATGGATGTTCAATGAGTTTCCACTTGGTGTTCTTTTCTTCGAATTTCAAATTTTTTTTCATCTTCTGCGCAATTGTTTTGTACCCGGAATTCAGCATGTTTGCCAACAGACAGCACTGCCTCTGATTCAATAGGTTGTCCTGGAACACCATTAGTGCCTCCAAACTTCCCACTACTTCTCCAATTTGCCTGAATTGCTCCATCCCTGGGGAAAAAGGTAGTTTATTTTTATTAAAAAAAAAAAAAAAATCACATACTATATGAGAAGAGAAAAATCCTTGCATGAACTCAGAAAGGAACAAAGGGCAACCTTTGATGGCCTGATGCAAGAAGATGACGTGTATATATGGTTGTGATTCAAAACTCACCTGCAAGATTGATGGGGGCAATCTGATTGAATCCCCAAAATTGATACCATCAATGGAATTTTCTTCTTTGGACAAATATTGGATATTGACAGGAGGGGCCGTGTCTGAAATTGGTCTGGTTCAATCTGAACATAGATTGCGCAAGATAGAAAAGTTTTGAGAAACCAAATGTGGAAATCTATCAAATGATTTGTGCATCCAAGAAGATGGGAAAGATTGTTGGTTTTTTTGTCCTCCTTGGATGAATATATCTTTTTATTATCCTAAAGACAAAATCTGCGGGAGAAAAATGTTGCAAGGATTTCCCTCAGCCTATCTGTGAAACCAGACAGAATTTTCAGAGAAAAGTTAATCGAGAATTCCCTGAGTTTTTGTGAACCCCAACACCTGGCACATTGATCTGTGCATCTTCCAAAGTTCCATATTAGCCTATTAGATTACTAGTAGTATATATTTTTCTGTACCACAATTAAATGTCTTTATTATTACTAGTATATATTTTTCTGTACCATAGTTGACTCTGAAAGCATGCCAAATTATCTTGCAGGTGTCCGGCCCGGAATTCTCAGTTGCTATTTTATCATATCGATCCCCATTATTCTTCCAATTGGATTATTCCAGGTATATATGCAGCTATTTTATTACTCCCCTATCTCTAGCCTATTAAATAATCAAGAATAGGTTGTTGTCAACTTATAGGTATAGTTGTACACATCATTGATCATCCACCACAGCCCACTAACCATAATAGTTCATCCAAATTTTGTGTTTAATCAACATTTTCATTGTATTCACATTTTTAAAACCTATTACTACTATTTTTTTTAAATATTTTGGTCAATATTGAAAGAATAAACATAAAATGCTATACCAGTTTATAAAATATATACTTTCAATTCAACCTTCATAACATCTAAAATGCACACACCATGCTTCTCTTATTTCTACATCTCTTTATCTGTAACTAAAAAAATATTGATTTCTACATGTTGGGAAAATTTATTTGAATTGGGAACAAAACATAATAGAACACTACCATTTTTAGGCTCAATTGGTTTCTTTTTTTTTTTTGCTCAACTTAGCTCTAGACTTCATTCTGGCTGCCTTTGATCCTGGCTAAACCAAACTCAAACTCTCATACCACTTGTCGGAAAAGTTATTGATAATGTGGAGCAAAAAAATTAATGAATAAATCTCCCAATAGTAAAAAAATGAAGCTATTTACTATATGCATCCTCTCCAGTAGTCTCCACCATTACTATTATTTTGGAAGGCCGGTGAAAAAGTTACTAGTGATAATTAAATTTGACTTTGGATGGTTCTTATAATCTTAAATATCTGCCCTCCAAACTAATGTTTTTTTGCGCATTGAAGTTAGGGCAGTTATAACTTACTCTACAGGGCATAAATAAATTTAACCAAAACCCCTAAAACCAAACAGTTCTCATAATATTATTTCCACCAATTTCTCCCTACTCTTGTGAATTTGTGTGAAGCAAGCATGGCCGGACTTCAATACAAATTCTTTCCGACTGATTATTTGTTCCCCCTCCAGCCGCCACCGGTGGTGGCGACGGCAAACACCTCCACCGGAGGAGCGGTGGAGACATCCCGGTACGTCAAGTATCGATGATAAATCAACTAAATAGCGAAACATCCGAGCATCCTAAATTGACCATTACTAACGGGAATGCTGTAAAACTCATTCATTCGTCGTCGTCGTCGTCTTCTTCTTTGGTGGCTTATAGTCCAGTCGATCAATTGCAAACTTGAACATACTGTCATGTAATGTGTGTATCTGCTGCAAGTATATTATTATTATTATTATTGGCGTGTTCTTGGGTGGGAAGAATAACATATTTGTAACAAGACATTGGGATATTAGTATAGAGCTTTTGGTTAATACTATATATAGTTAATTTTATTGGAAAAAAAAAATTATATTAGGTGTTTAATTTGTGGTGTATTATAGAAGGTTTGTCTGTATATAGCATGAACAATATGTATTGAGTAATTGAATGCATTTCTTTTTTGTTGATAGAAAGCAGTAGTACCGTCGTTATTGGATTCAGCAGTATTGAGTTCTCTGATTATCTTCACCAAATTTGTTCGGATCAACCTTAGCACTGTCCCCTAATTGTCTGCATCATGTAAATTAGTCCAACTTTTTAATGGCATAAAAGGTGTCCCCTTTTAGGGCACGTTTGGAATACTGTATTGTATTATGGTGTATTGTATTAAATTAATGTTATACACAGTATTTGGTGTTGATGTTGTATTACATCATCATGTATTATATTTTGAACAACTAAATAAAAAGAATTTTTTTCTAATTTATTAATAAATAATATACGTAAAATAAAATTATTTTAAAAATAATTAAATTAAAATAATTAATATTAAAATAATTAATATAATAATAAATAATTTATTAAAAATATTATTTAAATAATTAAATTAAAACAATTAATTTATTAATAAATAAGATATATAAAATAATATTATTATAATATCATAATATTTAATAGTTATGAGATGCATAAGGAAAAAATGAAAAAACAATCATAAATAAAAAATAATACACCATAAAGTCACCCTCCAACAAGGTATTAAATAATATACCAAACTCCTCATTAAAATAATACTTATACATGTCTTAAAACTCACCAAACATATGATAATATTATTTTAATAATAATGTTAATACTATACAGTATACACCATAATATTAGACAAAAAATTCTACAAAATAACAACTCATATTTTGGAACAACAAATAAGGTCTCGACTCTTGATTGATCGCATTTTAACGAATTGCTAGCTATGGTCTTTTGCTTTAAGATAAGTACTCCCAGTTTATTAGATGCTTTTCCAAAAAGTAGAAACAATTTTATTAGTTAAAAATTTAAACGGCAAATACTACACTAGTAAATTTGCAACAAGCAATGAACAAAACATCAGTTTTGATAACACCTGCAATGCTGCAAGTCTTATGTTTTTTTAGGTTTCTTTATCTACATTTGTAATGAACTCCATTTGAGTGTGTCACATTTCAGGCAAGAGACAGAAACACGGCGCCTCATGCATTGCCAAATCCCAACTGAGAAAATCACATTCGGTCAAGAAGCAATCGCAATCAAGGGCTCCAAGAAAAACGAACGTCATCCAGCAGCTTCATCATAAGCACCGAGTAAAATATGATCTCGACAGAATAGAATCAGGCTCATCTACTGGTCAGAGCAAGTCACTTTCTCTTACTCAGTGTGGTCTATTACAGACCCCTTCTTCACATCTGTTTACCCTGCTGCTGCATAGCGTGCTTGACTAGTTCGTAAAACGAAACCACAATCCCAACTGAAGGACCTGCCCGACCTACACGAGCGCCACCCCCAGCAAATAATCCTCGAATACCTCCACCTCTGCTGTTTCACAACCAAGAATTTCACCACAGCAGAACCAAGAAAATGTTCAATAAGCAAAACTACAGGATGAAACTGTCAAAGATACCTCCAGATCTCGATTAAGGTTTGTCGTGTGGTCATGTTAAATGCCCGTACAGGATCTCTCTGGAAAAAGATCCAAAATATGTTACAATGGCGATACCATCACAAGCACTTCACCCATAAGATTGGTTCACAGGGGGGGGGGCAAATTTCTACCATGATGAAAAACGAACCTCAATTTGGAACCGAGTCCTTGCAACATCGAGAGGACATGTGGCAGCAGCAGCAAAGCTTCCAGCCACAAATCCTGCACAAAAATTTGCACCAACTACACGGGGCAAACTCCCTTCATCCCCTGTCCAGCTCAAAAGCTTTCGTCTGAGCTGTGCATATTCGGAACACATGAGAATGCATACCCCCAAAGATCTAATGGAATCCAACCAATGTAGTATATCATCAATATGAGTAGAGATCCCTCACCGGCTCCAGAGACGACCAACAAACTGCGGAAAATGGAACATCGCGCGCTAGCTGCGCTCCTAGACCAGTCCATAGCCTTCTATAGTTCACAACTGAGACAATCATAGTATGTAATAACTGAAAATGTCATCTATTTTGAAATAATTTATACTCCTAAAACAACATCTTATCTATTAGGCAACAGATGGAATGATATGTTTGTGCAGGAACTACAAGTTCATAGAAAACGGTACATGATCGATGATTAGGACCACTCTCGACAGGGGAGACCACTCCACGCAGAGTTTCCCACACCCCACCTGCTCCACGACTATCTTTAAATGCCTGGGACAAGAAAAAATCACATTACAGATAAGTCGGACCGAACCAAATACATCATATATTGAATTTAAAAAAAGTACCTGCATTCGTGTTCTTGCAAGTTCGATAGGGTAACAAGTAGTGCAGGCTATTGATCGAGCTAATGAGCCTGCGATCAGGGGAACAGAAGGCATGATACCCGGATAGATCTGTAATGTAAGATCTTCTAGATAGTTCCGGAAAACATCGTATAGGGGCATGTAGATTCCCACCTGTGTAGATTATAGAATAAATTTTTGAAGTATATAGATTTTGATCAAATAGTCAAATTGGAATGAAAGTTAAATGTAATGACAAGGTAGGCCTACAGAAGGAACTGCCAAAACTAAACTGGCATTGGTCCCTCTCCATAATCTTGAGAATCCTTCCTGGATAAAGTGAATAGTATTAGAGCTATTAGGACAGGTGCATTCAAAATTGCTTGTAATGAAAATCACTAATTGTTGATTGTTTTAGTTAATTAATAATAGTAATTACCTGTTGGATTATTTTGTAGAAAACATCCAATGTGCCTTTGTAGTGATTATTATTGCCTACAGATGACACAAATTTCACCTCTTGCAATACCTGCAGATTGCATCAAAAATTCAGACCAAAATCCAACATTGTCCGGACAAAGGACAATATACGATATTTGTGTGTTTGATTACCAGTTTGGAACAGAAGCAATTGTACGGTGGTAGAGGTGCTCCTCCGGCGGCCTGGGCTTGCAACCTTGTCTGAATCAAGAATTCAAAATTACTCACATACGATACGAGTCCTGATTAAGTAATTATGCATTGAAGAAATATATCGCAGTATAAACTAAAATTTATTAGCAGCAGCAACATGTATATATGGGATAATAATACCTTGGCAACGTCAAGAGGGTTAACGATGACGGCAGAAATGACAGCGGCGCCGCCGGCAGAAAACACCCTCTCCCCAAAACTCAATTCCAGAATACGTCTTTTATCCAGGGTTACATTTCTTGCTGCTGTCCATGAAACCAGACCTTGTCTTGACGAACCCTCCATCTCCATGGATTTATCAATTCTAATGTGTGTGTTTTTTATGATGATTACATGGAAAGGGAAAAATGGAGATTGGTTGTGGCGTTGGGGTTTATTATTTTGCGTGATTCCGTTTTCTATTTTGATGATGCAGAAATAGAAGTTTATAATTCGTGGGAATTTGGAACCTGAAATTTGATTCGTGGCGTGGAATTGAGACCGCCAGACAATGGGAAATGTGGTCAGAGGTTTACACTTGTCTACTTTTCTCTTTGTTTGAGATTTTTCTATTTTTATTTGTAAGG
Source organism: Hygrophila difformis (assembly GCA_030278955.1). Classification (NCBI taxonomy): domain Eukaryota; kingdom Viridiplantae; phylum Streptophyta; class Magnoliopsida; order Lamiales; family Acanthaceae; genus Hygrophila; species Hygrophila difformis. The sequence continues at coordinate 50,979,224 of JAOANR010000005.1, forward strand.
CAGTGTTTGAGGAATTATGTGTCTGCGCAATCTGAAAATTATGCTGCCCAACTGGCAGAAATAATTAACCAAACAGAGCCTTGAGGAGGCAGGATTTTGTTACGACATTGCTTACGTCAGCAAAAGAAAATTCAAAGGCAATCCCTCTGGAAAGGGAAACAATTTCAAGTATTGCGACTTCTTTTTCGTCCTGGTGAATCACACAAATTGAATTTTGCTCCTGTCGGAATCCATATTCCAAAAGTCCATCTCGATCTTGAGAAATCTCTATTCTCCAACCTTTTCGGTACTGCAAATAAATTACTCCTCCATTTGGTCCAATTTCGATCATCTAATGAGAAAGTTCCATGGGACTTGGGAGGAAGGAAATTGTTTCTCTCACTTTTTTGTCCTTTTTTTACTAGTAAAAGATTTTGTCCCAAGTGAAAACTGACTTCCTCCAATCAGAACAAACTGCATCTTTCATCTTGATAGACATATCTCATTTACGGAAAGATGGTAAGATTCTCCTGGCAAATTTGGCATTGGTATCAATTTAGCATGTACTATTAGAGCTATATGGCCCGTGATGAATTCCACGATCTTGAACTTGGTATTCTATTTCGAGCTGGATATTCGAGGGAGTTTTGACATGTTCTACATCAGAAAGAAGTAAACAGGAAGCTAAGTGTACCAGCTCTGTCGGGAAATCAAAGAATTCTCCCCACCACAGACCGGCTATAGTTTCTTCCCTATGCATCCGAGCTGCTTTCATATTCATTGCTCTCAGATATTCCATTCCATCCAACACGTCAGTCAGTCGTGTATATCGATAAGTATGATATTTCTGATGATTTCGTTGATACTTGGTATATATCACAAATGAAAAGTAAGGGTGTGTTTTAACACAGCAATAACCAGTTTATCAGCAGACTGAATCCATTTCAAAAATTTAGATTCCATCCATTTCAAATACAAAGTTACATTACACAACCAAGGTAAGCAGGACGACTAGGAGGCAGCGGGGTTCAAAACAGCTTGCAGATGCCACACTCCATTCAAGTTGGATTGCCACAGCCTGACTACACCATCGGTTCCTGTAGTAGCCAATGTCATTCCACTCATGTCCCATTCCATCTCCCAAACCTAAATCAACCAAAAGAATCAACAGCATGATGGAAACAATTCAAAAAATCACAAATTGTTTTGATATTGTTATTATAGTTTTGATATACTGCCCCTCTTGTGAGGTCATTACCAATTGGGTTGTTCCCTACCTCGCCATCATGACCTGAGAGCGTTGCCACCTTATGAGCTGACAGCCTTCCATCAGGATCAGGGTTCGTGCTGAGGTGCCACATAGATATACTCTTTTCAGTTGCAACTGCTATTAGTTCGTACGGCCTAGGAAAACATTTGCAACAAATGATCATATATTCTGTGATTCAGATGGAAGAAACTTATTCATCTCCACATTTACTTTTTTGTAGCATAACCACAAATTCATGTGGCAAAATTGTCTTTGATTGATGTATATCTATTTTTTTTTTCTTTTCTTTTATTCTCCAATGTAGCATTAATTTTATGTTTTTATGTAGAGAAGGCTAACAAATAAATAAGAAAGAAAAGCGAGAATTAAATCTTGGAACCTTCCAATATTAGGTGCCCAAGCAACAGAATGGACCTGATCGTCCTTATCCTCAGGCAAAGAAAGTTCTGCAACTGGAAGCCATCTTTGATGATCCAAATCAAACTCCCATACCTGTTGAATGTTGAATTTGGTTACATTCCAAAAGTTCAGTCATAGCATAGCAGCAGTCTCATTACAAACTCCCATGGCCATCCCTGTTACAAAATTAGCATGGCTTGAACTAAAGAATGTTTGAGTTAATTATCATGTACTAACGTCCACATATTTTCAACCTAATCAGAGACTGCTTGGTATACATTCGTATGAAAAAGATATATGCTATACCTTAGGAGAGTTTAGTGGGGGAATATTAGAGTTAAAGCCCAAAACAAAACTTGAGTGTTGTACTTCACTTCTTTGTGGGTTCCATGAGATAGATGCAGACTGGCAAGTAACATTCCCAATCTTGGACACCAAATCGATTACATTCTGAAACTCAGCCTGCAAATTGGAAAATGAAAAGTATTCATCACACAACTTGATCTCATAAACCATAAACACAAGCAGGCTGATACCCTGTAACAGTGCACTTTTCACATTGAAGGACACAATAACTTAAAGGAGTTTGCGAGCTTATTTTATAGAACATACAAGCTCCACTCCACCATCATGAGGGTAAAAATTCAATGAGATGGTTACAAACAAGCATCAACTAATTTATCTATTAGGTTTCCTTTTAGTTTCAGTATGATGCATGCCTAGCAAACAAAATATTTCCACAAGGTGTACCGTGTACATCATTGTAATAGAAACAAATTTAACACCTGAAGTTGCCACTTCTCCAGTTCAAGAGTGTCTTGCAGCTCATAGACTTTTATTTGTCCATCCGAATATGCAGATACCTGTGTATGCAATAGTCAACAGAAGAAAGATATGGTTAGCTTCTGGCTCGCACGGCACATTCACATGCATCTTTGAAGACATTAATGTCACAGTTTTTTAACGCAAAAATAAAGTGGCAAAAAATAAAATAAACTATCATCAAAAAGAGAAAAAAAAAATATATAAAAAAAATCCATTAATGTGTAAATGTCCAAAATCAAGATTAATGTCCCTCGTTCATGACTTGCAAAGCTTACTAAGGCCCATGCAAGGATATAGAAACACAGGGTTCATTGTAGGAAGATGGTATCAGGCAACATCTCAGCTTGTGGATGGTCCCCTTCTTTCCTTCCAAGCAACTTAGTTTTACAACACTCTAGAGGTAATATGAGAAAATGTATGGAAAAATGTAACAGAAAAAATCTGAGTTCTTTTTGCATAACACTGACAATGATCATTGCCAGAATGAATATTAAGGAATGAGGATGGCTACAAATAAACATCAAGCATTTACTGGGTTAAGCTTAACTGAGGTTCCAAACATTAAATAACCACACTTTCAACATAACTAACCTCCTCCTAGTTAGAATTGAGATGATATTTTTTTAGCAATGGAAATAACTTTTTATGTTACAATCATCTAATATTCGTCTAGCAATCAGTATGTTCAATTCAGTAAGATGAATTCTTTAAATGATATAGGTTACAGAAGATCTCAAAGAAGATGTTCATTTTTCCTTCTGAACAGAAGAGAACTACTCCATCAAGAAAGTAAGAAGCACAAATTGTACACCACCTGCAAATGCTAGCTGAAGTGAGTCATAACAAAACTAACCAATTTCAGACATGTTTGACCATCTCCAAATTTGACATCCAGAACTTGATTTTTATCTCTATCAAAGCATTTGCACATCTTCCAATGCTGCCCTTCAGAATCTAAATGATAGTAAAAACAAAAGAACATTTCTTAGATGAAAAATAACCATCTGGACATCCAAAAACAGGAGTGACCACAATTCAACGAAGTAAAATTAAACACAACAAATGGTGAAAAGGATGGCAACCTTAAGCAAAAAAGATGAATAAAGTCATTTTTAACTCATTTCTCCCAAAAACTCTAACATACCTTGATCCACTTTATCATCAGCAAGTAACAACAAAATTCAAAAATAAGATTAATCCACAATCCCTAGAAGCAAAACAATGGCAAATTAGTCGAGTACCTTCTACAACCTCCTCCCACAAAGAAAACGTTCCATCAACACAAATGCATGCAACAGCATCACCATATTCCGGTGGAACCCAAACAACTTTTAAAATGCTGTTCTCCCCAACCTATTCGCATACCAACACCATGGCAAAACCAAGATCCATCAATACGCTAAACCCAAATACCTAAAATTCACATGTTAATAGCAAAAGGATGCTGAGCACTCTAGCCATTGCACTTAAAAACTACACTCTGAACCAACTGTGAGCAAAACAGGCAGAAAAGAAAACACCATACGTCACAGTGAGTAATTTTTCATTGACCTTAAACCTGGATGTAGATGCGAGCGTCGAAGAAGCTGGATCCGTCGAATCATATATGACAACGGAACCATCCTCTAGCCCTGCTGCCAACCTCTGGCCACTGTAATTCCAAGCCGTGCATGTGGTGCCTCTTTCGAGTGCCAAAATTGACTTGTCCATGTTCGTGAGCTATGAACGGATTATTCTTGGGCTTTGTATCGATCTGCAGCAATTATTCATGCAATCCAGAGGATCTCTGAACTGAGCGAAGCGCAGATTCTAAACCCTAATTCTTTTTTGTGTACAATTCTAAACCCTAATTCAGTCGGGACTTTATTTTGGGGGAAAAGTGGAAACGGCGTTCAATTTTAAATTACTGGGTTCTGTTTTCATATATGAATATGAACTCGAAATCGTTTAAACAAAATGGGCTTTTTCAATTTGGGCCGTTTGGGCATCTACTTTGGGTCGACACAACCTAAAAAAATGAGCCCTTTTAAGCATCTACATTTTAGCCCAAAAAAGAAAATTGTGTTTTAACCTTAAAATATTACTAGTAATATTATTTTTTTTATTTTTTTTAAGAAAAAAAAAAGGGGATAAAATTACTAATACGTAATAGGAGTATTATTTTTTTGGCCTTGTGAATCGCTCAACTTAACAAACTACTATGTTAGTTGAAGGGAATTCTGGGCACCAATTATTTAATTTCATCGATTATTAAAATTGAATCGACAGGCGTTAGGGAAGTAACGCAGCATCTTGGAACATTACACGTGGCATCAATGCTCACTTGAACAACTTGGAAGACAGTGTCTCACAGTGACTTGGCAAGTCCCTCTGGTGATTAATTAACCCCAATTTATATTCTTTTTATTATTATTATTATTATTATTATTTTGCAATGACATAAATTTGCTTATTTGCACTCAAACATGGCATGTAGAAACATTTCCAGTAATGTACACTATCATTTTCCTTTAGTAGTAGTTGTATTTTTTAAAATATAAAGACAACATTATTTCATTACTCCAATCCTCCAAAATTTTCTTCAAAGTTACCAAATGTGTTATGCTCTATAAAGTGGCCTTATCATTTGTGTCCCGAACGCAGAATTTTTCATGATGCAAATAATGCATTTGATATTTTGGTGCACCCTTACAATCCACATTTATAAATGCATTCTTACCCAAAGTATTAAAAAAAACCAAATTGAACGAACTAAAATACTTATAAATTAATTTAACCTAGTCTCTACTCTCTACTTTACCATGCTCAATGGAAAATTTATCTTATCCCTGTCACCAGTAGTACATTGATTGGATTTATTTTAAAATAGTGTAAGTAATAATAGCAATAGTATTAATTAGTGGAGTAATTAATAAATTTACATAAAAGTAGAGAACACCATGAAATATACTCCTAGTAAGGAATAAATTAATTATATAATTTATAATTATATAATTTATATATGCACAGCATACCCATATTACTTTGGTCTACGCCACCAAGAAATCATTTACATCCCATGTTACTGTTCCAGTATCTTCTTCCAAATTGACGGCTGCGATTTTATCATCTTCATATACTGGAGCACTCGCGGCGTCACTGCTGTAAATCAACGGCGACGGTGCCCTGAAATCGAAGTAGTCATTCAAGAAACACTCATCCAACGGCAGAGAATCGTCGAAGCACAAATTTTCCACAATCTCCGCCGTCGATTTCTCACTTGGATTTTCCACACTCCTCAAAACAGATGTCGGCGACGGAACGTTCACGCAGAGCTCCGCCACCGCCTGTGGCGGTGGACGTGGAGGCTGAATGAGATTCGTCAAGGCATCAGGCCCCCGTATCCGAATCGCCGCCTGGTCGTACACCAACGCCGCCTCCTCGGCGGTGTTGTAGGTCCCCAGCCAAAGTCTCACCCCCAGCGTGGGATCACGAATCTCCGCCGCCCATTTCCCCCACGGCCGCTGCCGGACGCCGCGGAATTTCTTCGCTCCGCCGTCGTATTCGTTTTTCGACGACTTCTTCTTCGTCTTAGTCTTCTTCGCAACGTTATCATGGTGAGGCGGAGTGACCTCCATCCGAATTTCATTGACGTGCTTTTTCATGAGGCGGCGGCGGAGGAAACTGACATTTTCGCAGTCGTCATCGCTGGAGGATTCGGTAGCGTCGGCGTCGGTTACAGAAATCCGGACGAGGCGCGGCTGCGCAGGGAGGGAAAGAAGGTGCTTGACGGTGGTGGTTTTGTGGACGGAATATTTAGTAGTGGTGTTGGAATAATTGTCGAAATCCATTTTGATGAGGTAAAAATGAAATTAAAATGGGAGAAAATAACAGTAATAAGTAGGAAATGATGGTGTAATTGAACATAACTGCAGTAGAGAAAAAAGAGGTAAAGAAATGTGGACAAGACACACCCATATATAATATGGAAGGAGAAAACAAGACAGCTTGAGGGCCAAGTATAAAATCCCTACAAATTGGAGTCAAATAAATTTAATTCACCTCTTTATTTGGGAAAATTTAGCATTTCCAAAACATTTTATTCCTTTTCTTTTTTCGCATTACAGCCATTGAAGGCTAGAACTATTAATCCCACGAAAATGAATAGAACATGAAGAAGTCAAAAAATAAAAATACGAAACATACAAATATATGGTAACAAATCCATTCTCTTAGTGGCCGCAAATTGCAATATTTATTTATTTATTTTTTTAAAAAAAATGTAGATTTTTAATCTCTCATTAGTGAATTTAATTATGACATCGAAATATAAGGCAACATGTAAGACCATGCATTATACTAATCCGTAACACTGATAGATGTAACTTTTTTGGTAAAAGATAAATGTAATTTTACTATAGATTGTTTTATTTTATAAATAATAATGTATTATGATTTAATAAAGAAGACATTTAAATATCTAGAAAATAAAATTGAGAAGTCACCTGCTCCTCATCCAAGTATACTACTATTAACCACATAAACTCTCCTATTAATCAAAATCCGCTTTTACTATTGAAACAATTATTTTCATGCTACTTTGATCCTCAATCGTCATACTAATAATAATACCCGTACTTCTCTTTCAATTACGGGTTTTATTTTTTTTTTTTATACCGGTTATCTCAGACCATAATTGGTCTAATACTACTCGTTCGAAAATTTGGTGGACATTCAAAAATTGTCTCAGCCAAAATAAAGAACCCGAAACCTACGAAGAATAATCATTAGATAAATTTGAATAAATTGATTATTTGCTGATTTTTATTTTCCGTCACGTGATTTTGGCTAATTTTAGCATTCCATGATTAATTATCTGCTTCCTATTAATCAATTCCAAATCTACACATATTGTTACATGATTAATTAGTGAACACTACCAATCTGGCAATCTAATGAGTAAAAACTTCACACACAATGGATATATTAAATAATAATTTACACTATAAGAAAATTTCGTTTTACCGACCCCATTTTGGGGTCGGTAACTAGGTTTTACGGGTCGTCTACAGGTTTACCGACCCCATTACCGGGTCGGTAAATTGATGGTAGGTAATTTGGCTCCGACCAAAGATTCTGGGGGTCGGGAGATTACCGACCCCATGTGGGTCGGTAAAATTACCGACTCCATTACCGACTAACATTGGGGTTGGTAAGCGAGGTCTAGGGACCTCGAGGACCCGAGATTACCGACCCCATTTTGGGGTCGGTAAATTTCTTATATGAAAACCCAGGTGAGGTGCATTCCTCACCCACGCGCGTGCCATCCGGATACACAACTTTTCATGTTATCATATGTAATTTATTAAATATATATAATATTTTTATATATAAATATGTAATTAATAACTTTAAAAAATAGTATAAAAATTGATATTAATTAAATAAGTTGTAGAATAATTCATTAACTAAATGGATAAAATTAATTAAATCACTAATTAAATGTTAGAAAACAGAAATCAATATGATTAAATATTAATTGAATTAAAAAATTTATAACAATATTAAATTGCATAATTAAAATTTAAAAAATAACATATGGAATATAAAATTCCATAATCAGTATGAATAATTCGGTCGCTAATTCGGTCGTTAATAGCCACCCAATATGTTCAATCGCAAAATTCGGTTGCTAACTTAAATTTTTTTTAGTTAATTTAATAGAAATATAAAATTAAATTAAATTAATTAAATAATAAATATTTTATTAATTAAATAAAATATAAAATAAAATTAATTAAATCAAGAAAATTAAAAACAATGAATTAAATAAAAAAAATAAATTATTCAAAAATTAAGATAAATTTAAATAATAATATAAAATTATTTTTAATAAAAAAAATTAAAAAAATTAATTAAATTTAAATATTAATTCAGTAATTAAATTAATAAATAATTAATTGGCCCAAATAAATAAATAATTAAATTATATAAATAATCAAATAAATATTTAATAAAAATATAAACTAAATAATAAAATAATGGAAAAAATTAAAAAAAAAATTGAAAAAAACTACAGACCCCAATTGGGGTCGGTAATGGGGTCGGTAATACCGACCACATTTATTATGGTCGGTGTTTTGGTTTTCAAATATCACTGGGCCCAATAATGGCTAAATTTTACCGACCCCACTTTGGGGTCGGTAAATCCGACCCGTACTATGGTGGTCGGTAATTGGGGTCGGTAATTGGATTTTTTCTTGTAGTGTTATATATTCACCCCGAAAAAAAAGTAATTTATATATAGATATATATTGTAATTTTTATTCATGAAAATAATAACAGTAGGAAGCAGATATTAATCTTATTGTGAGGACAATTATCGTATATTAGGTATTGTGACTATCCTAGTGGTCAAGTCCCCTGACTTACAACCTATAGGTTGGGGGTTCGAATTCCCACATGGCCTCCTATCCCTCCCCTATGTTTTCTCTGTAATTTATGTGCCATGAATTCTCAACGTCCCTTTCCCAACCTTTAATGGCTATTCCAAAAAAATATACATCGTATGGTACTACTCTTTCCGTACTATTTATTGTGTCTTGTATGATTTTTTGTATTGTTCATTTATAAATTTTGATTAAATTAGTATTTTTGTTTACTTATACACATTTTGATAAATCAATCGTTAAACAAGTTCAATAGATTGCGTATCCCAGGCAAACAACACAATATGAATGAGACTGGGGGAGAGACATTTGCATAAGCTGACAGAGCTCCATACTACTCAGGTCAACTATGTTTGGTGGGGGAAATAGTATAAAATTATATAATCTATGTTAAAATTTAAAAATGAAAGTAAAAATTATATTAGCAACAGAGCAAACGATTATTAGTAATTAATAGTAGTGGTAGTAATAGTATAATGCTCCTAGGACACTAGCAGTTGTTGACTTGTTAATGTATTAGGATTTAGGAACGTAATTAGTGGTACTTGTACTCCAAGTTCTTCAAATACCAGTTTTTTTTTCTTTAAAAAAAAATAAAATAAAAATAAAAAATTAATGCAACAACAAACTGAGGAGTAGTGTATTTTTATTTTGGGAAATTTATTAAACATTACTAGTACTAAAATATATTGACATGACAAAAATGAGTCAATCAAAGCAAGGACCAAATCACCAAACTGGTCAGTGTACGTACTGCTCGCAGATTTTTTTAACAATCTTGGGCTTCAAGCAAAATAAATGAAAACGACACCACTCGCACCACCCCCAAAGAATTTCTATTTAAAAAACAAATTTTAACTTCGGGATGCAGTATTTGTATTTGTGTAAATGATAAATGAATGATTTTTTAAATGCAGATACGTTTATAAACATAAGCACTATTTTATTTTATTTTATTTCTAAATTTATAGATTAAGTTAATTGATTTTTAGTTATTTTATTCAAATTTTATCTAATTGGTTAAATAAATTTAGTTGTTGTTATATTTGGTACATGAGATTTTTGGGAAGAAAAAACGCATGAGTACCAAAAATCACATAAAAAGTGGGTATTTAGAAGGAATATAGAAGTCCATTCAAACGAGTCTTATGGGATTACATTGATTAATGGAATAACATTTATTCCCTTTTTTAAAAAATAAAAAAAATAAAAAATTGTGTTTATGGGTAACGGACTAAAAAGGGAATTTTTATTTTATTTACGGAAAAAGTTTGTCCTTTGGGCTCTAGTCGTTTAATGTTCGAATCTTGTATATGGAAAAAATTGTTTTGAAAAAAACGTCCTTCATTGTCCGTATAAATTCTCGGTGAATTCCTATTGGGTCTAATGTAGTATGGCAATACCCTGTTATGAAAAAAAATGGTGAATCCTGATTCTATTTTACACACGCTGATTTTTTTTTTAAACAGCCTATATATGCTAGGAAATGAATTTTGAGAGCTCATGAAATACAAATTATATAAAGGGAATACATCTGTATTGAGTACATCTAAATTTTTAAAGGGTTTTTAAAATCTCTATTAAATACCTCAAGATTTTTAAAAACTTTTAAAAATCTAAATAAAAAAATATACCCAAACTTTAAAAGTCCAAAAAAATTCCAAAAAATCTTAATTAGTTAATTGAATACACTCCAGTCTCCACTAGGATAAAATATGATTATTAATTAGTTAAAAATATTATATTTATTGAAAAACTTATGTAATCTCACCAAAAAAAATAAAGAAAAAAAAAACTTATGTAATCTCAGGCCGATATGTTAACCCAATTCATAAAATGAGAAATTTCGAGGTTTAACCAACAAACCCATTTGCAAACAGATTGCTTTTTGTGGACCAAACATCAACAAAAGCCCAAAAAAATAAAATACGAAGTACGACTACATAAAAAAGGTGGTGGAAAGTGGAAACGTAGAAGGTGCAAAAACATTAAAATGATGGGTGTAAACTGTGAGGCACTAAAAACACATTACACATAACCCCAAACAGAGGGAAAGATACCAATTGTAACTTCATTACAACCCAAATCTGTTTTAAGGAAAAGGGATTTTAATAAAAATCCAAAACCCCTCACAATCTGCAACACAAGCAGAGCAAACAACAAAGCCATCTCCAAAAAAAAGCACAGGCTTCCATTACATGCCATTCCATAACATTCACAGACTCACTGCAAGGAACTGCTTCCTAATAACAGCAGAACACAAAAACAAAATGGCACGAGCATCATCCATCTCAGAAGAGATTGAGCTGAGGATCCAGATTATCACTGCAGAAGCTGGATGGCACTGCCATCAGCTCGATGCACCCCGTCCATTCCTCCCCTGGTTTCAGAGTTATGCTCTTCTCTATTGCAGCTGCGCCTATGCACAGCATCTGCTTGTATTCTTCATCTCCAAAATCTGGCATTGCTTTCGACTTTTTCTCCCATGGGTTCCACACAACTGTGTGAAGAGGCAGGAAGATATATCAGATTTTGAGTGTTGGTGGTTAAAAAGAATAAGAATTAGTAGGCTTCTCACCAACATCGGGCAATCCCTGCTTTTTCATCACATAGGTTCGTTTTCTCTCATGATCGAGAACAGCGACACACTGGGTAGAGCTTAGATAAACGCGATCGACCTGAAGCAAATCTCAATCTTTAATATTAGCCAACAAGGAGTCTCATGCAAATTAAATGACAGATGTCATGGTTGAAGATGTATTTACCTCGGATTCAAATGTTATGGCATCGCCTTGTTCTGTAAAGCGTTCCCTTTGGCAGAGGTTATCTAGGTAGTCAAGAGTTTCTAAGCCTTCTATCCTCACTTCACTGTGTTATAACCCATTAACATGTGGTAATCAGAAAAAAGAAATATTTTAAGACTCCACTCATCAGTAATTTTGTTACTAACCTTATGTCAGAAACAGAAAAATGTGTGTGATAAGCAAATGAGAAGGTAAAAGGCTTCCCATTTACATTCCTGATGCGTGATATCAACATCAAGTTCCCATCAGAGGCCAGAGAGACTCGAAGACGAAATTCAAACCTGATAAAAAAGGGTTTGGTTACTCTTAAATGAACATAACTACTACAGGAACAAGTATCCAAATGTCATATGGAAAAGTCCTACTATTATTTATAACACAAGAAAAGCGACCTTACTTTTTATAGTTGCATATAGCCATCCAATTTTACATAAAAGGTTTATACAGTATACAAGGGTTTACCCATGAGGCCAGCACTTGAGATCTTCTTCAGCAGGTTTGAGAAGCAGGTCAATCAAGGATTTACCAAGAGAATCCTTCTGTTGCAATGGAGGAGGATTATCATCAACTGCCCAAATTTTGTTCCTAGCAAATCCATGTTGGTCAAGCGAACCACAGTTTCCACACTGCATCATCGTCGTTATATAAATACATCTATAGACTAGAGAGATTTTTAATTATAGCAAAATGCATTGAAAGAAGAAATGGTTTACCTGAGGAAAGCAAGCAGAAATGCCCCCTCGCATCACTTTTGGAGACTTAAAGATAGCCTGCAGAAAATTTTTTGAAAGCTAAAAATCAAATGCAATGCTTATGCACCCAAAGAAACCAACAATGAATTAAACAATTAGCCAATGCAAAGATGAAATTCAAATGAAAGGAAATCAATGAGATATTGTATTGAAAGTGTAATGCTTAAGATAAGAAAAACACACCTTACTAGTGGTGAACAGAAGTTCTTCACCTCTATCATTCCTCCAAGATATAACCTGTCCTCCGTGCAAACTAATCTGTATTTTATTATCCATAATTGACAATTGCAAAACAAATGGATCTAGTCAGTTCAACAATAGGATGGTTCTAAAAATCCATAAAAGCAAACTTAATACACAAAACTGCATACAAAAAGTCAAAAACAAATCAACATTAGATCTTACTCGTGCTGATGCTCCTCGAGGGTTCCTAAGCACAACTTGGTCAATCCCATTCCAGTCCTTGGTGAATTCCACCGATGCCCTGTGATCCCAAACTGCTGCAGAATGCCCCATTGCTAAAGAACTCCTTTATCTTCCCAAAAGCCCTAATGTATCCTCCAAATGTGATTAATCCCGTCGCTGACCCAAAGAAATATGGCTATGGCAGCTAATTATGGGACGGAATCCCAAAATATTTCTCGTGAAATATCTGCCAGCCAGCGAAGCAAATTTATAACCAAATTCTGAGCCTTCCCACAAATTCCCTCGACATAAAGCTTTCCAAAATGAATTACAGATAATGCCCCCAATTCAATGCAAAGATAACATCCCCAATTCAATGCAAAGAGTCGTCATCCAACCAAAACAATTCAATGCAAGACCACATACGGTGTAAATCTACGGCAAACCCGTGAATACTTGGCTGACCTACGAATCACTTGCATTCAACCAATACACCTCCTAAAAAACACCAACACTGTTCACGAGAAACGAACTTTAAAACCTACCCCTCAATGTTCACATCTAAACCCACGACAACAACAATCAGTCAATCGACAATGACAAAGTAAAAGAATTAAAAATTCCCTGCAGTTTCTCAAAACCGAAAATGCGAAACCAATCCCCACCCGATTACAGCAACAAAGTAATTAAATGCGCAATAAATTCAAAATCATAACGATTCAAGAAACCCACTAAAACACATCATCATCAGCAGCAGCAATATAAACAAAGAACGACTAGAACCCACGAATTATATAGAATGCGCACGCCGCCTAAATGATCACCGATGCAAATATGGAGTAAATTAAGCATTAATTAAAGCGCATTCGAAGATTCAAAGGAAACAGCAACAGCAACAACGCAGTAGCGGAACCTTTGGTGAGATGCTGGAATGTGGTAACATGGGATGATGCATTGAATAAAATAATGGAGCATTCATGTGAAATGTACCGTGAAATTCCAAACACCAAAGCAGAATGGGGGGGCAGGAGGGGATTTTTTTATTGATTGTTCTACCTCCGTATGAGGAGATACGAGTAGAGTACAAGTGGTGCCACGAAGAGGTGGCGTACAAATGCTAAAGTGCGCCGCATCTCCCCATGGAAAATTACCAAACTATAATTAATAAGCAGGAGCCCATGATGGGTGAATTTTGATTTTTTACTTCCATAAAACTGATAAAAGTCTTTTTATCTTTTCATTTTGAATTAATTTTTTTTTTTTAAAAAAAAGGTGCTTTTAACGAACAGTTGTGATTATTTACGAAAAACATACAAATTGAAATTTACCATACTGTAATTAATTTTTTTAATATATTTATTCTTTGTTTTTATATGACATTTTAATAATAAACTATAAAAAATGTCAGAAATGAATTTTGTATTGGGGCCCGTTTGGATTGGCTTTTGAAAAAAGCAGAAGCCAAAAGTAGAAGCAGAAGCAGAAGTCAAAAGCAAAAGCATGTAATTTTTGTGTTTGGATTGAATGTTTGAGAAGCGGATTTTTCTAAAAAAAATATGTTTGGATGAATAAAAATGAAAAGTGCGTCTGCTTTTGGGAGCACCACCCCTGGGCTGCTTCTCCCAGAAGCACTTTTATCGCTTTTCGAGGTGCTTTTGCTTTTTCTTAAAAGCCAAAACAAACACCTAATTTCTACTAGAAGTGCTTTTGGCAGAAGCAAAAGCCAAAAGCACCTCCCTAGAAGCCAATCCAAACGGGCTCTTAGTTACCCCGAAAAATGTTAAGCATTTATTAAAAATTTCATTCTACTATTAAGCATTTTGCATTGATTTATATTTGATAAATATAAATTAAATGTTTAGTTTAAATCTAAAATGTCATTTTTATAATTTATAAATATTAAAAACAAAATTTTTTTGGAAGAGCCGTATTAAAAATACATTTAATACCTGATTAAAGAAACTTAATTTGTTTGAATATACTCCAAATTCTTCTGTTGTGTTCTTTTTTTTAAAAAAAAAAATTGATAATAATGGGAAAGCAAATAGAAATAGCTTAACAAAAAAAAAGGAAATAATTCAATAAGCACTAATTATTAGTACTACTATTACATTGAAATTCAGGGCAAGTCACGCAATCTTTCTAATAAACAAAGACGAATCTGCATTCAGCAGTGATTGAAATGCAAATATGCAATAAAACTACAGATGACAAGCAAATCTAACCGTGAATTTCAAATCTAGTGTTTCAAAATTAAACCTAAAATGGAGGGAAATGAATTAAATATATTGACCACAAAAAAATCCAGCGTATTTTTTATTTATTTTTAATTAAAAATGATACAGTACTTGAGAGTTGAGAGTTGAGACATTTTTGGAGAGAGAGAGAGAGAGAGAGGGGAACCGTTTGGACCTTTTGGAAAACTGTTGAATGAAGATTCGCAAAGGTGTATATTGACATGACATCCAATTATCCAATTCCAAACATACTCCTTACTGATTCTGTACTCACTACTAGAGCTGGGAAAAATACCGAATATACCGTATACCGCACATACCGTACCGGAAAAATACCGAGAATACCGAAATTTTCGGTATACCGTAATTTTCGGTACGGTATCATACCGTACCGTAAGATTTCGGTACGGTAACGGTATAAATTTTTTGATACCGCGGTATACCGTTACCGTACCGAACTTCGGTATATACCGCGGTATCGGTATATTGGTATATACCGATTGTTCGGTATGTCGGTATATACCGCCATACCGTTATATACCGTAATACCGGTATGCTGGTATGTAGCAAAAGTTCGGTATGTCGGTATATACCGCGATACCGGTATGTCGGTATGTACCGAATGTTCGGTATGGCGGTATATACCGAACTTACCGGAATTTCGGTATGGCAACGGTATGAAAATATTTCATACCGAAACTTTCGGTATACCGAAGATCGGTATACCGAAAGGTTCGGTATGGCAACGGTACGAAATTTTTCATACCGTAAAATTCGGTACGGTATACGGTACGGCGAAATTTGTACGGTATACCGTACCGACCCACCCCTACTCACTACTCACAAAAAAAAAAATACTCCCTCCGATTTTTTTATCTTCACCCATCCTGCATTTCACACAATTCAATGTATATTTTCAATCATTAATAACTCAAATGGTATAAAAGTAGAAATTATAAAAATTTTATATTCTAAAACTACGTGATTAGACAAATCCAACAAGATCTCACTTGACTATGTTTTATCTTATATAACTATATGAAAAATTTGAATAAAGTTACTCAATGAATAGTATTTACTATGCTAATGATGAAGATAAAAAAATATGGAGGGATTAATAATAATAAAGTACGGATTTTAAAAATGTAATTAAGTTAAAAATGATTCAATAAATATTGTTTACTCTTAAATTTTATATTTTGATTACTGTTGATTTATTGTTGGAACTACTAATAAATTATAGTATTTCAAATATTTTTTGGGGTACAATTATAGGATTTGTAATTAATTACTACTCCAGTTACTAAGTATTGGACCTTATATATACAGTAAGTATTGATATTACCAGACAGTGTTCAGGTCACCATGATTTTAATTATTGTGACAGCTATACATTGATTAAATATTTTAAGACAGTAATAAAGGATTTTTAATACAACAAAAATAACTTGACTTAAGTCAATGCCATATTTACCGGAACTATACTTGGCCCCTGTAAAGTGATTTTGACTAATATTTTTTTTTCAATAAAAAAACTTATAGTGATAATTTTAAATTTACTCAATAACTAATGCTAATATTGTACTCTCTCCCTGGTATACTTGTAATGTTTGATTTTTTGGCACTGTTAATTATTTAACTTTGACTTAATATTATTGCAAGTATATATTTTAAAAAAAATAGTCGAGTTGGGTCTTTGTTAGAATCGTAAAATTATGTAGTTTTAGAATATATATTTTATATAATTTGTGGTTGTATATATTTTGGGATTTAAACGATTGTGTGCAGAAATGAAACAAGACAAGTTAAATGGGACGGGAGAATATAAAAATAAACAAATGATACTTACTAAATTTAGTCACAAAGCTATGAATTAAAAAATGATAAAATTATAAAGAATCTGTTCTGCACGTAGCTTTTGGGAGCTTTTGGTAGCTTTAATCACAAAGCTATGAATTAAAAAAACGGAGGAAGTATATCTTAAGTACTTAATACTAGTATAATTTTACATTATTATCAAAGAAATCTGCGTCACAGACTCACAAGATCGTTGCAAGGAATAGATCCGAATGAAACAAGAGCATCAACAAAGTAATCTCAAATCAGTCATTAATAACATGAGATTCATGGTCCAAACTCTCCTAATTACAACCCAATTATTCTTTTACTTTCCCAGCAATTATCTGAACATTTAAATAGATTCCAGGTTCTGCTGAGACAATTTGGACATTTAAATAGACAACTTTGCTATTCTCCTTAAAATAGATAGTACTCACCACCCCATCACTATTGTTAGAAGCAATCTGGGCTTGTAATTATGCCCAAAATCACAAGACGCGTCAACCATATCAACCTACAACCACAGTGTTGGTCCTCGGGTTGGCATCTAGAAGTTGACGAAGCTTCACCCCGGTGCTTTTATTATTCTCGCACGATTCCCCATCATCATTTCTTGCACTACTGGAATCATCGTTATTGTTAACTCTTGCGAGTAGGTTCACCGTGCTAATGGGCTTCTTTACCCTCGTGTCATTGATCTCATCATCGCTTGGCTTGTCTAGTTTCTTGAAGTTGGCAGCTCGCAGGCTCAGTTTGTCCTGGATATTTCGCTCGTTTGTAAGTTTTGGGCAAGTGAGCTTACATGTGTACGTACTGGGAAAATAGAAAATAGTAAAGAATGTACCATTAGTGCAGTGTTTTCGACCTTCACTTTCTCGGAGCCTTCTATTAGTTTATTTAGCTCAGACTTGAGAGTGATGTTCTCAGCAACCAGCGCTTGAACATTGGCAGCTAGTTCCTCAGTTTCGGCCTGTGATCAAATGAAAATATAGAAATAATGAAAAAATTTAAAAGGCAGGCATAGATATAGGAAATCCTTAGCATTGAATGTATACATGTTGACAAATGAAAAGGTGCAAAATCATGGAAATTAAAAACTGAGTAAGTGACCCTAACCTGAAACATGAGGGGAAAAAAAAACCATTGACTTCTATATAATCTATACTGTATACTGTATTCCATCACCATAATCACCAAGCTATAACTACATTTACTATATAAAATCTAATACATATCTTAATACATGATTGAAATTTTGTTAGGTGCACTTTGTCTAATAACAACAATAATAGTAACAAAGTGAAGAGGTGAAAATGTTTCCTAAAAAAAAAATGAGTCAGAGACAACACTAGGGCAAATACATGATCCATTTCATGCGTTGATAATTAAGGGGTTTCCCGGCTCTCATACTAGTCTGGGGATTGCTGGTGGTATTCAATATACATTTTTCAATAATCTTATTGGAAAAGAGCGAAGACGTTCACAGGAGAAGAGGGAGCAGCCCTCGGAAGCTCCCCTTGGATCAACAACGAGTTCGAACTATTTTTAAATATTGGATTTTCCGTTAACGTATATTGTTTTCAACACACCTGTTTCCTGCTTACCAAAAAAACACACCTGTTTCCTCAGTCGGGATCTTCTTGCAGATTCTCTATTTGATTGTTTCCTTCTCTCCCGTTTTATCTCGCGTTCGTCCTGCAAGCAAATGTGGTGATTCAAAAAATGGTACGGGAACCATTGGTCTTCCCATCTTGCTAGGGAAACAGAGAAATATTAAACCATCGGCGTGCATACTCTCAAGAGGCTATAGAGGAGAAATCTCTGAGAATGAAACAGTAAGTGCACAGTAAAAGATATGTGGCATGTCACCTGCAACCAGATCTCGTTAGGCAATGATGGTTGTTGACCACTACTTGGGCTTGACTTGACACTCAAGGATGGATGATCCTCGTAACCTATGTTTGTGTTCAATAGTGGTTTTGTATCAGCTGCAGCAACAACATTAATCATCTTGTTGGACCCACCATTGCCTTCCACAGTAGGCACCAAGACCACTTCTTTCAGAGTTTTCATGTCTGTAAATCAACTGGAATAATAAGTAGGACAACGAAAAGTGGAGCTGGGAAGATAATAAGTAAAAAAAGACAAGATGACAACCTTCGTTTGGAGATGCCTGTCTGCTTCTTTTCCTGCTGTTCTGAGCAGCCTATAAAATGGTTAACAGATTAAAACATCTAATGATACGTTCCGGACAACACAAGCAAGAAGTACTGAAAAATTGAAAGTAGTCTTACTGCCGCTCTAACTCCGTTCCTTCCATCACTGGAACCTTCAGTTGCTTCGCTGTTTACAAACAAGGCTTCGTTATTAAGATGGTACAATATCAAACTAAGGCAAAGCACTTTTTGTTCGTAATCAAATCGTAATCATATGAGACAATCTATGAAAGCACAGAAACCTGTCAGATTGTCTATTTTTGGATTCATATTCAGTGCTGTCAGCATTTCTGTTGCCAATTGACATTGCAAGCCCATCGAATTCTTTCAATTTCTTGACAAAGCCTCCTTCCGCGTCTCCTGGTGATTTGACCGGTGTCTCTACACTCGAAGCCATACTGGCCTATGCAGCCAAATCCAGAATTATTTCATTGATATCTCAAAAACGGTAGAAACGCTAGATGATGCTATAGAAAGCTTACTAGAGGGATGCCGGGATGAGCATAAAAATTCCCGTGTGCATAAAATGCAGCGTATGGCGCCCCATATGGAGGGATCATTGACTGAAAGAGACGTTCACAGAAAGAATCGTGTCATGATATTATTCTTGACTGGAAGCCTACATATACAGATAGAAATTTGACTGTACCTGTGGCGGAACCCACATATAAGGAAGCGGGGCGTGTGGAGAAGCAATAGCCGAGTTCATGTATGCTGGCATTGCATATTGGGGGCCATAGAAAGCCTTGAGAACAATAATCCATGAATACCATCACTCATCCATACAATATGATAATCTAAATTTCATAACAAATGCATAGGAAAGAGATCTTCACCTGCATTGTCGCCCAGTCCTGGTATACAGGAACCTTATTCTGATCCTGCCAAATTAAATGAAATACCAAGTAATTACTAGGAAAAAACAAAAACTTATACCATTATATGAAATTTGTATGCTTACTTGGGCTGGTGAAGAAGGTTTTTCGGAAACGGAAGGGTTCACTTCTTCGCTGTTCCTCATGATATGTTCAGGAAAACGGTCAGTGTTCAGCTAAACAGCAACCTATTTCACCAAACGAAGCGGCCATCAGCTAAAACAATAACGGGTGAATAATATTCATACAAAAGGAAATCATTTCAACATCAGCAAAACGCTATTACAACGATCAGGTCAACAGCTCGAATATTAGGCATACCAAATTCAGTCATTAGCTTGTTGAGTATCCAACCTCAAAAATCCAAAAACTTCCACAAATTCTCGTGAGGTCTGGATATCATATCACTGAGTGAATTAAACAGGTCAACTAATTGACAAAGGATATGAAAATCCAAAAGGGCCTTTTTTGACTTCCCACTATGCAATCCAACTAGAAGCTCCAAGACAAAACTGTCTAAAGTGCTCGTGAGCACAAACAGTCGTCTATAACATGAATCGACTAATACATCAATTTCACACATTGTAATCAATTCTCTCACAAATCTACTCAAATCATTTTCCTATAGTATTTCTTCAGCAGGAACGAACAATATATTCAGAAGCCACAAAGTCCAAAAAATTAATCTTTTCACAACAAAATTAACTGCAAAAACCGTTTATTGAAAAAAAAAAGAAAAAGAAAAAAAAAAAAACAGAGGAAATATTTAAAACTCCGCAGAAAATAGCGAAGGAAACCCTAATTTCATATTCAATCCGACAGATGCAGAAGCAGAAGCAGTTAAACTTCAAAAAATCGCGCAGCGATCAGAGAAAAACCTCCTCCTACTACGGGAAAAAGAAAGAATTCCAGCTAACTGGAAACAGAATAACATACCGCAAATATATGACCAAATCTGAAAAGCGAATTCCGGGTTTCAAAGGCAGTTCTTGATTCTACCCTGCTTGCATTTTCTTCTCTTCCTTTGTTTAATTTCCCTTACGCTCACCCTTTTCCGTAATTCCTATGCAGAGTCTGTATAGAGTTTTTTAGAGAGACGAAGAAAAGGATGAAAGAGAACCCATACAACCGTCCACGTCATTCAACACGTGTCTCCAGATAAAAATGAGTCGTTTTAGGTTTAGCATTCCTCCTGCCAGCGACTCATAGTATTGATCTTTCAATCTTTAAGAGCACGTTTATAATTAGATGTGTTACGAAAAAATAACATAAAATAAGCATTTTTGAAAAATAATTGTCCGATAATGGTGGTAAATATATTCTTTAAAAATATAATATCGAATATTGATGATTGATATTTAATCACTTCTTTATAAACAATAAAATTTTTGCATTGACATAATTACCTTCAGACAACAAAAATACTTTCCCTATCAGCACACGCACCACAGCATCCAAACTGCGTATAATAATCCGATCTAAAACGTTTCAAAAGCTATGAGCTGGCAGTTGACAAAATGGAGCTGGAACTACTACATTTTACCTATTTATTCAAGAGTATGTCTGGCCGTACACGTGTCACGAGTGGACCCGATCTATGCGGTGGTGGTGTCAGCTACCACAGTCATGTGGCTGACGTGTTTCTCTATCTTCATGGGATTAGTTTATTTAATAAAGTTGAAAATTAATGGATTTTAATGGAGTTTTGGAGTCCGGAGTAGTATACTTTAACTCTCACTACTACGAGTATTTTTTTAAAAAAAAAATATTTAAGTTTAAATTTTACTAGATTTTTTACCGGAAAAAGTTAATATAATCTTTTTTTTTACAAAAAAACCAAATTAGTCCTTTTTTAATTTTTTGGCCCAATTGGTCCGCTACATATACTAATTACGTCCCAACTGGTCCTCCACCCACTAATTATGCCCTATTTACATATTTTTGGCCAAATAAATCCTTTTTTTTTCAAAAATCTAAATTGGTCCGTTATTAATTTTTGCCCCCTTTCATGCAGTTCAATACGCATTTCAAACCACTAATAACTCAAATTTGATATACGTAAAAATTCTAAAATTTCGATATTTATAAACTACACGACGAGACGAATCTAACAAGATCCTACTTGTCTCATTTTAACTTGTATATCTAGGTCTGTTATTAACACGACGAGACAGACCTAGATATACAAATTAAAATGAGCCAAGTAGAATCTTGTTAGATTCGTCTCGTCATGTAATTTATAAAGTAAATATCGAAATTTTAGATTTTTTACTTATATCGAATTTGAGTTATTAGTGGTTTGAAATGTGCATTGGACTCAATGAAAGGGGCAAAAATTAATAATGAACCAATTTAGATTTTTGAAAAAAAACGACCGATTTGGCCTAAAATGTGTAATTAGGGCATAATTAGTGGGTGAATGATCGATTGGGATGTAATTAGTATATGTAGCGGACCAATTGGGCCAAAAAATAAAAAAAAGGAATGATTTGACTTTTTTTGTAAAAAAAATGACTATATTGGCCTTTTTTTCCATTTTTTACCCGTCCTTCGTGCACGGGTATTAATTTTTTAATACTAACTTTTTTTAATACAAACTAATGCAAACTCAATTAATATATTTAAAATGATAGATGTTATTATTTTAGTATATTTATGAAAATAATATTTTTAATAAAATATAATTTTTATTATCTTTTTCTAGATGACATAAGAAATAAATTATTAATTTTCAATAATACATATACCAAAGTATAATTCAATATTTTATGCAAATAAAATATAAATAGAAAAATTAATCTATGATTATCATCCCTACTATTATATTATACATATTATAAATTGATTATTCAATATATATTTTTAATGATGTATTTTGTATTTAAAATATTGTTATTATATTCATATAGGATTATATATTTTAGATAAAAATTTAACCTAAATTAAATAATTTAATAATATTACAATAATATTCATTTACAAAATATATATACAAATAAATAATTTATATTATATTTTAAATCAATTTATATCTTTTAGGTGTCATAAAAAATTTATATCTTTTTAAGATATATATATGAAGATTTTATCAAGATTTTATTATATTAATAGATAGATTTATTTTCTAAATATAGATATTGATGATGTGGAAGGTGAGTTGGAATTAGTTAGCAATTAATCATCAATGACATGGATTAATTGTAGGCATTGATTATAAAATGATGGTATAATTACTCATATAACCTTAAAGATTAAAAAGAATTAGTTATATTGAATAAGGACAAAAGAGTCTGCACAGTTTAAAAAGTATTCAGGATTTATTATATAGATAATTAACTCTCATCTTTTTAATCCTATTCTCATGGATAAATAGGATGATTTCATTCTCGAGATCTTTTTTTATTCTTTCTCGTATCAAATTCAATTGTTCTCTTTATATACATTTCTTTAAAATTGTAGAATGAACTAGAAATTTAATAATTCATTTTGGATTTCAGCAAATTTATTTATGTATAAAGAAATTTTTGTCATAAAAAACAAGCCAATTGCAATCATTTATAAATTAAAAATTCCATTGCCCCCAATTATAGTCCGTTTTAAGTAGAATTTAGGTATACTAAAATATTATTATAGCCTAATGATATTATTATTGTTTAGGTATATTGTTTTAATTATATATTCAAATTTATATTATTGGTTATTTTTTGAAGCAAGTTTCTTTTAAGAAGTAGAGTAGTATAATTTTTTAGTTTAAGTAAAAAAATTTAAAAAAAAAAATTTCCAGACACGGGGTCAATAGCCAAAAAAGCAGTCCACGTCCACCTCTGAGATTAGTGATTCCCCACAATCGCCTTCTTTGACTAATGGGAGGCCACGTCTGATCCAACTTACTTCATTTTTTGACCACTTCCCTAATATTCTTTGACTAATAATAAGCGGGTTCATCTAAAAAAGGGCTCCACGTGTCCAGTCAGGGCTCCATCTCTAGTCTCTACCTCGTTTCCCAAGTACCATATGGTTGAATAAACTGAATATTTCACCCAAACAGATTATTTTCATCTCATCTTTTACCATTTCAACTGTGAACTGTGTATGTAATTCAATAAACAAATTACTACTCCCTCCGTCCCATCTATTGTGTCCTGTTTGACTTTTTGATACTGTTCATTGTTCAGCTTTGACTCAAATTTATTGCAATGATATATTTGGAAAAAAATAGTCGAGTTTGATCTTGTTAGAATCGTATGATCATGTAGTTTTAGAATATATAATTTACATAATTTTTCATTTTACATATTTTGAGATATTAACGATTGAAAAAGTGCATTGGATTGTGTGCAAAAGTCAAACAAGACAAGTTAAATGGGACGGAGGGAGTACTTCATCTAACTTTGGATTTACTTACCTGATGGTACGTGTAAAAAAATCACCCTCAAATACCAGTCCATTTTACTTAATATTTTAGGTGAGCTGGCTTTAATGAAGAATGTGGACAAGCTATGAGAGCCTGAGAGAAAATGTATTTTTGAATTAATTAATATGATTAACTCAATTCCTATATAAATATATATAAAAATTTTGTAAAAAACTGCTTTGGGAGATGCGCCCTTAATTGCCCTTGCAGATACTCGAGGGATTAATTAATTTTGGGTCCAATGTGGCCTGTGATACCCTGATATTCACCTAATTATATACTTTTTCCGTTCATAACTCAAATTGCATACAAATAAAAATTGTGAAATTTTGATATTCTAAATATATGCGATTAGACGAATCCAACAAGATCTCACTTGATTATATTTTATCTTATATAATTATATTAAAAATTCGAGTTAAAACTACTCAATGAACAGTGCAAAACATCAAAATGTGCATTTAAAAAGGAACGGAGATAGTATAAAAACTTTCCTAGCCATTTATTGGCTGTTTGGGAAAATATATATATATATATATATATAATTAAAAAAACACAACGTCATTTCACCGGGAAAAAAAAGAAACACAACGTCATCATTGCATTTAAATTCAGAATATATTAATAAATATTCTAAATTGTTTGTTAAAAATGAGTACAGAATTAAATATCCTACGACTTTTTCTAGCTTTTATTATAAATTGTTTAGGAAAATAAATAGGCTATATGAAATAATATTCCGTGATGGGCGATACGCTGACACAGGGGCGATTGCAAAGGGAGAGCACGTGGGCAGAATGAACGTGGTCGTCTCGTCCTTTTATGAGTCGTATCTTATGCACTCTCCAACGGGATTGGGTGTGGAATGGGCGACGGTGCGTGATAAGCGGGATGACGTGGTTGAATGTCTATGGTTAGATATGGGGTGACGTGTCGGCCATTTCTTTATCTTCACATGTCAATGTGATGGTGTGTCCCGCAGTGGTTGACGTGGACCACTTTTTTCATTGTGAAAATTGACCAATTAATAAGTACTCACTTCAAGATTATTATTATTATTATTATTTTGGCGAAGGTTCAAGATCTTTTTGTTTTTAATTTTTTCATTTCCTAGTCTATAGAGTTGTTCAATAAAAATATATAAATATATAGTATTTCAGTTATACATTTGATTTTTTAATATTATTTACTATTTTAGTTTTATTAAAATTTTTATCATAGTTATGTAAGAAAAAATATAATCAAGTGAGACTTGTTAGATTCGTTTAATCTTGTAGTTTTAGACTATTAAATTTTTATATTTTTTATTGTATATAATTTAAATTATTAACCATTAAAACGTGTATGACATACGCACCGGGTGGGTTCGTAATAAAAATATTGAGACGGAGGTAGTATAAGTTAAAAGTTCAGTTTTTATGTATAAATTAGTATAAGGTAGTATAAGTTAAAAGTCAGTTTTTATGTATAAATTAGTATATCATCACTAGTTTGGTAGTCTTAATTTTTTTTTTTTTGAGGAGCCAATGAAAACCTGGAAAGGGTGGTGGGAGCCCATGCCACACAAGTACAAAGGGGTTAAAATTATTATTGAACATACCATTGATTTTAAAAGTAAAAATAAAAGTAAAAACTATATAAAGAAAATTCATTATATAATTATACTCCCTCCGTCCCACTCCAATTGTCTTGTTACTGTTGGGCACGGGAATTAAGGTAGAGTTGGTTTGTGAGTATATGGTGGGGTCCACATAGTTGTTGGAGGGGAAAATTATTTCTATTTATAGAAAGAAGACATTTGTAATGGGACATCCAAAAATAGTAAGTAGGACATTTGGAATGGGACGGAGGGAGTATTTTATAAAATTTTTATTTTTATATATTTTAAATATTATGAGGTGACACAATTCCTGGAGATGTTCCGTTCGTCGACTGGTTGATTCAGTTTGAGAATCAGCCACCCTTCTTTGTTTCTTTTTATATTTCTCCTTATAGCTTGTCATTGCATCAATGCTTTTCCAAAAAAAAATATTAAATGTTAAATAAATATATTGAATTATATGTCCAAATTTCTTTTTCGGATGAGGGGAAAAGAGGACGGAAGCCACCCTTCTTTGTTTCTTTTTATATTTCTCCTTATAGCTTGTCATTGCATCAATGCTTTTCCAAAAAAAAATATTAAATGTTAAATAAATATATTGAATTATATGTCCAAATTTCTTTTTCGGATGAGGGGAAAAGAGGACGGAAGCCATATTATTCAAAAATGTATTTCCAAATTTCTTTGAACAATAGTAATGGAGGAGAGGGAGTATTTAAAAAAGGGTTTCCAGGCCGCGTGACTCCCTCTTCTATTGGACTGTTTCGCTTCCAAGGTCCAAACAATGCCGCCATTTGAGGCCCAGAAGTTTGGCCTTTCATTTATTATTGGGCTTTTACTATTGAGGTCTTTCTTTCGCTGGTTAGATATGGAATCCAAGTATACCCAAGTCTACAATTTCGAGGAGTAGACATTCAAGTCCTAGTAAGGGTTGTGGGAGCCCATTCCACACAAATTACAAAGTGAACAAAACGAAGGAATGGCGGGTCGGATGAAGATTCGAACCCCAACCAATAGGTTGGGAATCGGGGATTTACCACTAGTCCCTAACCCCCAAATTTACAATTTTGTTCTTTATAGTTTTTAATAGCCAAATCAGTGCCCTAATTAGTCTCAATGCTGTTACTTTATTTCATTTGGATTCAAAGTTTAAAATCTACTTTAATCAATCATTTTTGTGTATAGATCTAACATATTACTCTATATAATTCCGAAAATTAAATCCACAATTTTATAACTTAATCAGTTTGATCCCTTAGGTCATCTCCAACCCACATCTCTATTTTACAGTTACATTATCTCTATTTTACAGTTAGATTTACAGTTTTCCACTATCCCTCTCCAACACACAACTCTAAATTTCCCTCTACAATAGAATATTCCATTTTGATTCCCTTTATTATTCATATATATTTCATTTATCAATTATATTAATACATATTTTAAATATATATAATATATTTAATTTTTATATTTAAATTATTTAATTAAAAATAATAATTAAAAATTATTTAAATATTAAAATGAAAAATATGAACTTAAATTAAGAGAAAGAAGAAAATAATTCAAGAAAAAATAAAAAATATTTTACAAATGAAAAATAAAAAAAATAAAATCAAATAATAAAGTAAATAAAACATAAAAAGAAAGAGAAAAAAAAGCAATAGCGGGATGAACAGTGCACCGCAATAAATTGCGGTGCACTGTTGGGGAACGCCAAAAATGGCGTTCCCGGCCGCCATTCTTGCGGGCGCGTTGGAGCGCCCGCAATCTTTATTTTCCTGTCCAACGCCATTTATGGCGTTGCGTTGGAGACGCTCTTACCATTACCTTTTTTTGCGTTTTTATATTTTACGAGACCCTCCCACTATACAACCACAATATTACTATTTTCCCGAGGTGGAATATCACTTTAAATATTTTATCTGTCTGGTTTACGTTGTGTATTTGGTTAATAGACCAAAGAATATATTTTTATGAACTGAAATCAAAAGTCTTACCAATTAATGTCAACTGCTAAAGTGTCTCAAACTACTATAAGTTTCTCATGTCTTGGATGGCTTCACCAAAAAAAAACTACTATAAGTAGAAATAAGCCGAGGTGAGCTTATTTTGTTATAGAGCTTTTTTTTTTTTTTTTTTGGCTGAATTTTTGAGCTTATTTGAATTAGCAATTACTTGGCCAAGTTACTAGTATATAATTAATTTTCTTTTTAAAAGTTGTATGTTTGGCCAAAGTGTCATTATTTACTTGTTCTCATTTATTAAAGAAAAACAAATCTAATTATACCTACTTAGAAGAAAAGAAAGCAAATCAACATCTAATTCTAGACATGTTTTGAAAACAAAATTTACAACCAAACCAATAATGGCATTTTCTTGATTTCTTCAACGGTTCTACCTTAATTCTTATCCACAAACCGAGAAAAGAGAGAATAAATTTAAAGATAACATAAAAGAAAAATAGTCGAATTCCCCCACATGTCTGTCTCTGTCTGTACTGTAATCGGTGCCCCTAAAACCGTGCAAACATTCCATTACAAAAAATTTACAGCCCAGAGTCCTGCTGTCCTGCATTCTCAGTTTCTTACTGCTGGTAGTTACTAATTCCTCCTCATTCTAAAGCCGGAAACCCCTAAAAAATCATAAGGGCCAAAAAAATTCGAGCTAGAAATAATACTACAAAATTTCAAAAAAGAAATGAGAAACCTTAGCACTACTACTTGTCTGGTGGCATTCGCATTTGCTGTGACGACGTTGGCCGATGCCAAATGCGATTTCAAGGCAATGTTCAATTTCGGGGACTCCAACACCGACACCGGCGGCTTTTGGGCGGCCTTTCCGGCGGAACGCCCGCCGTTTGGCATGACTTACTTCAAGAAACCGGCTGGCCGCGCCACCGACGGCAGGGTTATTACCGACTTTTTTGGTACGGAGTATAATAAATAATTAATAGTAATACATTAATAATTACTAATTCATTTCTTTTGTTTAATAACTCTTGTTTAATTCAGTGTTGATTGTTCAATGTGGGTTCATTCCGCCAGCAGATCTAGAGTACTTACAATTTAGTTTAGCAATGAGATTTTTGGAGGTAGAACTAATTTTTTAATACTAGTATATATATGTTGAATTTCAGATGTTATAAGGGCTGGCTAGGTTGTTGAATATATCAGTGCGTGTTGTTGAATTTTAAATGCTATTTTCAGCATGTATCTATGCTTTGTTCAGCAATTTACTTTGCTACCGAATTTGAATATTGTGAGTAGCAGCAAAGATAGCTAATTTGGTTCCATGGCCAAAAGTGCAGCTCAAGCGTTGGGATTGCCATTTTTGAGCCCTTATCTACAGTCGATTGGATCCGATTTCAAACACGGCGCCAACTTTGCAACGTTGGCATCAACTGTGCTTCTGCCCTTGACTTCTTTGTACGTTTCTGGACTCAGTCCTTTTTCTCTCGCTATTCAGCTCAATCAACTCAAGCAATTCAAACTACTAGTCGAGGAACATCGCAACCATTCAGGTACATAATAATAGCAATAATAATGTTATAGTAATAATCTCCAATGACTAGCCAGCCAGATATCGTGTATATATGTTGCTAAGAAAATGTGTGTGTTTCTTCGATCATCATTTTCTGTTTATAGGCAAATACAACCTTCCTTCGCCCGACATCTTTGGCAAGTCCCTTTACACATTCTACATCGGCCAGAATGACTTCACCAAGGACTTGGCAAAGCTTGGCATAAATAATGTCAACAAGACATTACCCGACGTCGTTTCCCAAATTGCTTCGACTGTAAAGGTAACCTATATAGTACTTACTCTGTTTTCTTTTATTTGCTACGGACCCACTTCGCACGCAGTCCAATGCACACTTTAAATCATTAATGGCTCAAATTCATTACATGTAGAAATTCTAAAAGTTCGATTTTTAAAACTACACGATGAAAAGATGCCCATGCCTTTTTCTTGTGAAAAGATGTCCATGCCCTGCCGACGTTTTATCCTTGAGTCCATTTTTCAGGAAATATATACCTTAGGGGGGCGAACCTTTTTCGTCCTCAATATGTCGCCGATCGGCTGCTACCCTGCATTCTTGGTTCAGCTGCCTCACGGCAGTTCTGACATCGACCCCTTTGGCTGCCTGATCTCTTACAACAAGGCCGTAGTCGACTACAATGAAATGCTCAAGTGGGCGCTGGCGCAGGCGAGGAAAGAACTTGGCGATGCAAATGTGATCTACGTCGACATCCATTCCGTAATGCTCGAGCTCTTCCGACACCCCAAGTCTCACGGTACACACACACACACCCTTCTTACATATCGTTTTTATGTTGCATCATCTTATTAGTCATTAACTGAAATCCTTGACATTTTGGAAAGGGTTGAAATATGGAACGAGAGCGTGCTGCGGGTATGGGGGCGGGAAGTACAATTTCGACAAGGATGTGTACTGTGGGAACACAAAAGTGATCGACGGAAAGAACAAGACAGCCACGGCGTGTCCTGATCCGAGCAACTACGTAAGCTTCGATGGGATTCACGCCACGGAAGCAGCAAACAAGCTTGCCGTGGAAGCCATCCTCGATGGCTCTCATTTCGAGCCTAATTTCGATATTCATAAGTACTGTGATGTTCGGCCAATAGGTTGAAAAAAAAAAAAAACCTTTGTAACAAAAGTAACAACCTTTTGTGGCAAGTTTAGGAATAAGCATGATTTGGTACTATATTTGATGTCCTAAATGGATCTTGTTGGAATCAAAAACCACAAATCCAGATTGATGATGTCCAAAAACTTCAAACTAACCACACTCCAATCATTTAACAAAAAGTGGGAATCAAAACATCATTGTCACTTGAAAATTATTCACAAGAACATTACACTATTCAACATGTTGATTGTGCCACTGATTGGGAAGCTCAGGCCTTCTTGATAGAAAATGACAAAAGAAAAAAAAAGAAAAGGACATATGTAGTGTGTATGAGTGTGGTTTAGTTTTATTTGTCAAACCATCAAATAAAAGTATACATGTAGGAATTAATTTGAAGAGAAAGCAATGTGTTACCAACCAATTCAATCATTTGTTTCTTGCAGACAATGTAAACAAAACTATCAGTGGTTGAGTTCTCTATTTCTCTCAAGTCAATTGTAATGTACCAATGAATTCCAATGATGGTCCACCAAACAGTCCCCTAGCCACAATACAAAATGTACATAGAGGAAAAAAGTATGCTATAATCCATACTTAATAAAATATCTAAGTGTGTACTACTATATTGATTTCCTGTGTGCTGTTTTGGCCCTACATTAGTTGCATCCCACTGTGTTAGATAATTTATATATAAACTAATTAATCAAGGATTATTATAAATCTGGTTGTGGAACAGTTCCCTTGGACATATATAGAGGTGAAATAGATGACAAAAAGATCTTTACTTTATTTCATTCTGAATTTTTTTAAAAATTCATTTGTTTTTTTTAAACTGTTTGTTTAATTTACCTTATAAATTAGTAGTACTACATTTGACGCTGATGAAGTATTAAACAATCCTTTGGAAATTTACATGACTATCTATCATTTTATCCACATGCAAATATTACAATGAGTGGTATAATTACTTTTGATACATATTTATTTTTGCAAAAAAGAGTGTAATAAAAATTTCCTTGAAAAATGTGTTAAGTTTAGATTTTAGAATATTTTAACTATGAATTTACAGCAAATATCAACCTCAAATTGAAAATAATCATAATTAAATCTCGAGTCCCTTCAAAATACTACTCCTATTTTATTGTGTGTTTATTGTCACCTTTACTCAAACATAATATCAAGAAAAAATGGCCAAGAAAATACTTTTTTTTTTTTTGTATTAACACAAAAAAAATAAAACAATTTAACCAAGCAAAAAAAAAAAAATGAAAAGAGGGAACTCCAAATGAAATTGAATCAAGGGACATAGGTATTTTCAAGAATTGGTTGTGTCCTGATACCTGAAGCAGTAGGCATTCTGCTAACTCCAATCCAGATTGTCCCCAACCTTTCACTCCTTTCTGTCTGTCTTTCCATTCTTCTTACCTTTTCCCATTCGGACAGCTTGTACCCCAAAATTGCAATAATTCCCAATCCCACAATTCCCCCTGCAATCACTCCCACAATCCACCACTTAAACTTGTTGCTCTTCTTCTTCGTCTTCCTCTCCACCTCTCTCGCCTCATCAGGAATGACTATTGAGAAATGGCCTGATCCCGTCGCCAGGCACGTGTTTCCCGCCGTCACGTTGCTCATATCCATCACGCCACTGGCGTCGAATCTAACGCACTTCAATCTTGCATCTTCTTGGACACCGGGGAAATGCACGCGGATTGAATTATCATTGCTGCTGGTGTTTGTGTTTAATAAGTTGAGGTCGATGAGCGTGTGGTTTGTGGATGAGATGATGTGGGAATCGTAGACAAGAAAAGCGACAACAGGAGCGACGAAGGTGTGGTTGGGGACGCCGTAATAAGAGGCCGACCAGTTGCCTAGATTCTGATAAACCATGTCGATCCTCCTAGTGAATGGCCGTGGCACGGCCGTCCTCGGAGGAACCTCCACCGAGCTGAAATTGGCGCCGTCCATCCACAGCCGATTGGCCCTGAGGCGAACCATCGAAATAATTCCCATTCCCGACAAGTTGGCTGGAGGCGCAACCGTGTAGAACGTGCCCGTGCGCAGCTTGGGCACGCCCTGAAGCACCGACGCATACAGAAGGGAGTTTAGGGAGTCGCGGGTTTGGTTACCCGCAGAATGAACTTGTGGAAACGAGAATGCACACAATACGATCAGCGCGACGAGCCAAGACCCCCCTTTCGACCCCATCAAGGCCCCCAAGACATCGGGCACAAGTGACGACTAGCTAACCAGCTCAGTACCAGCAACAACAACAACAACAGCGACAACAATAATAATCAAATATGATGAGAAAAGCCGACGTTGTTGAGGTTTGTTGATCATCAGCAGTCCGGACGACGGTTTGGGAGAGTGATCCAAGTGTTGTTAGGACATTGTAGGGTTGTCCTGACTTTGATAAGACGAGGATGTTTTTTATGTTAAGGGAATGGATGGGGCTGCTGCAGATGGCAGGGGATATTGCAGAGCAGCCAAGGAATATGGTTTTGGGGGATTACTGCTGTTGTTGCTATTATTATTATTATTATTAAACTAAATATTTATATATTGGCATTTGGCAAGAATTGAAAATGGAGTGACTGGAGGCAACATACACCCAAATGGAGAATATTGTAGTCTCTTTTGAGTTGTTCCAATTACTTTGTTTATTCATCTACTATAGTTAGCGTGTGAGCTGGGATTGGTTGGATTTATTGATAATACTCCACCAGTCACCTTTATTTTTTTTTTCCACTCTCTTATTATTTATTTATAAAACGCGAATTATGCTATTCAACTAAATAATTATAAAATTAAAATATTAATATATACCTTTAAATTTAAAATCAATGTTCGATTAGAATTGGAAATTATAATCTTAATTTAGGCTTGATTCACTTTTTTTTTCCATTTTTTTTATTTTTCATTTTAAATAATGATGTATATTAATTTATTTTTATATTTGATTTTATGACTATCTATATTGTATTTTTCTTCCTTTCAAGGTTATGACTTATGTCACCTTAAAATAATATTTATATGGAGTATTAAAAAAAAATACAGATCTTCTATCATTATCATTTACTCCTTAACAAATACTGAAGATTGGAGATTGTATCAAATAATAACCTAATGAGTAATGAGATGTTAATATGTTATTGTGAACTGAAGTTTAAAAGTTGAAGAGTTTAGGGGTCTGTTCTGCACGCAGCTTTTGAAAGCTTTTGGTAGCTTTAGCTTTTATTTTAAAACAATTTTAGCCCCGTTCTGCACACTAGCTTTTAGGAGCTTAGGGGTGCTTTTGGAAGCTTCTTTTTAGAAGCTACCTGTAATAGCTTTAAAAAATAAACTCCTAGCTTATTGTTGATCAATTACAATTTTATCACAATAACCAACTCAGTACCCAATAGTCTACATAAATGTTTGTCATTTTATGTCATTTCTTATATTTTTTTTACACCTACAGCTTGTTGTACAGAACACTTAATTAAAACTAACAGCTACAGCTCCTTACAGCTCCAGCTCGCAGCTACAGCTCACAGCTACAGCTTTGTGTGCAGAACATACCCTAGATAATTAATTCATATCATCCATGCATTCATTATAGGCTATAGCACTCGTTTAATTTCCAATAAAGTCCTGTTACATGGATTCTAAGGGGATTTACGAAATATATTTCAAATTCTATGTTTTCGGAGAAATTTCAAATTCACATTCAATTAGCTTAAATTAAAAAATAATTAATTTGTAAATAATTTTATTAAATTTATGCATTAAAATGTAGGCTAGGTTGGGGGTTAGATTCCCCACTCACCCCATATCCTCTCCCATTTATCAATTTATAATTTTTGTGTTGCATGAGCTCATACAACACTTTTTATGGCTTCGACTCCTTAAAAAAAAGATGTAATCTATGGGTTTTGGGAAGTGTATATAATATACATACCCAAATTACGGCGCAACCCTCCTCTCCATAGTCCATAGTGGGAAAAATTAACAAAATAGTCATTTAAATTTCAACATTGGTTAAAATAGTCATTTTTTTCTTTTGAACTGGACAAATTGGCTCTCTAGATTTCTATCAATCTCTCTAGTTTAGTTATTTTAAACATAATAAAGTTAATTAACAGGCACACCTATTGAAGAAAGATTAACCATAATTAGTGTGAGCCCCACAATTTAAAACATCTAATGTTGGGATTACTTGAACTAATTTAAAAGATTTGTGACCACAACTCTTGCATATGTATATACCACTGGCCTGGGGATTTGACCGGATCATGAAAAGTTACAGTGGTGAAAGCAATTATGTCCCACATATCCAGTCTTTTCACATAACAGCCCCTATAGCATTACATTAATCAAGCTGTGAAGGTCAACAATCCACATTAATCTACACCTGGTACAGAAAGCAAACTGCGAACATTCACTATACTTTGGTATCACTAAAACGTTGAGAACAATTAAGGGAAGATTAGCTGCTATACACAGACAAGTATGATTCGTTTCGATGAACAAGGCAAACAAAAGAATCAGGGGTGATCACAAATGTTTTAAATTAGTTGAAGTTATCCAACCATTGGATTTTTTACACGGGTTGCGAGTTGACCCATTTCATTTAGGGTACGTTTTGCACGTCGAGCTGTAACTGCGGGCCGTAGCTGCGAGCTGCAGTTGTAGGGAACTGTAGCTGTTGGGAGCTGTAGCTATCAGTTTTTGCATAAGTGTTCGGTACAAGTAGCTGTAGCTGTCAAAAATTATAATTTGAATAGAGAAATT
Source organism: Hygrophila difformis (assembly GCA_030278955.1). Taxonomy (NCBI): domain Eukaryota; kingdom Viridiplantae; phylum Streptophyta; class Magnoliopsida; order Lamiales; family Acanthaceae; genus Hygrophila; species Hygrophila difformis. The sequence goes on from JAOANR010000005.1 coordinate 51,014,698, forward strand.
AATTAAATTTGGAAAGTAGCTTACGAAACCTCTCAAAAGCTAGTGTACATAACGGAGCTTTTGTTTTGAAATAAAAGCTAAAGCTACCAAAAACTCCCAAAAATTGCGTGCAGAACAGACCCTTAGAGTTGGTGGGACCTGCATAAGTTAGAGTTAATTTCATTCATTAGTTGTTAATTAATTTTATTATGTCCAAATGACCAAATTGAAAAAAAAAATCAAATCTAGAGGACCAATTTGTTCAATTAAAATAAAAGAGGATTATTTTGAGTAATTTTGAACTTTAGTAGACTATTTTGTTAATTTTTCAGTCCATACACATATGGAAGAGATTACAAATCAAGTGTGTGGGTGTGTGTGTATACTCCAAAAGTTACAATTTATATCAATTTGACTATTTAGAATTATGTACACACCTAAAATGTTTAAACTTTCTTTCAAACAGAACCTTCCTTTTTCTAATTTTGTATTTTTGGGGAAGAGGACAGTAGATACTGGGCAAATTGCAGGTAATGGAGTTGGGACATTTCTGTCCTTTGAAGGGGATAACAGACCAATTAAAATGAGTTGGATATTTTTAAAATTTTTTCTTTTGTGGACTATATATTCATCTTAAAAACAATATATAAATATATATTAGGGTTATTTACAATAATTAATTTAGGTGGCCGGTCATGATCGAGTCGGCAACAATTTATTTATTTATTGTTGGTAAGGAGATCATAAAAATATTTCCCTTTTAATATAGTTTATATTTACCTTTTTCTCATATTTTGTAGCTTAGCTTCGATATAAATTTTTCCATGTTTTCCTACTGAAATGTACTCATATAGAAAGAACAGTATATAATTTATTTAGGCTATATAAATTAATTAGATATTCCGTGATAAAAATCAATAAGACGCCTTTTTGGATACAATTTTACATTATTTTCTTTGATTCTTGTATGAATAAAAATAATAGCACTTAAATTTAAATTAATAATGATAATAGCACTTAAATTCTGTTGGAGCCATTTTAGAATACTTTTTCAATTTTATAGTCAATCTTTTGGAGACATAAAACTTTTGCCCCATACAGCATAGAGTTGAAAGTTGAGGAAATAATCACCAAGCAAAGTGTATTAAATTTCAAAGTGTCAAAATGTATTAAATTTCAAATAGTTTTTGGTGTATACCAGGTATTCGGATTCAAAATTAATTTCTCTAAGATTTAGTGGGCATTGAACAGTTGTCTCTCCCAAAGCAGAATTCTACATACATAAATACTCGAATTCGAAATATTTGCTTAAGCTGCCATAGCCTCGTAACACTCAATGGCTTAGATAAATTTCAAATAGTTTGAGACTTAAAACACTTTTCTTAATTTATTTATTTAACAGCACGAAAGGAAGCAAAAGCATAAAAAATATGCCTAAATAAAACTGGGCTTCAACAGAAAGCCTACTTGTTGTTGGGCTTAGCTGTAAGCCCAATGTAAAATACGTAAGCAAAGATCTGTATCTGAAATTATAAATTTTTTTTTTTAGAAAAAAAGAAATAAACAGCTTCACCGTAAGCAACGAGGTTTTGGTAGGGTTTTCTCATCGTCGCCGTTAGAACGCGGGCCGCCACCGGTGACGCCGTTGACGTCATTAGCACGCTCGTCGTCTCCATCGAAGGTAAAATTTATCTGTAAATTTTGTTCTTTTAGTTATTTCTACCTGATTTGGATTCTTATTGGTGGAAAATTGATAAAATCATGTTGCGAAATTCACGTCACTGCGAAATTTACCACCTGATCTGATTTCTTGTGTCTCGTTCATTCAAATGTGGAATGATTTATTATTATTTTTTTGTCACTTTAAATGTTAAGTGATTGATATGACTGAATAATAGTTTTGTTTCTTTCTGAATGTGCCGGTTGATTGTGCTTAATGTGGATATTAGATAGAATTGGTTTGATCAGTATGTTGAGAAAGAGGATTTATTTGGCTACATGTTGGCTTGGTAGACAGGAAGATGATGAACGCTGCGGTGTTCAAGAAATTGAAGCCCTTGCATTCGTCTTTGGATACCTTAGGCTACCAGTTTCTACAGAGATGTTCTGTCAGTAGAACTGCAAAGGGGAAGGGCAAGATCAAAGCTGGGCAACAATTGAAGCGATCAAAGATCACAACTAAAAAGGGGGCGCCTTCAGATTCTGGCAAAGAAGGACCAAGAAAACGCAGTGAGTTTGATGAAATGGTTGATCAATGCTTGACTGCAAGTGCACCTTTGAGATTCCTGAAACCAAAGGAAATGGCTAGGGAAGCTGAGCGGGAGAAGATGGGGCTCATAAGCAAGGCTAATGAACAAGCGAAAGAGAAGTTGAAGAAAAAAGGGAAAGAGTTCGAGTCTCCTTTCATCATGGGAACTCCTGGTATGGATTTGATCACCTTGGGTTTGGTAGATGCTGATAAGATTCCAAAGTATGAGCTCACCGTTGAAGATGGACGGAGGCTTGCAAAGGAGTATAGCAGGGTTTTAATGAGGCAACATAGGGCACGGCAGGCTGCAGAGTCTACGCTGTTGCGGTTAAAGAAGGAAGCAATTGAGGCACTGCCTGAAGACTTGAAGGCAGCTGCTTTGGTGCCTGATCTGGCCCCTTTTCCTGTGAATCGGTTTATGGCAACTCTTACACCACCAATTGAAGGATATATTGAGAAGGTCAATGAGGCAGCCAAGAGGAGTGCTGCCAAGGAAAAACTCAGATAATAATAATAGGTTAGTTTGCTATTTCTTGCCCTTGCTACTGTTATTTTTCTATTTGATTCTCTCCTAATTTGACTCATTCATTGTGTTTTGGTCTTTTCGATGGAGTTCTTGTGTTTAGGATTTGAAATGTCTCCATGTTTGCCCTCGTACTTCTTTTTAAGAGAAGACAGAAAGACATCATAAGTTGATAACAATCAAATTTGACTCCTTGACCTTTCAGCTAAAGATAACAATATTAATGGGCATAAAGTACTGCACTTGGTGTTCAAAATCAGTGCTCATCTCATCAAGCTCTTAGTAATAGTGAAGAACTGATGAGAGTTTTTACTGACGCTAAAATTGCAGATAGGATTTATATTCAAGGGCTGAAGCGTTCTACTTACAGATGTATATAACCTCAAGAATATCTATCGTATCAACCTAATCGATATGCCCATTACAGTTGCTCTTTGTAATTATCAGGAAGATTATTTTTCCTTCTCTTTAAGTTGGTGTAATTATATTTGGCGGGACATTTTTTAGCAGTTTGATGGATGATGTCATGTGAATCTGCACTCACTCTGAGAAGAACGAGTGGCATAACTGATAGTTATATGGTTTCTTGTAGGCCTCATTTGGCTGACAAGATTTGGGCTTGTGAAGCATTTGATATGAATGAATTTAGAAACCTTGTTGGGGTTTTACAATGGAGATGAAGACGTCCATCCCTGTACTTTTTAACTCTTTTTTTATGTAATTTTTGTAATGTAGACATTATAAAGTCTTCGTTCTAGACCTTGTCAAATCCAGATCCCAAGCTTTATTTTGTACCTGTACACAGAAATTATGGTGCACACAAGACCGCTCAGTTTACAATTCCACAGTGGATGTCTAGTGAGACAGTGGGTGTTGCTAACGATCTTCACACTTTTGGCTGAACGACAGTTGGGTGCCGTTCGTAGTTGAAAGAATACCCGTTGGGTGGGTTCAGATGACACAGCTGATATTCCGTTTATGCTCGATTTTCATAGTCATGTTTTGTAGACCAAGCGCATGTTTTTATAATGATTTAGTTTTGCTTTTGGGCATATATAGCTTTGAGCCAATCTTTCCACAATATGTGTCTGTCGTCTGTAATACTAGAATCTATACAGAACACAAGTAATATTTCAGCACCACTGAAAGTGGTGGTGCAATTATCAAACAGGAAATGAGGTAACTGAGTGCCTGCAACTCTGATCAAATCAAAATAAGTAACCATAAATTGAACAGAGAACGTACAACACAAAACCACTGGACTGGACCATATCTTGATGAAAATGACAACAAAAATGGAAAAGTTAAAGCCCCACGAGGCTTCATTATGTCAACACACAGGAAAACAAGTAACACGTAAGCAAGCCTCTACATTTTTCCGGTATTTAACAAGAATTCTTCATTTGGTAAGGACGAGAAACAATACTCCCTGACAAGAAAGGCCTTTCAAAGCTTGTCAATGTCTTCATCTTCGAATTCAATGTAATCATCTCCTGGGCCATCATCCTCCTCATCAAGTCCACCAGCAATACCCTCATTAAGCCTTGTGTTCTCAGGCAGCTCTCCATAAGCTTTCAATAATCTTGCTTCATCTGGCATGTATTTCAGGATTACATCGGCCTTGTCATCCTGTTAGTATCCAACAATGTTTAAGAGGTTAGAAGATGAACTCGGTACAAACTTATAACACCAATTTGGAAAAATTGTCAGCACATGTTTGGATCTTTTGACATGTGTGTGCTCACGCGGTCACGCTCACTTTTATGCAACTGCCAGTCTATCCTAACTCACTGGTCAGGCATTGCATCCTCATTCCTCAATGTGTGTTTAATCCACATTTCAAACACCTAGTCTAGTTTTGCTCAAATGAATCTCACCTACTCCAACAAAACACAAAAAAACACCACTATTCAACCTGCAGCTTTCCCAAAGCCATAGGTTATCAATGGTGCAAAGAGCTTGCCAAAGCACACAAGATGATACAAAGCTTGATGCAAATATATCACTAACAATAGTTTTCGTTGTGTTCAACTTCTCCTTAATAATTTATATCCGTGCATCTTGCTTGTTATAATCTAGTAATATCAATAAATTTCATAAACAGTAATAGAAGCAATTTTAGTACAAGCCACACAAAAACGGCAACTAATATCCTTTACCAGAAGGCCAACTCTCAATCTCATATTACAAATGAGGCTTTGTTTAAATATGTACAGTAAAAGTACCAAACAAGATTAATACGAAAGCAGATATGTATCATCTACAAGACTAAAACCATTGTCCAAACCAGCAACATAATCCAGATAAACCCAACCACAACGTTAGAATCTAGATATGTGTGTTTGAGGAGGTTCAGTTATAACGCACAAACAAAATCAAACTCTTCCTGTATATTGCAAGCTTGATATTACAAAAGCCAACGTAAAAAATTGCCCTTTTCTCTAGAAATAAAAACTCAACAAGATACACCAAGCATGTAGTATTCCAGTCACTCATCAGTAAGACAGTAACCATAAATACCTAAATACACAACCTAACACCCACATAGCAATATTCAAAACTAACTTCTTTTGTTTCAATTTACTGCACAATTCATGATCAAGAAACTAATTGGTTATTGGCACAAAATCAAATTAATTCCTATATACAGAATTTTAACCAAAGAAACGAGAACGAGATTATAAAGTAAAGAACGAAAACAAGTTGGAAGAAAAAAATCAGAGAAAAAATAAACTAAATAAATAAAGTTGTACTACCTGATAGTCGCGGAGACCGACAAGGATAATATCACCGGCGGCGATCCAAACCTTCTTGTGCATCTTCCCGCGGATATGGCAGAGGCGTTTAACGCCGTCGATACACGTGGCCTCGCATCTGCCGTTCCCGAGCATACGCAACACCTGCGCGTATTCTTGGCCGTCTTCCTTGAAAACGAGTTCTCTCTTCTCGTCGTCGGCTTCGTTCTTTCCTCTCTTTCGATTCTTACCTCCCTTACCCTTGTTCTTCGGCATGGCGACCTTCCCAAAACCCTAGACCCGACGGCTCTCCTTTTCTCTGGCGAACACGTTTCTTTCTCTCGTGTCTTAGTAATCTGTTACGGTAGCACGCGTGTGTAATGTGTTGTAGCCTTCGTTGAGCAACACCGCCTTCGTTAATGCTATTGGGCCTTCCCGCTTAACGATTGTTACGTAAATGGGCTCTTTTAGACAAATTAATTGGGTTTCCAGTTGCAAACGGCTCGATGTGGAGTAATAATTTTTTTAAAAAAACTTAATTAGAAATTCCAAAATCTGATTAAAACTTAGATGTCAAATTGATATTACTTCCATAAATATTCAATTCTAGCAAAATAAAGTGCGCACTAAGTATTTGGATTTTGACTCAGAGTTTGTTAGTATGATTTTGATACAACCCAAAATTAATTAGTACTAATAGTCTGTTAGGTGGATTAACTTTCATGTAGTACATACAAGTGAAAATAAATCCTACAGATTGATCGATTTGATCGCCCTTTGAGATTAATATTATCTTGAAATTGGATTCCACATCGAAATACATCCAATTTGATAGTCAGGGCTCTGATATTGTCACACTTTGCAGAGTAGATTTCAAACAAAAATCAATTGGTTTACGTGAGATTGATTGGTTTTGGGTTATAATCTCCTGTTCAAATTACAACATGATATTAGTCCCTTCAATATTAATTAATTTTAAGTTAAAACATTCTATTTAAATTGTAACATGAAATATTCTTGAGAGGTGTGTTAAAAAATGTGCAATATCGACAAATTGGTGGGTTGACCCCTTAGTTATATGGATGGGACTCGAATCTAGGTTCCAATTAATCCTTTCGTCTCTAATTAAAAGTGATCCCTTTCTAATATTTCTAATATTTCTAATATTTCTAATATTTCAAAATGCAAAAGGGGTTGCCATTAATTAAAAGTGATCCCTTTCTAATATTTCTAATATTTCAAAATGCAAAAGGGGTTGCCATTAGTAGGACGGAGTGAATATTGGGTAAAAAAAAAAAAAAAAACTGTGACAACTAGAAAAACCAGAATAGAAGGCACACAATACACCGTACCAAAGAAACAGAAAAAATCAGCAACATTGGCAACAGATGTCTTAAAAGGATTATACATTTATACAAGTACCAAATACAGGAACTTGTTTAAGATCAAAATTTTGCAACTTGGGATCTCCAGGAGCATAGTTGATATATAGTACTAGTAATATACAAAAACCGACCTCTGCCAACTATACATCATTTCTTCTTGTTATTCATCCAAAATCTTATGCTTCTTCTTTTGATGAGCTGCACATATCATCATGTTCCATTCCACCTTCAGTTGATTTTCAACGAAACACCTCTGGAAGTTCCAGGAGGAGATTGCCGTCCCTCTTCCATCAGCTTTGCCTTCAATGACCGTGATCTTACACTTCCTGCCCATTTTGAAGGTGCCCCTGAGATTTCGGGATCTGTAATTGATGCCTTCAAAGTCCACTTCCTTACAGGGCTCCGGACGCCCGTAAAACTCGATGGATCGAAAGAACCTTCCATATTCTTCCTATGTTTTGTCACCGTTTCTAATGTTGTATCTTGCAAATCCACACTGGTACTGTTGGTTATTTTGCTGCTTCCTTCCCCAGCAGATCTCTGCGTCGCCTCCCCCATTCTTGAATTAGTCCTTCTGTGTGAGGCATTAATTCTTGGTCTTGTCAATTCTGCATCTTCACTCATACCCTCGTGCTTCATCTCGTTACCATGCTCTAGTTCTAGCTGCAACTGAGAAGTAGATGGATCTGAATTCATGCGCGACTGCACCTTTTTCTTCCCCGTCCTTGATTTTGTTGTTACTTTGACAGAATCGTCTTCGTTGTGCGTCTTCCATGGAGCACTTGCATGCTCATGATTCCAGTGAAATGATTCAGAAGATTGCTTTAGGGTTTTGCTTTCACATGGCTTTTTCGCAGATGCACATTCATCGTTACCAAAATTACCGGATTGTTTTGCTTGTAGAAAGCCTTCGATTTCAAAAACACATCTTTTCCAAATCTGATTGCTTTTCTGAAATATCATGATTGTCCGATAGCTTCCTCTGAGATCTTTGATCCAACCAGGCTTCGGAAATGTGAAGGATTAATCTATCCACGCCTGCCATTCCAATCTGATCCTTGCAATACAACCGCTTCACGGACCGTACTTCCTGTTCGTAATCTGTTATCCCTTTGGCAAACTCATCGCAAAGATCTTCTAGCAATCTTCTCGCTTTCCTCTCTCGTTCAAGTTCTCTCAACAGATGAGACGGTAAAGATTTTGAATCCAAAAGTTCCATATCTAGGTTGTGATCGCGTCTCTCTGGAATTCCTCTTAATCTATTCTGTTCTTCGACTTTGTTTTCAGCTTCCTTTACTGCATCATCGAGTCGACCTTTCTCCTTTTTCTTGGCAGCTTTGTACTCGGACAGTTGCTTGGTTAGATTAGTAATTTCGGCTTGATCTGTGTCCTTCTCTTGCTGCAGTTCTTGAATTCGTGCCTGGGATTGGTCCAGTTCCCTCCTCAGCATTTTCACCAACGACATATCCAACGCATGCTTTTCCTCGAGGCTCCAAATCCGGTTGAGTACTTT